>CM061753.1:86707480-87240847 GCA_030979885.1 Lolium multiflorum | reverse complement strand
GCAAGATCCGATGCGGTGGGCGACGGATCCGGCGAAGCGGCTCCGCGGGGTGGACGATACCGCAGCTGAAGCAGCTGCGGTAGACTGCTGGATGAGGCATATGGTTTGAGGTTGGCGAGGATGATCAGTTCAGGTTGATGGCAGGAAGAGTCGATGAGCCCGGCTCCGAGCGGTGGCGGATGACGAGGATGTGAGGGCTCGGGTAGGCGAAGTCGGCGGGGATGTTCCGGTGCGGTGGTCGTGGAGGTGGTAGGGGGAGGGGAGAAGTTCCGGTGGGTGGTCTCAGATGAGAGACTGAAGGAAATGTATTTTTTTTTTGGGAGGGTTTCCGGGCTAGGGAGGTGGTGATCGAAAAAATGACGGGCAAACCCTCACCAACCGACTTTGCTGTCATCTCCACAGGGGTAGAATGGGAATTTGGAAGCGTGTGAAATTTTGTATTTTGTGGGCGGGAAGTTTTGCCGCTATGAGATTTTGAATTTCGCTAAGGTACAAGTATAATGATAAAAAATTGTGACACGGTACTAGTACCTCTGTTCATGGCCGAGTGCAAAATCAAATCATCATCACGTTGAATATGGGTCACTACCATGATCATGATCTATCTTCTTAATCCCATTCAAAAATGCGTTTGAAATATTTCAGGATTGGTGGGAGATTTTGCCGCCCGACAGAGATTAAATTAAACCACACGTTCGACAATTCAAACTTAAGACCTTGGCTATGATACCATTTAAGTTCGAACTGATTCAAAAAAGGCTAGGCAATTAATTTATATAACATCCACCGGAACAACTACCAAGTTGATCCCAGCTTCGCAGATAAATGCATCCACCAACAAAGTAGGAACAGTGCCTAAATCTAAGGAAACATTTCACAAGACCAATGTACTCACTATGTTAGTGTTCATCTCCAATTATCTATGGCATTTTCTTAGTCTTTGGAGATTATAACGAACTTGATTGGCCTCGTGCGTGGGGCATCACATGCTTCTAATCTCGATCTCAACATGTCAACTTTTGTTCTTAGCATAGCTGTTGCAACTCGTTCTACTTGGAGTTGTTCCTCCAAAACGTGGAGAGAAAGACTTGGACTTGGGCTTAAACCCACGACATTCATGAGAAGGATTTTGGTGATATCTTTCAGTTTGCATCCTCAAATTTCATATTAACTTGAATAGAGATTTGGAAGTTGACCTTAAAAGAAAAGTTATTACGAGAGAAAAATGCGAGATGGTAGATTTAATGTGTACGAACTACTTTTAATCATACAAGTTGACATGCGACTATAATAAGGACCATCTATCTTGCTAGCAGGCATAATTATTGTGGGCTACCATGTACGGGAACCGTATCCTCAAACGGTGAAGGAGCTAAGTCAGGAGAAAAATAAAGAAGCAAAGTCGGGCTTCTGTAGCATAAGTACAAGGTTATGCATTGTCTTTAACTAATAAAGGTGATTCTTGTAGATGTTTAAAAACTAAACTAAATTTTATTACACCATAATTTTCTGTGCATGTAATTACTCAAATGCAAGACATAAGTTTGTATTGTGCAAATTAATTAAATTATTTGGATTTTAGACATGGTTTGGGGAAGGAAAGTTAGAGTACTGTTGCTTCTCTAACTTTTCACCTTCAAGTTAGCGTACTGTAGCTTCTCTAACTTTTCACCATCAAGTAGTCCTTTCAAGAAACAGCCGTTATTGCATTACGAGCAGAAAATAGTTCGCACGTGCGCTCAGATTCAAATTTTCAGCATGCGGTCGATTTATGGTTTAATTGAAGTACACATCAGAAAATTATTTCACACAGCAGCCACATGGAACATATCTAATTTAATTTTAAACAGCTCAAATTTACAGGTAACCTGATTAAAATTTTGAGCATTTGAGCAGTGATAGTTACAGCATTGGCATCGTGGAGTCCACTTGACTGAACAACAGAAACAAAAGTTCATTTAGACACCTTCAATTCCCAGGCACATCACAACTGGCTTACCATGACAAGTACATAGGAGATTCTTTAGAACATTTTGTCAAAGTTTGCCTATTTTTCAATTCATGTATCTCTTGGCGTGTCTTGGCAATTAATTCATCAGCATCTTTGTTTTCCTGCCCAAATATATCAACTGCCTCTTGGAGTGCATCCCCGAAATCTCTTTGTGCCGGATTAAGTTGACCAATAGATACCACGGGCCTATGCGAGCAATATGCACTCTCACTGCTGCTTTGTGAAACATCAATACTTGAGGCATTGGCCCTTGCTTCCGGCATTGTAGCTTTATTTGAAGCCTGAAATTTAGATAAAACAAGTTACAACATCATATGATGCAATAAAAAACACCTCCAATTTCAAGAACATCATTGAGCTGATATAACACAACAAGCAATCCAAAATAGAGCCTCGTACATCTATTTCTTCTGGAATGGTTGGTGTACCGGACTCAGTGGACCAATGAGAGCACGTGCCAATGTCACTGTTGCTCTGTGAAATGACCGCAACACTTGATAAATGGGTTGTCCCTACTGACATTACAGCTTTGTTTGCAGGCTGAAACTAAGATAAAACAAGTTAAAATGCAATACAATACAAGGCAAACAAACAGCATTGTTGACATAATTTTGAAAGAACCATGGGCAGATACAACAAAGAAACCAGTTAAGCCACATGCCTCATAGAACAAACCAAACTAGATCATGGCGATGATGTATACAATGAACCAAGCAACTAGACATCATGTGCCCAATAACGAAGCAGGTCACTGCACAGAAGAAATCTAGCAAATAGCCAAATACAGTCAAAAGATGTGCATGTTGGATTTGATACTATTAGGAAAATAATGTATGATTGATTTAAGCATGACCCAGATAGTGCCTTCGACATCGCAGAAGGTCAATGCAACAATTAATTGTATGGCTTGTATGAAGTGCCATAACATTTAAATTAAGCATAACGAGGCATTGCTTAATCTGAGAACTGATTGCTAGCTCGGTGGCAAGGCTTGCGAGTGCGCAGCCAGCCCACCCGGGTTCGAGTCCCAACAGGACCGAATTAAACGGGGTGTTATCTAGCGCGTATAAATTCGTTGCTAGAGAGGTCTCATCATCTATCTCACAACGTATAGACAAGGGAGGGAATCCTTCGTTGGTCAACGTTTAGGCAATGCTTAATCTTGAATTCATGATCAAACTCAAACAAAAAAGGGCATATAACCAGTAGCACCATGTGCATCATGTATAATAGATTACTAGAAACTGAATGAAGCAATTGAACATGGGGCGTATTATATAAACAGCGAGATCATTTGAATATGGATATACCACATCATGTCAATGGGACTAAGAAAAACAAAGCTAGACATTTAAACAAGTAATATAACTATTTTTTCACCATGTTTCAAGTAGAATAGGAAGCTAAGTTAGGAATAAAGCAATCATGTTTCAAGTAGAATAGGAAGCTAGGTTAGGAATAAAGCAATAAAAAACACAAAGTGCATCATTTCAGCTAGGATCATTTCTATCAAACTTCATGCACTAGCCATGGAACAACGGGCAAACTCAATGAAGCAACAGGCAAAAAATCAACATAATAGAATTTCAGGACTTGTATTAACATAGCCAAATCATGTAACTTATACCCAGGCATGCCGGATGCGAGATGGTCAAAGGCGGTGTGCAATGTTCCATATGGTCATTGTTTATATTTTATTAGATTCCATTAGGCAACTTAGGTAGTGCAACATACAGAAAATGATGCAATTGAACTATGCACCGGAGGTAAATTAACATTCCAAAAAAAAACAGGGAACTTACGTGAGCTTTTTTTTGAGTCACACGGACCTCATCGGGTACTTGGACAGAAGAACCTGGTGCCTCACTGTTTCTCCTCTGCATGAAGGAGAGGCCAATTGTAAACAGAAACAGGGTCAAGATATAGAAGTTTGCATTAAGCAATATACAAAAAACAACAGGTACTTACATGATTATATGCGAGCTTTACTCTACGTTTGGAAGTGTAAGATGTCTTTTCTTTGCACGTGTAATAATAACAAACGGTTACGGTCACGACTTTGCTATAATTAAATTGACACCAAATAGTAAGTAGAAGCCATGGTTCAAAAGAGCGTACGCCTAGGTACGCTTAAGCGGCGAGCGGTTGTCTTCATCGCTTTTGGCCTAGCGTTCGATTAAGCGAGACGGGGAATGCTGGGCGTGTTTTGTGCTAGAATCTCCTCTGTGCGAGTGTTGTGTTGCCTGTGTTGCGCTGCTCCTTGCTCGATGCATTGATGGTGATTAGGTGTGGCTTAGCTGCTTGCTACTCCTCTGCTGCTTAGCTGCTTGCTACTCCAGTAAAGCTTAGCTGCTTGTTTGTGTTTGTTACATTGTTTGTAGCTGCTTGTGTGTTTATAAGAAATTGGAGCAAAACCGAGGCTAACCAAGGTATTAATCCCCGTATTCCTCAGAAATGTAGCATTCCATGCTTAGGATACAAATTTACAGCATATTATAGGGATATGTGCCCATCTTGACTTCTTGTTTCATGTTTACGATTTTAGGCTGAGCGCTTAAGCGGCGCTTAAACTCGTGATAACAACAAACAGTTACGAGTCACGGCTTTGCTATAATTAAATTGACACCAAATAGTAGTAGAAGCATTATGACGTGCATAAACATGTAATACAGGATCGCAGAAAGATATCAAACATGATGTAACTAGAGCAGTAGCCTACGGCCAAATAGTGAGAAATTGTAATCGTGTCAATTGTGGACTTGTATAGCCTACCCCAACTTGTTTGGGAATAAAGGCTTTGTTGTTGTTGTTGTTGTTCGTGGACATGTAGAGCATTCAACGGCTCATGATTGGTGGCTCATATTTTGTAGAGTTTCAGCGAATGGGTGGGTTAGGTTACTCAGACCACCACACTGTGTATTTATATCATCTGAGTTAGGGTTACAATACTACTGGACATGGGCCTCTATGGGCCTCACACTGGATACAATATTACTACAGCGCTACTACTAAACTCACTCATGGTAACACACCCCCTCAAGATGATCATGGGTAAACAACCATGGCCATCTTGCAACAACAACATGACACATATGACAACTACCAGTAATGAACATTCAGCATAACTCCTAGGATACATGACAGCATTGCACTTTCCATCATCTTGTCATCTCGATTCATCTCTTCATCAGCAGCGAAGATATCCAGCTTCAACCATCTGGGATACGCACAACTCCTAACCATACACGTCCTCAACAACCCCGGCTGCCTCACCACACAAGTTCCGCAGAACCATCCACACTCGCCTCAATGTCCTCAGCCTCTCTTCTCCACTCTGCCCGGCCACCTCTTCCGTCTCTCCCACAAACCCCCAGCCAACTCCTGCCTCAACCATCCACTCCTCAAGCACCCATGCCTATCCCCCGGTCAGGCCTCAACCAGTCTCACCTCAGGCACGCATGCCTTTCCCCTGGACATATCCACAACCATCACCATCACCACTAAACCGCAGCCTCATCAACTCCATCACGACTCAACCGCAGCCTCATCAACTCCATCACCACATATCCTCACAGCCTCACATCTCCATTTTCTCCTCACTTCCACTCGGATGGCGCCTCGTCTGCGCGCCCTGGCCAACCTGGCGTACGGCACCTGGCCACATCGACCGGCTCGCGCTGGTCAACGTCCAGCACCAACCTCCGGCTCCGCCCTGCGCTCAAAGGCTCGCCCCACTCCGCACGCCTCCAACTTCTGCCCCTCACACGGATCCAGATCTCTCTGCCACGGATTCACTTCCTCTTCTCTCCTTTCTAAACCAAAACGATCTTCACCCTCTTCTTTCTCCCCGCGCGAGCAGCCGCCGATCTCACACAGCTCACATCGCTGTGTGTGATAGCCGCAACCCACGCAGAGCACCTGATGCGGCCTCCCGCCGCCTGGATTTCTACATCTCAACGGTGGGTTTTGTGATCAAAGGAAGAACTTGTTTGGTACTGTTTGTGGCGGCTAGCAGGAAGGAAACCTAGGCTCTGATACCATGTAGAGTTTCAGCGAATGGGTGGGTTTGGTCACGGAAAAACATACTTATGCGTCGTGTTTAAACCTAAAGGATGAGGTGGTTATCAACGAAAGCACTTGTAAGTTAGAAATATAGCACGAATTCAGAAATACAGTCAGCTGCAATACTCCTAACAGAACAAAACGCGCAGGGATGTCTGGTTACCTATTTCTGGGCGGCGTTTAGACGTGTTCCGCGTTCTTACGGGTGACGTGGAGGTCGGCGAGGGGACTGCTGTTGCGGTGGGTGCCGGGGAAGCAGATCTTGGGGGGTCGGAGAAGGACATGCTGGGCGGTCGATGAATGTTCAGCGCGCCGGCCGAACTAGAAGGTCGGTGAAGCAGATGATGTGCAGTGCACGGGGGCGTCGGTGTCGGCGAAGCTGGTCAGGTGCGGTGGTCGATAGAGTCGGCGAACGAGATACGGTGCGGTGGACGCCGGAGTAGGTGCGGATAGGGCAGCCTCGGGGTTTGAAGCCGTGGCAGCTTGAACGGCGAAGTGCGGCGGCCGGGAAGATCTGGAGGTAGGCAAGAGGGGCGGTTTCTCTGAGGGCTTGCGGGCGAAACTAGGGCGAAGCTGGGCGATAGAGGAGTAGAAGGGAATTTCGCAGTCCTTCTTTTGAGGAAAAAAATATTCGCAGATCTGAAACTTTGCGGCGCGAGATATTTGGGCGTTGGCGGGGAATTTTACCGCTCGATGATATTAAATTTTGGCTGCAGTAGGTTTTTTTTTAGAGTATGTAATAATAATAAATAGTAGGCCCTACTAGTACTGTACGTCTGTTCAGGAATCCAAGGGGGTAGAGGTAGAGGTATAGATATATAGACAATATAGAGATATAAGAAATGGCGGGGGCTAGCGGAAATGCACTTTGCCTCATAGGAGCATATGCTCCCATTATGTGAATCCATATTTCAAAGTGTCAAAAAATTCTAAACTAAAATTTTACATGTATATCTAGACATTTTATGTTGGTACACAAGTTTTCTCACAAAAAAATTATGTGGCTCCTATAAAAAAGACAAATTTTGATGTTGTAACACGACTACGTACAGTATATTTTTTGCCTTTTTTTACACGCCACACAAAATGTCGTTTTTCCACGAAAACTTGTGAACGAACATATGATGTCACAATGTATACCAAAAAAATTAACATTTATATAATTTTTTTTAATCATTTTCTATAATTGGTGCATATGCACGCGTGTGCCAAAACGCCACCTCCGCAGGCTAGGAGTTTCTAAACTTCTTATGGCACATCAAATAAAATGTTGTTCAAACAATAATAATAATGTGCTTATGATTGTTACTCCCTTCCACCATGAATAAAGTCCACATCGGTTTCGTGTCAAACTTTGACTCGAGATTTAGGTACCCACATGATAGTGCTAGTATCATAGCTAGTATCATACACATTGGTCCCACAAAAATGTTGATCTGGCAGCTAATTAAGTAGGAGAGAGGAGATTAGTGTAACATAGGTAGATACTGTATCATAGCGCAAACAACGAGAAAACTTAATGCTAAACAAATCTTGTACACAAATTTGCATTGAGATTCTAAAAAATAATAAATGTAGCATTACTATGATACTACTCCATGATACTACCCACTATAGAAATAGTATGACCAGCCTAATTTTATGACATCCGCAAAATATACCATTGGAAAGTTCATCGAAACAAGCATCCGATGATATAGTTTTGAATGACATGCAACTCATAATTGGCGGGCCCAAGTATTAGTCTAAGTTTGCCTCTGAAAACAAATTGGCATTGTACTCTAGGACAAAGGGAGACTACTCGCAATGGCAATATCATAAGTAGTATCATGCACTACATGCATGCAAAATGTTGATGTGTCATATCAGTTAATGATGAAAGAGACGATAGTGGTATCATAGGTAGATATCGTATCATATCATGTAGAACTAGAAAAATTACTGCCAAACAAATCTTGTACACACTTTTGTATTGAGATTCTACAAATCCCTAAATACATGTAACATATTATACTACTACATGATGATAATATGGACTGTGAAAATAATATTGTACATTAGTATCATATGTATGATACTATTATATGATACTCCCCATTGTGACTAGTCTAATAATAACAATAGTACTCAAATTTGTCTTGTCCCTCGGGTGTTTAGAAGTATATGTTCGGTCCCTCACGTATTTAAGAATTATGTTTGGCCCCTCAACTCTAATGTGGTCAAAATTGAGCACTTGAACACTTAGTTAGGTCTAGCAATGATAAAAACTTGATTGGTCTGTTTATTATTTGTTATGTGGCACGGCGGCAAAGCATTTTGCTAAATCTCAAGCACACATAGTTGGGGTCCATTAGAGGGACTAATTAAATCAAAGTACAATGGATTATGAAAGCAGGTTTTATCATTGATTAGCTTTGCAACGGCCTATCAACTGTAAGTGTTGCATGTGTTCTAAAGAACTATGTTCATCGTCACAGATCAAGAGGAGTACGCAGTGGAGGACGCACAAAACAACCGTAGGCCAGGTGGGCACACCTTACTAATTTTCTTTTTTCCACTTTATATGTGATAATTTTTTACATAATTAATTAACTAAAACATTTTAAAATAGGGTGGGCCATTCAACCCAAACACCATGTTGCGTACGTCGCTGAGGGTAAGGGGTAGTCTAAGGGGGCAATGTAAGACCTAATTAAGTGTTTGAGGTTAGTTATGGACCGCTGTTATACCTAATTGTGTTTGAGGTTAGTTAGGGACCTTATTATACATAATTAAGTGTTAGAGGTGAGTTCAAATAATAATATATAGTTGGGGTCTAAAGTTCACCAACGTATGCAACACACGAGCTGCCAAATGTGTACTTAATTAACCCTATTAGGAAAACACAAGATTATCTCATTCAACAAAATATTAGGAAAGTGTATCACAATTGTATTTATCCCTTATCTCTCTCATGTTAACCGAGACAAGAGTTCGTTCTAGGTCAGCTCTACGACAATTAGCGTCGCAGGGGTGGTAACATAGGTGTGCAGTTGCGAAAGTTTTTTCCCAAGTTATCGACTTCCTCAATCCACACTTAATATTTGTGCATGCGGGCCTAAGTATATGGTACTACTTAGTTCTATTCCTAGTATATATGTTGGGTGACTTAGAAAAATCATACTTCGTACATGATTCCTTCGAAAATCCTTTAGGGCTTCTTTGATTCATATTAGGTTGGTATAAGATAATAGGATTTAGATCTTATAGGAATATTTCCTACACTAGTAGTTTGATTCATATGAACATATCCAATAGGAAATAATCCTATAGGAATCATCAAGTAGTGCAAATCCTAGTATAGGATTAAATATTTGGTCCTACCTCATGGAAAAATTCATTTGGCGCAATCAAACGCAACTCATCTTATTATAGGATTTAACTACACATGTCATCCCAAATCCCAATCCTACATTCCTACTCCTATGATTTCCCTATCCTGTGAATGAAAGGAGCCCTTAAAATCAAACTATCCCGCACCTCGTCGATTCGTATAAAACCGACTCTAGCCAACAACTCTTCGCCCGACCTTTCTTCTTCACCATCAGGCCACCACACACTGTCATTTTCCATTGCAACGCATTTAGGGTGTGTTCGGTTCCAGAACCAAGTGGAATGGAATGGAACCGTTCCGCACCTAGAGCCCATTCTTGTGTTCGGTTGTGGAATGGAACGGAACCGAGTGGTTCCTCGAAAGGGAATATTCTCCCCATATGCAGAATGCACCCATTCCACCGAATCGGTGGAATGTGGTGGAACGGCTGTTACTTAGCCGCTATTAATTACAAAGCACTTCACTAATCCAACCAAAAAAATTATTAGTTGTTGTTAATTATGATTTTGAGATTAAAAAGGCCACTATTAATTACGATATTTAGACAAAAGATTAAACTTTAACTTCATTCCGTTCTACTCTCCAAATTCCCCGACCATACAAAAAATAACATTAATTACGATTTTAAGATTAAAAAGGCCATTAGGCGTTGTTAATTACGATTTTAAGATTTAAAAGGCTATTTGCCATTGTTAATTACGATTCTTAGACAAAAGTTTAGTTTAACCACATTCCGTTCTGCTCTCCAATTCCTCCAACCGAACAAAAAACAGTACCATTCTGTACCTCCTTTTTGTCCAAACCGAACGCGGGGATGGAACCATTCCATTCCTCTGGAAAGGAACCATTCCTTACTAAAATCTTCTTGTGCCACCTCCCAGTTTAAAGGCCTACTCGCATAACCCTACAGGTACAGCTCTGCACTCGCGTGGGCAACCGAACACACCTACATCATCAATGCCCCGCGTACTTATCCGCACCGCCTACAGCTCTGCACTCCTATGACCTATCCATGGCTGGGCAGTCAAAAAAAAAGCTGCGTCACCTGGGAAATCAACAAGCCACGCAAGCAAGTCGCAAGCATCATAAATTCCGAATCAATGCCTAGCTACAGTCTACCTGGCCTCCTCCCAACTCATTGTCCTTGAGGCCTTAACAAAGCCTTCTAAAAGGGTTTTATCAAAATATTCCATATGGATTAGTAAAAAAACGCACCTGCTAAAGATTCATATATGCCCATTTGAATCTTGGTCAAATCCTAGGTTTGACCATGATTTAAACAAGTTTAAAACATGAATATGAAAATTAAGCATGTATCCTTCGTAGTCACTCAAAAATGAAGCTCTTGAGAGGGTTTTTGAAATTTCCATGTTTGAAACAAAAACCACGTACTTCTCTTCATGCATGCTTGACTTCATAAGACAGAGTTGAGGGCTAGGGTAGCTAGATACATGATGTTTCTGGTTTGAATATGTCTAGACCTTGTTTATCAACTTAATTGAATGCTTACTATATGACATAAGAAGACTACGTGCCTTGGTTTTTCATTTATTTTCATTTATTTTGAATTTTTATGCCCATTTGAATCTTGGTCAAATCCTAGGTTTGACCATGATTTAAACTAGTTTAAAACATAAATATGAAAAATTAAGTATCTATCCTTCTTAGCCACTCCAAAATGAAGCTCTTGGGAGGGTTTTTGAAATTTCCATGATTGAAACCAAAAACCACTTCTCTTCATGCTTGACTTCATAAGTCAGGGTTTAGGGATATATATATATAGGGGTACATGCATGATTTTTCTGGTTGGAATATGTCTAGAACTTGTTTTTCAACTTGAGCTTATCTAGAGCTTGTTTTTAAATTTTTTATACCCATTTGATTCTTCATCAAATCCTAGGTTTGTTGACCTAGATTTGAACAAGTTTAAAACATGAATATGAAAAGGTAAGCATGTATGCTTCTTAATTAGTCACTCCAAAATGAAGCTCTTGGGAGGGTTTTTGAAATTTCCATGATTTAAACCAAAAACCACTTCTCTTCGTGCTTGACTTCATAAGTTAGGGTTTAGGGATATATAGGGGGTAGATACATCATGATTTTTCTGGTTTGAATATGTCTAGAGCTTGTTTATCAACTTAATTGAATGCTTACTATATGACATAAGAAGACTATGTGCCTTGATATTTCATTTTTTTTAATTATGCCCTTTTGAATATTGGTCAAAACCTAGGTTTGACAAAGATTTAAAAAAGATTAAAACATGAAAATGAAAAAGTAAGCCTTGATCCTTCTTATTAACTCCAAAATGAAGGTTTTTGGGAGGGTTTTTGAAATATCCATGTTTGAAACCCAAAACCACTTCTCTTCGTGCAGAGTTTGGGGTTAGGGGTAGCTATGATTTTTCTGGTTTGATATGTCTAGACCTTGTTTATCAACTTAATTGAATGCTTACTATATGACATAAGAAGACTATGTGCCTTGATTTTACATTTTTTTAAAATTATGCCCATTTGAATCTTGGTCAAATCCTAGGTTTGACCATGATTTAAACAAGTTTGTTTATCAACTTGAATGCTTGCTATATGACATCAGAAGACTATGTGTTTGGTTTTTGTTTTTTGAATTTGTTATGCCCATTTGAATCTTAGCTAGTCAAATCCTAGGTTTGAATATATGTGTCTAGACCCTTGTATATCAACTTGAATGCCCTATGCATATGACATAAGAATGTTGTAAGCAGCTCTGGTTTTTCATTCTTTTCATTTTTTTAAATTTTTAGGGCCATTGAATCTTGGTCAAAATCCTTGGTTTGACCAATTTAAACCATTAAAACATGAAAATGAAAAGGAAGTGCAATATCCTTCTTAGTCACTCTAAAATGAAGCTTTTTGGGATATTCTTTAAATTTCAATATTTGAAACCCAAGCGACTTCCCTTCATGCTAGACTTCATAAGATCAGCAGGGTAGATACATGATTTGTCTGGTTTGGATATATCTAGACCTTGTTTATCAATGATTACTTGATATGACACAAAAGACTATGTAGTTGGTTTTCATTTTGATTTTTTGAATTTTGTGCCCACCCATTTGTCTTCGTCAAATCCTAGGTTTGACAAAGATAATTTAAACAAGTTAAAACATGAAAATGCAAGAGAAGCATGTATCCTTCTTAGTCACTCTAAAATGAAGCTTTTGGGAGGTTTTTTGAAATTTCGATGTTTTAAACCAAAACCACTTCTCTTCACACGGCTGTTATAAGACGAGTTTAGGGTTAGGGGTATAGATACATGATTTATGTTGTTTGAATATGTCTAAGACCTTGTTTATCAACTTGAATGCTTACTGTATGACATGAAGACTATGTGATTTGGTTTTTCATTTTTATTTTGTTTTTTAATTATTTTTATTGTACATTTGGATCTTGGTCAAATCTAGGTTTGAACAAGATTTGAACAAGTTTAACACGTGAAATTAAACGAATAAGTAATGATCCTTCTCTTAGTCACTCCAAATGTACCAATTGATAGTGTTAACTTTGCTTCATGGAAAAAAATAAATATCATGTAAATGAGTTAACTTGGATTTCCTACCCTTGAATCGCAGGAAACTTTGTTCTAATACACTATTATAATCAATAAGTTTTTACACCAACAGGTCTCCCACTTACGTGTGGTGCCCAGCGTGAGGTCCCACAGTTCAGGAGAGCACAAGAATCACGTGCAATAGGTACGTAACTCTGACCATCTTCTTGTCAGAAAGAAAGCGCAGCATCAGAATCTGTGTAGATGCAATGGGTCGCTCTGGATCCTTCGGTTGTCCCTCTCACACAAAAAAAAACAAATCTCTCTCATTCTCAAACTACGCCTAGAGCTAGCTCGCTCGCTCTTTCAACTCCGCACCTCCTGTGCCCGACAAACTACCTTTAACCCAGTCAACATCATCATCATCACCGAAAAAGGGAAGACACCATAATGCTCTGCCTTTTTCTCTCCTTCAGTGATCCCTCTTCCTCAAGTTTTCCTCGGCAGGCAACAACACATCTGCAGCATAGTAATAATAAAAAGGTAGAAAAAACGACCGATATACGAATCTATAATTAAATAGGTTAAACTAGAGGGTTTTGCCTGTACTAGAGATCAAGGTTCAAAAAATCCCACACGGAGTTCGAACAACACGATTCTAATCAAGAATTTTCGACCTCATCAAGTGGCCTCAAACTATAGGGTTAGCATCTAGTGCGGTATGTGTGAAAATGTATGACTATATGTGCTATAACTTATATGTCTTTCAAATTTGAACCTTTGAATAAGTTTGAAATATTTGAAATGGGGCTTTTCGTTCAACGTTTGAAACTCAAAACGATTCTCTTCATGCTAGACTTCATAAGACCGAGTTTAGGGGTAGTGGGTTAGATACATGATTTGTCTGGTTTGAATATGTCTAAACCTTGTTTATCAACTTTAATGCTAACTTCTCAGTCACTCTAAAATGAAGTTTTTGGAGGTTTTTGAAATTTCCATCTTTGAAACCCAAAACCACTTCTCTTCATGCTTGACTTCATGAAAAAAAGTTTAGGGTTAGGGGGTATAGATACATGATTTGTATGGTTTGAATATGTCCAAACCTTGTTTATCAACTTGAATATGCTTACTATATGACATAAGAAGACAATGTACTTTGGTTTTTCATTTTTCTGATTTTTTTTTTAATTTGAATCATATCTTGGTCAAATCCTAGGTTTCACCAAGATTAAACAAGTTTTAACACGTGCAAACGAGTAAGTAAGCATGGATCCTTCTTAGTCACTCTAAAATGAAGCTTTAGGATGTTCTTGAAATTTCCATGTTTGAAACCCAAAACCACTTCTCTTCATGATTGACTTCCATAAGATCGGCAGATCAGGTTTAGGGTTAGGGGTAGATATATACATGATTTTTGGTTTGAATATGTCTAGACCTTGTTTATCAACTTGAATGCTTACTATACATATGACATAAAGATACAGCCTTATTGCTTTGGTTCATTCTCTTTTGATTTTCCTGATTTTAGGCCCAATTTGAATCTTGGTCAAATCCTTGGTTTAATCAAGATTTAAAAATTCATTTTATGAAAATGAAAAGGAAGTCTGCGATCCTTAGTAGTCGCTCTAAAATGGAGAAGCTTTTGGGATATTCTTGTAATTTCTATGTTTGAAGCCGAATGAGTTCCCTTCACATGCTAGTAGACTAGCTTCATAAGATCTAGTGATAGGGGTAGATACATGATTTATGTATGTTTTGGATATATCTAGACCTTGTTTATCAACTTTAATGTACACTATATGACATATATAAAGAAAACTATTGCTTTGGTTTTTCCTTTTCTGTTTTTATTTATTTTGATGCCCATTTGAATCATGTCGAATCTTAGGTTTGCCCAAGATAATTTAAACAAGTTTAAAACATGAAAATGAAAAGAAGCATGTATCCTTCTTGATCACTCTAAAATGAAGCTTTTGAGGAGGTTTTTGAAATTTGATGTTTGAAACCCAAAACCACTTCTCTTCCATGCTTGAAGGCAGTTGGGAGTTAGGAGTATAGATACATGATTATACATTTGAATATGTCTAGACCTTGTTTATCAACTTTAATGCTTACTATATGACATAAGAAAACTATTGCTTTGGTTTTTCTTTTTCTGATTTTTGAATTTTGATGCCCATTTGAATCTTGTCAAATTCTGGGTAAAACAAAAGATTTAAACAAAATTAAAACATGAAAATGAAAAGGAAGCATGCAACCTTCTGTAATCACTCTAAAATGAAGTTTTTTGGGAGGTTTTTGATATTTCCATGTTTGAAACCCGGAAACCACTTCTCTTCATGCTTGACTCATAAGACAGAGTTTAGGGTTGAGGCCAGATACATGATTTGTGTATGGGTTGAATATGTCCAAACCTTGTTTATCAACTTGAATATACTTATGTGCTTTGGTTTTTTATTTTTCTGATTTTTTTGAATTTTATGCCCATAAATCTTAGTCAAATCCTAGGTTTGACCAGGATTTAAACAAGTTTAAAACATGAAATGAAAAGATAAGCTGGATCCTTCTTAGTCACTCTAAAATGAAGCTTTTGGGAGGTTCATGAAATTTCCATATTTGAAACCCAAAACCACTTCTCCACATGATTGACTTCATAAAACATAATTTAATTAGAGTTTTAGAGGTAGATATACATGATTTTCTGGTTTGAATATATGTCTGAACCTTGTTTATCAACATGGAATGCATAACCTATACATAAACATTAAGAATGCTATATATGTACTTTGGTTTTCATTCTTTTGATTTTTTCTGAATTTTAGGGCCATTTGAATCTTGCATGGTTAAACTTGGGTTTGCAGTTCTAAAGATCAAGGGTTCAAAAAATCAAACTACGGGGGGTTCGAAAACCACGATTCTAATCCAAGAATTTTTTAGAGCCTCATCCAAATGGCCTCAAACTATAGGGTTAGCATCTGGTGCAGTATGTGTGAAAATGTATGCACTATATGTACTATAACTTGTATGTCCATTCAATTGGATTGATAAACAAGGTCTAGACATATTCAAACGAGAATATTATCTGCATTAGTACAAGAAGTTTCCTATGGATTCATCAAGGTAGTAAAGCCAAGTTAACTCATTGTCATGACTAAGAGGATCCATGCTTACTTTCATTTTCATGTTTTAAACTTGTTTAATCTTGGTCAAACCTAGGATTTGACCAAGATTCAAATAGTCATAAAATCAAACAAAATCAAGAAAATCAAAAACCAAACCATATAGTCTTCTCATATAGTAATATAAGCATTCAAGTTGATCAACGAAGTCTAGACATATTCAAACTTGAAAAATCATGTATCTACCTAACCTAAACGTTATCTTGAAGTCAAGCATGAAGAAAAGTGGTTTGGGTTTCAAACATGGAAATTTCAAAAACCCACCCAAAAGCTTCATTTGGAGTGACTAAGAAGGATCCAAGCTTACTTTTCATTTCATGTTTCAAACTTGTTTTAATCTTTCTTGGCCAAGCCTAGGATTTGACCAAGATTCAAATGGGCATAAAAATTCAAAAAAGAAATCAAAAAAACACCAAAGCACATAAACTTCTTGTGTCATATAGTAATTAAGCATTCATGTTGATCAACAAAGTCTATATATATTTAAACAATAAAAATCATGTATATATACCCCCAAACCCTAAACCACTTCTCTTCACATGCTTGACTTCATAAGACAGAGTTTAGGGGTTAGGGGTATAGATACATGATTTGTCTGTTTTGAATATGTCTAGACCTTGTTTATCAACTTGAATGCTTACTATGTGATTTGGTTTTTCGTTTTTCTGTTTTTTAATTATTTTTCTGCCCATTTGAATCTTGGTCAAATCCTAGGTTTGAACAAGATTTAGACAAGTTTAACACGTGAAATTAAACGAATAAGTAAGCATTGATCCTTCTTAGTCACTCCAAAATGTACCAATAGATGTGTTAGCTTTGCTTCATGGAAAAAATAATGTCATGTAAATGAGTTAACTTGGATTTCCTACCCTTGAATCCATAGGAAACTTTTGTTCTAATGCACTATGATAATCAACCGAGGAACCTTCCACTTGGTCATCACTTGATGATTCCATGCACCTCCCACACTTCAGTGAGCCAAAGTCACGTGCAATAGGTACGCCAACTCCGAGCCATCTTCAAGAGAAGACGCATCGGATGCGTATTGGAAGTACGTGGGTCCTTCTGGATTTCGGTTGTACCTCTCACACAAAAAAAAACAAATCTCTCTCATTCTCGGCCTCGCTCGACTCGCTCGCTCGCTCGCTCGCTCGCACCTCCCTGCGACAAGCCCTGCACAACAGTCAACATCACGAGAAAAATATACACCATCAATAAGAGGGGCCCCGTGACTGCTCTCCCTTCTACTCCTTCCGAGTGATTCCTCTTCCTCAGAGTTTCACTCGACGAGCAACTCCCATGTCTTCACCTCAATAATAAAAAAAGTAAAAGAATGAAAATATGAATCTATTATTAAATAGGTTATAAACTAGGGTTTTCCCCGGTACTACGAGATCAAGTTGAAAAAAAAAATCCAACTACGGGGTTTTGATTTTGGCCTACAAATAAAAAATTAAATAAGTTGAACTAGTATTCCTCTAAAAAATCATTTTGGTTTGCATTGTGTGATAATTTTCATAGCTAGAGTGCATCACAATTTTTTGATTTCATGCTTTGCTTTGCCAATTTTGATTTTTTCTAACCACCCTCTCTTTGATTTCAAATTTAGGTCAAACTATCGGTGCCTACTATGTGTTCTACTTGAATTGGATGCAGCATGCGCACATGATATTTTTTGCCATTGTTTTGGGCTTCCACACATCTTGGGGCATCCAAGTATTTAAGTTACCTTGTTTAATTGTAATTCATGTACCCTTTCCTCCCAATTAAATTTTGGTTTTACATTTTTAATTTTTTTAAATTTTTATGCCCATTATGATGTCATATAGTTAGCATTTAAGTTGATAAACAAGGTACGGACATATTCAAACCAAAAATCATGTATCTACCCCTAACGCTAAACTATTTGTCATATGAAGTCAAGCATATGAAGAGAAGTGGTTTTGGGTTTCAAACATGGAAATTTCCATGCTTGAAACCAAAAACCTCTTCTCTTCATGCATGCTTGACTTCATAAGACAGAGTTTAGGGTTAGGTGGTAGATACATGATTTATATGTTTAGACCTTGTTTATCAAATTAATTGATGCTTACTATATAACATAGAAGACCTTGTTTTTTTTGAATTTTTATACCCATTCGAATCTTTGTCAAATCCTTGGTTCCACCAAGATTTGAATAAGTTAAAAACATGAATATGAAAAAGTAAGCATGTATGCTTCTTAGTCACTTCAAAATGAAGCTCTTGGGAGGGTTTGAATTTCCATGTTCGAAACCAAAAACCACAATGATTGACTTCATGAAACAAAGTTTAGGGTTATGGGTAGATACATGCATGATTTTCTTGTTTGAATATGTCTAGAACTTGTTTATCAACTTAATTGAATACCTACTATATAACATAAGAAGACCTTTTGTTTTTTTTTTAAATTTTTATACCCATTTGAATCTTGGTCAAATCTAGGTTTCACCAAGATTTGAATAAGTTTAAAACATGAGTATGAAAAAGTAAGCATGCATGTTCTTAATTAATCACTTGAAATGAAGCTCTCTAGGAGGGTTTTTGAAATTTCCATGTTTGAAACCAAAAACCACATATCTTCATGCATCTGCTTGACTTCATGAGACCGAGTTTAGTGTTAGGGGGTAGATACATGATTTCTCTCGTTTGAATATGTTTGAAACCAAAAACTACTTATTTTGCCTGCACTTAGAAATGATATTTGCATCACTTATCATATGTTGCCATTTGAATCTTGTCAAATCTAGATTTGACCAAGATAATTTAAACAAGTTTAAAACATGAAAATAGAAAACCAAGCTTTTCTTTATCACTCTAAAATGAAGTTTGGGGAGGTTTTGAAATTTCCATGCTTGAAACCAAACCACTTCTCTTCATGCTTGACTTCATAAAGGCAGAGTTTTAGGGTCGATAGGGGGGGTAGATACATGATTTTTCTGGTTTGATATGTCTAGACCTTGTTTATCAGCAATTGAATGCTTACTATATGACATAAGAGGAGCTATGTGCCTTGATTTTACATTTTTTAAATTATGCCCATTTGAATCTTGGTCAAATCTCAGGTTTGACCATGATTTAAACAAGTTTAAAACATGAATATGAAAATTAAGCATGTATCCTTCGTAGTCACTCCAAATAAGCTCTTGAGAGGGTTTTTGAAATTTCCATGTTTGAAACCAAAAAACCACGTACTTCTCTTCATGCATGCTTGACTTCATAAGGCAGAGTTTAGGGCTAGGGATTTAGCTAGATACATGATGTTTGGTTTGGATATGTCTAGACCTTGTTTATCAAGCTAATTGAATGCTATATGACATAAGGACTACGTGCCTTGGTTTTCATTTATTTTTCATTTATTTTGAATTTTTATGCCCATTGAATCTTGGTCAAATCCTAGGATTGACCATGATTTAAACTAGTTTAAAACATAAATATGAAAAATTAAGTATCTATCCCCTTCTTAGCCACTCCAAAATGAAGCTCTTGGGAGGGTTTTGAAATTTCCATGATTGAAACCAAAAAACCACTTCTCTTCATGTATGACTTCATAAGTCGGGGTTTAGGGATATATATATATAGAGGGGGTTATATACATGATTTTCTGGTTGGAATATGTCTAAGCCTTGTTTATCAAGAGCTTATCTAGAAGACTTGTTTTTTAAATTTTATACCCATTTGATTCTTCATCAAAATCCTAGGTTTGTTGACCTAGATTTGAACAAGTTTAAAACATGAATATGAAAAGGTAAGCATGTATGCTTCTTAATTAATCACTCCAAAATGAAGCTCTTGGGAGGGTTTTTGAAATTTCCATGATTTAAACCAAAAACCACTTCTCTTCGTGCTTGACTTGATAAGTTAGGGTTTAGGGATATATAGGGGGTAGATACATCATGATTTTTCTGGTTTGAATATGTCTAGGGCTTGTTTATCAACTTAATTGAATGCTTACTATATGACATGAAGACTATGTGCCTTGATATTTCATTTTTTTTAATTATGCCCTTTTGAATATTGGTCAAAACCTGGAGGTTTGACAGATTTAGAATATCACTGTAAAATGAAAAGGCAGCCTTGATCCTTCTTATTAACTCCAAAATGAAGGTTTTTAGGGAGGGTTTTGAAATATCCATGTTTGAAACCAAAACCACTTCTCTTCGTGCAGGATTTAGGGTTAGGGTATTAGCTAGACATTCCTGAATTTTATCTGGTTTGATATATACAGACCTTGTTTATCAACTTAATTGAATGCTTACTATGACATAAGAAGACTATGTGCCTTGATTTTACATTTTAAAAATTATGCCCATTTGAATCTTGGTCAAATCCTAAGTTTGACCATGATTTAAACAAGTTTGTTTATCAACTTGAATGCTTGCTATATGACATCGGAAGACTATGTGTTTGGTTTTGTTTTTTGAATTTGTTATGCACATTTGAATCTTAGCTAGTCAAATCCTAGGTTTGAATATATATGTCTAGACCTTGTATATCAACTTGAATGCTTACTATACATATGACATAAGAATGTTATGTGCTTTGGTTTTTCATTCTTTTCATTTTCTTCTGAATTTTTAGGGCCATTTGAATCTTGGTCAAATCCTTGGTTTGACCAAGATTTAAACAAGTTTAAAACATGAAAATGAAAAGGGAAGTACGTATCCTTCTTAGTCACTCTAAAATGAAGCTTTTGGGATGTTCTTTAAATTTCAATGTTTGGAAACCCAAAAACGACTTCCCTTCATTACTAGACTTCATAAGATCGACGGGGGTAGATACATGATTTGTGTGGTTTGAATATCTATGGACCTTATTTATCCTTTAATGCTAACTATAAACATAAGAAGACTATGTGATTTGGTTTTCATTTTTCTGTTTTTGATTTTATTTTTCTGCCATTTGAATCTTGGTCAAATCCTAGGTTTGAACAAGATTTAGACAAGTTTAACACATGAAATTAAACGAATAAGTAAGCATTGATCCTTCTTAGTCACTCCAAAATGTACCAATTGATAGTGTTAACTTTGCTTCATGGAAAAATAATGTCATGTAAATGAGTTAACTTGGATTTCTACCTTGAATCATAGGAAACTTTGTTCTGTGCACTAATATAATCAATAGGTTTTATGATTATCTTGTGCTTGGGTGCCAAAAACAGGGTCCTTACATCTAGGTGAGCACAAGTCACGTGCAGCAGGTTCGACTACTCAGCCATCTTCTTTGTCAAGAAGACGCATCAGGATGCGTATTGGAGTATGTGGGTCCTTCGGGATCCTTCGGTTGTCCCTCTCACTACAAAACAAATCTATCTCATTCTAGGCCTCGGCCTCGCTCTACTCGCTCGCTCGCTCGCTCGCACCTCCTGCGCTTGGCTGACAAACCCTGCACAACAGTCAACATCATCATCATCACCGAAAAGGAAGACACCATAATCCTTTCTGTGGCCTTTCCTCTCTTAGGCTGATCCTCTTCTCAGGATTTCACTCGACGAACTAAGCAACACATCTGCGGCATAGTAATAATAATAAAAGGTAGAAAAATCGATATACGAATCTATAATTAAATAGGTTAAACTAGGGTTTTGCCCTGTACTACAGATCAAGGTTCAAAAAAATCCAACTACGGGATTCGAACAACACGATTCTAATCCAAGAACTTTTTCGACCTCATCCAAGTGGCCTCAAACTATAGGGTTAGCATCTAGTGCAGTATGTGTAAAAATGTATGCACTATGTGTGCTATAACTTATATGTCTTTCAAATTTGAACCAACTTTGAATAAGTTTGAAATATTTGAAATGGGGCTTTTTGGCTTAAACGTTTGAAACTCAAAGCGATTCTCTTCATGCTAGACTTCATAAGACCGAGTTTAGGGTTGGGGTAGATATATGATTTGTCTGGTTTGAATATGTCTAAACCTTGTTTATCAACTTTAATGCTAACTTCTCAGTCACTCTAAAATGAAGTTTTTGGAGGTTTTTGAAATTTTTGAAACTAGAAACCACTTCTCTTCATGCTTGACTTCATAGAAAAAGTTTAGGGTTAGAGGTATAGATACATGATTTGTATGGTTTGAATATGTCCAAAACCTTGTTTTATCAACTTGAATATACTTACTATATGACATAAGAAGACTATGTACTTTAGTTTTTAATTTTTCTGACTTCTTTAATTTTAGCGCATTTGAATCATATCTTGGTCAAATCCTAGGTTTCCGCAAGATTTAGACAAGTTTGCTACATGAAAATGATAAAGTAAGCATGGATCCTTCTTAGTCACTCTAAAATGAAACTTTGGGATGTTCTTGAAATTTCCATGTTTGAAACCCAGAAACCACTTCTCTGATTGACTTCATAAGACATAGTTTGTATCTTCGTCAAATCCTAGGTTTGACCAAGATAATTTAAACAAGTTTAAAACATGAAAATGAAAAGGGAAGCATGTATCCTTCTTGATCACTCTAAAATGAAGCTTTTGGGAGGTTTTTGAAATTTCGATGTTTGAAACCCAAAACCACTTCTCTTTATGTTTATTTATAAGGCAGAGTTTAGGGGTTAGGGGTATAGATACATGATTTGTACGGTTGAATATGTCTAGACCTTGTTTATCAACTTTAATGCTTACTATATGACATAAAGAAACTTATTGCTTTGGTTTTCTTTTTATGATTTTGAATTTTGATGCCCATTTGAATCTTGTCAAATTCTAGGTTTGACCAAGATTTAAACAAGTTCACAACATGAAAATGAAAAGGAAGCATGCAACCTTCTCAGTCACTCTAAAATAGAGTTTTTGGGAGGTTTTGATATTTCCATGTTTTAAGTTTGAAACCACTTCTCTTCATGCTTGACATAAAGACGAGTTTAGGGTTAGGGGTAGATACATGATTTGTGTATGGGTTGAATATGTCCAAACCTTGTTTATCAACTTGAATATGCTTATGTGCTTTGGTTTTTTATTTTCTGATTTTTTTGAATTTTATGCCCATAAATCTTGGTCAAATCCTAGGTTTGACAGGATTTAACTAGTTTAAACATGAAATGAAAAGATAGGCATGTATCCATCATAGTCACTCTAAAATGAAGCTTTGGGAGGTTCTTGAAATTTCCATATTTGAAACCCAAAACCACTTCTCTACATGATTGACTTCATAAGACATAGTTTAATTAGAGTTTAGGGGTAGATATATACATGATTTTAGTTTGAATATATATGTCTAGACCTTGTTTATCAACCAGATACATGCTTACTATACATATGACATAGAATGCTATATGTGCTTTGGTTTTTCATTCTTTTGATTTTTTCTGAATTTTAGGGCCATTTGAATCTTGCATGGTTAAGCTTGGGTTTTGCCCAATTCTAAAGATCAAGGGTTCAAAAAAATCCAACTACGAGGTTAGACAACCTGATTCTAATCCAAGAATTTTTCGACCTCATCCAAATGACCTCCTAAAACTATAGGGTTAGCATCTAGTGCAGTATGTGTGAAAATGTATGCACTATGTGTGCTATAACTTGTATGTCTTTCAAATTAAGTTGATAAACAAGGTCTAGACATATTCAAACGAGAATATTATACTGCATTAGTACAAAAAGTTTCCTATGGATTCATCAAGGGTAGTAAAGCCAAGTTAACTCATTGTCATGACTAAGAAGGATCATGCTTACTTTCATTTTCATGTTTTAAACTTGTTTAAATCTTGGTCAAACCTAGGATTTGACCAAGATTCAAATGGTCATAAAAAAATCAAACAAAATCAAGAAAATCAAAAACCAAACCACATAGTCTTCTTATGTAATATACTAAGCATTCAAGTTGATCAACGAAGTCTAGACATATTCAAACCAGAAAAATCATGTACCCCCTAACCCAAAACGTTGTCTTATGAAGTCAAGCATGAAGAGAAGAAGTGGTTTTGGGTTTCAAACATGGAAATTTCAAAAACCCACCCAAAAGCTTCATTTTAGAGTGACTAAGAAAGGATCAAGCTTGCTTTTTCATTTTCATGTTTCAAA
The DNA here is from genome assembly GCA_030979885.1 of Lolium multiflorum. NCBI lineage: Eukaryota > Viridiplantae > Streptophyta > Magnoliopsida > Poales > Poaceae > Lolium > Lolium multiflorum. The sequence goes on along the minus strand of CM061753.1, from coordinate 87,216,658 downwards.
CTTGTTTAAATCTTTGTCAAACCTAGGATTTGACCAAGATTCAAATGGGCATAAAAATTCAAAAAAGAAATCAAAAAAATGAAACACCAAAGCACATAAACTTCTTATGTCATATAGTAATTAAGCATTCATGTTGATCAACAAAGTCTATATATATTTAAACAATAAAAATCATGTATATATACCCCCAAACCCAAAACCACTTCTCTTCACATGCTTGACTTCATAAGACGGAGTTTAGGGGTTAGGGGTATAGATACATGTTTGTCTGGTTTGAATATGTCTAGACCTTATTTATCAACTTGAATGCTTACTATGTGATTTGGTTTTTCATTTTTCTGTTTTTTAATTATTTTTCTGCCCATTTGAATCTTGGTCAAATCTAGGTTTGAACAAGATTTAGATAAGTTTAACACGTGAAATTAAACGAATAAGTAAGCATTGATCCTTCTTAGTCACTCCAAAATGTACCAATTGATAGTGTTAACTTTGCTTCATGGAAAAAATAATGTCTGGTAATAGTGCTTGGATTTCCTACCCTTGAATCCACCGGAAACTTTGTTCTAATGCACTATAATAATCAACCGGGGTTTTACACCACAGGTCTGTCACATACGTGTGGTGCCCACGCGTGAGTCCACACTTGAGTGAGCACAAGTCACGTGCAATAGGTACGCCAACTCCCGGCCATCTTCTTTGTCAAGAAGACGCATCGAGATCGTGTTGGAAATCGTGGGTCATACCGGATCTTGGACATCCCTCTCACTGAAAAAACAAATCTCTCTCATTCTCGGCCTCGCTCGACTCTTTCGCTCGCTCGCTCGCTCGCACCTCCTGCTTTTGTAGCCCGACAAACCTACTACTAGCAGAGTCAACATCACAGAAAGAATATACACCAGCAATAAGAGGGGCGCCCCGTAACTGCTCTCCCTTCTTCTCCTTACGAGTGATTTCTTCCTCCGAGTTTCACTCGGCGGGCAAACACACATATGTTTTGCATAGTAATAATAAAAAAGTAAAAGAATCGACTACGAATCTATTATTAAATAGGTTATAAACTAGGGTTTCCCCCAGTACTACAGATCAAGTTGAAAAAAATCCAACTACGGGGTTTTATTTTGGGCTAATATAAAATTAAATAAGTTGAACTGGTTTTCTCTAAAAAATCATTTTTGGTTTGCATTGTTTGATAATTTTCATAGCTAGAGTGCATCTGATTTTTGATTTCATGCTTTGCTTTGCCAATTTTGATTTTTCTAACCACCTTCTCTTTGATTTCAAATTTAGGTCAAACTATGGTTGCCTACTATGTGTTCTACTTGAATTGGATCATGCGCACATGATATGTTTTGCCATTGTTTTGGGCTTCCACACATCTTGGGGCATCCAAGTATTTAAGTTACCTTGTTTTTAATTGTAATTCATGTACCCTTTCCTCCCAATTAAATTTGGTTTTCACATTTTAATTTTTAAATTTTTATGCCATTTGATGTCATATGGTTAGCATTTAAGTTGATAAACAAGGTGCGGACATATTCAAACCAAAAAATCATGTGTCTACCCCTAAACTCTAATTCTGTCATATGAAGTCAAGCATATGAAGAGAAGTGGTTTTGGGTTTCAAACGGAGATTTCCGTGGCAGGCTTAAGAGCACTATCTTCTCATGCTGACTTCATAAAACAGTAGGAATTAGGTATTAGATACATGATTTTCTGGTTTGAATATGTTTTAGACCTTGTTTATCAAATTAATGGAATGCTTATATAAAACAAGAGAAGACCTTGTTTTTTGAATTTTTATACCCATTCGAATCTTTGTCAAATCCTTGGTTCCACCAAGATTTGAATAAGTTAAAACATGAATATGAAAAAGTAGCATGTATGCTTCTTAGTCACTTCAAAATGAAGCTCTTGGGAGGGTTTTTGAATTTCCATGTTGATACGCGTAGCTTGACTTCATGAAACAAAGTTTAGGGTTATGAGTAGATACATGCATGATTTTTCTTGTTTGAATATGTCTAGAACTTGTTTATCAACTTTAATTGAATGCCTACTATATAACACTAGAGACCTTTTTGTATTTTTTAAATTTTATACCCATTTGAATCTTGGTCAAATCCTGAGTTTGACAAATTTGAATAAGTTTAAAACATGAATATATGAAAAAGTAGCATCACATGTCATGCTTCTTAATTAATCACTTTGAAATGAAGCTCTTGGGAGGTTTTTGAAATTTCCATGTTTTAGGCTTAAAAACCACATATCTTCATGCATGCGCTTGACTTCATGAGACGAGTTTAGTGTTAGGGGTAGATACATGATTTCTCTCGTTTGAATATATTTGAAACAAAAACCACATATCTCTGGTTTGCCCGCACTTAGAAATGATATTTGCATCACTTATCATATGTTTGCCCATTTGAATCTTGTCAAATCCTAGATTTGACCAAGATAATTTAAACAAGTTTAAAACATGAAAATGAAAAGGCAAGCTTGTATCATTCTTAGTCACTCTAAAATGAAGCTCTTGGGAGGTTTTTTGAAATTTCCATGCTTGAAACCAAAAACCACTTCTCTTCATGCTTGACTTCATAAAGACAGAGTTTGGGGATATATAGGGGTAGATACATGATTTTTCTAGTTTGATATGTCTAGACCTTGTTTATCAACTTAATTGAATGCTTACTATATGACATAAGAAGACTATGTGCCTTGATTTTACATTTTTTTAAATTGTGCCCACATTTGAATCTTGGTCAAATCCTGGGTTTGACCATGATTTAAGCTAGTTACCTGAATATGAAAATTAAGCATGTATCATGTAGTCACTCCAAAATGAAGCTCTTGAGAGGTTTTGAAATTTCCATGTTTGAAACCAAAACCACGTACTTCTCTTTATGCATGCTTGACTTCATAAGCCGAGGTTTAGGGCTGGGGTAGCTAGATACATGATGTTTCTGGTTTGAATATGTCTAGACCTTGTTTATCAACTTAATTGAATGCTTACTATATGACATAAAGAAGACTATGTGATTTGGTTTTCATTTTTTTGTTTTTTTGAATTTTTGTGCCCATTTGAATCTTGGTCAAATCCTAGGTTTGACCATGATTTAAACTAGTTTAAAACATAAATATGAAGAATTAAGTATCTATCCTTCTTAGCCACTCCAAAATGAAGCTCTTGGGAGGGTTTTTTGAAATTTCCATGATTGAAACCAAAAACCACTTCTCTTCATGCTTGACTTCATAAGTCAGGTTTTAGGGATATATATATATAGGGGGTACATGCATGATTTTTCTGGTTGGAATATGTCTAGAACTTGTTTTTCAGCTTGAGCTTATCTAGAGCTTGTTTTTAAATTTTTTATACCCATTTGATTCTTCATCAAATCCTAAGTTTGTTGACCTAGATTTGAACAAGTTTAAAACATGAATATGAAAAGGTAAGCATGTGTGCTTCTTAATTAGTCACTCCAAAATGAAGCTCTTGGGAGGGTTTTTGAAATTTCCATGATTTAAACCAAAAACCACTACTCTTCGTGCTTGACTTCATAAGTTAGGGTTTAGGGATATATAGGGAGTAGATACATCATGATTTTTCTGGTTTGAATATGTCACAGAGCTTGTTTATCAACTTAATTGAATGTTTCCTATATAATGTATAAAGGACTATGTGCCTTGATATTTCATTTTTTAATTATGCCCTTTTGAATGGCATGGCAAATCCTTAGTTTGACAAAGATTTAAAAAAGTTAAAACATGAAAATGAAAAATAAGCCTTGATCCTTCTTATTAACTCCAAAATGAAGGTTTTTGGGAGGGTTTTTGAAATATCCATGTTTGAAACCCAAAACCACTTCTCTTCGTGTTGAGTTTAGGGTTAGGGGTAGCTAGCTGAACACTTTTAATTTTATGGTTTGAATATGTCTGGGCCTTGTTTATCAACTTAATTGAATGCTTACTACATATGACATAAGAAGACTATGTGCCTTGATTTTACATTTTTTAAAATTATGCCCATTTGAATCTTGGTCAAATCACAGGTTTGACCATGATTTAAACAAGTTTGTTTATCAACTTGAATGCTTGCTATATGACATCAGAAGACTATGTGTTTGGTTTTTGTTTTTTGAATTTGTTATGTCCATTTGAATCTTAGCTAGTCAAATCCTAGGTTTGAATATATATGTCTAGACCTTGTATATCAACTTGAATGCTTACTATACATATGACATAAGAATGTTATGTGCTTTGGTTTTTCATTCTTTTCATTTTTTCTGAATTTTTAGGGCCATTTGAATCTTGGTCAAATCCTTGGTTTATTCAAGATTTAAACAAGTTTAGCATGAAAATGAAAAGGAAGTCTGTATCCTTCTTAGTCACTTCTAAATGAAGCTTTGGGATGTTCTTTAAATTTCAATGTTTGAAACCCAAAAGCGACTTCCACTTCATGCTAGACTTCATAAGATCGGCGAGGGGGTAGATACATGATTTGTCACGGTTTGGATATATCTAGACCTTGTTTATCAACTTGATTACTTATGATATGACACAAGAAGACTATGTGATTTGGTTTTTTTCATTTTTCTGATTTTTTTGAATTTGTACTTACCATTTGTTATCTTAAATCCGAATCCTAGGTTTGACCAAGATAATTTAAACAAGTTTAAAACATGAAAATGTAAAGGGAAGCATGTATCCTTCTTAGTCACTCTTAAATGAAGCTTTTGGGAGGTTTTTGAAATTTCGATGTTTGAAACCCAAAACCACTTCTCTTCCTACGCTTGACTTGTAAAATGAGTTTAGGGTTAGGAGTATAGATACATGATTTGTCTGGTTTGAATATGTCTAGACCTTGTTTATCAACTTGAATGCTTACTATATGACATAAGAAGACTATGTGATTTGGTTTTTCATTTTTGTGTTTTTTAATTATTTTTCTGCCCATTTGAATCTTGGTCAAATCCTAGGTTTTGAACAAGATTTAGACCAAGTTTAACAGTAAATTAAGCGAATAGTAAGCATTGATCCTTCTTAGTCACTCCAAAATGTACCAATTGATAGTGTTAACTTTGCTTCATGGAAAAAATAATGTCATGTAAATGAGTTAACTTGGATTTCCTACCCATGAATCACTTCTGAAACTTTGTTCTGTACTATTATAATCAACCGGTTTACACCAACAAGGTCTGTCACTTACGTGTGGTGTGCACTGTGGTCCACACTTGAGTGAGCACAAGTCACGTGCAGCAGGTACGCACAAACTCCCGACCATCTTCTTTGTCAAGAGAAGACGCATGGGGATGCGTATTGGAAGTCTGTGGGTCATACGGATCCTTCGATTTGTCCCTCTCTCACACAAAAAAAACAAATCTCTCTCATTCTCGGCCTCGCTCGACTCGCTCGGCCGCTCGCTCGCTCGCACCTCCTGGCCTTGTGACAAAACCTGCACAGCAGTCAACATCATCATCATCACCCCGAAAAAGGAAGACACCATAATGCTACGCATTTTCACTCCTTAAGTGATATCTTCTCCAGAGTTCACTCGTAGCAAAATAAGCAACACATCTGCAGCATAGTAATAATAAAAAGGTAGAAAAATCGATATACGAATCTATAATTAAATAGGTTAAACTAGGTTTTTGCCCTATACTACAGATCAAGGTTCAAAAAAATCCAACTACGGGTTCGAACAACACGATTCTAATCCAAGAACTTTTTCGACCTCATCCTAGTGGCCTCAAACTATAGGGTTAGCATCTAGTGCAGTATGTGTGAAAATGTATGCACTATGTGTGCTATAACTTATGTGTTAAATCTGAACCAACTTTGAATAAGTTTAGAAATATTTGAAATGGGGCTTTTTGATAACGTTGGAAACTCAAAACGATTCTCTTCATGCTAGACTTCATAGGGCCGAGTTTAGGGACAGGGGTAGATACATGATTTGTGCAGTTTGAATATGTCTAAACCTTGTTTATCAACTTTAATGCTAACTTCTAGAGTCACTCTAAAATGAAGTTTTTGGAGGTATTATGGAAATTTCCATCTTTGAAACCCAAAACCTTCTCTTCATGTGCTTGACTTCATAAGAAAAAGTTTAGGGTTGGGGGTATAGATACATGGTTTGTATAGTTTGAATATGTCCAAACCTGTTTATCAACTTGAATATGCTTACTATATGACATAAGAAGACTATGTACTTTGGTTTTAATTTTTTTCGGCTTACTTTTATTTTCTACGCATTTGAATCATATCTTGGTCAAATCCTAGGTTTTACCAAGATTTAGACAAGTTTAACACGTGCAAACGAGTAAGTAAGCATGGATCCTTCTTAGTCACTCTAAAATGAAGCTTTTTGGGATGTTCTTGAAATTTCCATGTTTGAAACCCCAAAACCACTTCTCTTCATGATTGACTTCCATAAGATCGACAGATCAGTTTAGGGTTAGGGGTAGATATATACATGATTTTTTGGTTTGAATATGTCTAGGCCTTGTTTATCAACTTGAATGCTTACTATACATATGACATAAGAATGCTATGTGCTTTGGTTTTCATTCTCTTTTGATTTTTTTCTAAATTTTTAGGCCCATTTGAATCTTGGTCAAATCCTTGGTTTGACCAAGATTTAAACAAGTTTAAAACATGTGCCTTGATTTTCCATTTTTGTTTTTTCTGAATATTTATGCCATTTGAATCTTGGTCAAATCCTAGGTTCTGTCTCTTATTTAAATAAGTTTAATAAACATGAATATGAAATTTCAATGATAACGTTTACCAAAAACCACTTCTCTTCATGCTTGACCATAAGTTAGGGTTTAGGGATATATGAGGTAGATTCATCATGATTTTTTTTTTTTGATATGTCTATAACTTGTTTATCAACTTAATTGAATGCTTACTATATGACATATATAAAGAAGACTATGTGCCTTGATTTTTCATTTTTTTAAATTGTGCCCATTTGAATCTTGTAATTCAAATTCTTTAAAAAGATTTAAAGCAGATCATATGAAAATGAAAAAATTAAGCCTTGATCCTTCTTATTCATAAAAATGAAGCTTTTGGGAGGGTTTTGAGATTTCAGGTTTGGAAACCCAAAACCACTTCTCTTCATGCATAGTTTAGGGTTAGGTGTAGATACATGAATTTTTGGTTTATAGTAAGCATTCAAGTTGATAAACAAAGGTTTAGACATATTCAAACTAGAAAAATCATGTATATACCCCCTAAGGCTAAACTCTGTGATATATATGAAGTCAAGCATATAAGAGGAATGGTTTTGGGTTTCAAACATGGAAAATTCAAAAACCCTCCCAAAAGCTTCATTTTTTGAGTGAATAAGAAGGATCCAGGCTTACTTTTTTTTTTTTTTTTTACTGACTTGTTTAATTCTTGGTCAAACCTAGGATTTGACCAAGATTCAAATAGGCATAAAAATTCAATAAAGAATTCAAAAAATGAAAAACCAAAACACACTCGTTAACTTGTAGAAGTTATAATGCATGGTCATGTGATCAAGAGAGGTCTATACATATTTAAACATTACAAATCTATTGTATATACCAACCTAAATAATCTAATGAAGTCAGAATGAGAAGAGAGTAGTTTCGTTTTTTCGATTTTGTACTTGTTTGAGATACATTCAAATCATGGTTTGACTAATGTTGCTAATTTCAACAGAAAATGAAGCCAGTGTGGATCCTCTTATTCACTCAAAATGAAGCTTTGGGAGGTTTTTAAATTTTCCATGTTAGGAAGCAAATGATATCTCTCATGCTTGACTCCATAAGACAAAGTTTAGGGGGTAGGGGGTAGATTACATGATTTTTAAAGTTTGAATATGTCTAGACCTTGTTTATCAACTTGAATACTTATTATGTGACATCAAAAAGACTATGTGTTTAGTTTTTGAATTTATTATGCCCATTTGAATCTTCATCAAACCTAGGTTTGACAAGATTCAAATATCAGTTTAAAACATGAAAATGAAAAGTAAGCATAGATTCTTCTTAGTCCCTCCAAAATGAAGCTTTTGGGAGGTTTTTTAAATTTCCATGTTTGAAACCCAAACCCACTCCTCTTAATGCTTGACTTCATAAGACAGAGTTTAGGGTTAGGGGCCAAGTATATACTTGTTTAAATATGTCTAGACTTTGTTTATCAACTTGAATGCTTACTATATGACATCAAAAGACTATGTGTTTGGGTTTGATTTTTTTGAATTTGTTATGTCCATTTGAATCTTGGTCAAATCCTAGGTTTGACCAAGATTTAAACAAATTTTAAAACATGAAAAAGAAAATGAAAGCCTGGATTCTTCTTAGTCACTCCAAAATGAAGCTTTTGGGAGTTTTTTCAATTTCCAATGTTTGAGGCAAAACCACTTTTCTTCATACTTGACTTACATAAGACAGTTTAGGGTTAGGGGTATATACATGATTTTTTGGTTTGAATATATCTAGACCCTTAACTTCAGTATATGCTTACTATATGACGCACAAGAACATGTGCTTTGGTTTTTTTTTTTGATTTCTTTTTTGAATTTTTATGCCCTTGAATCTTGGTCATCTTGTAGTGTTTGACAAGATTTAAACAAGTTAAAACATGAAAATGAAAAAATAGCTTGGCTCCTTCTTAGTCATGAAAATGAGATAACTTGGCTTTTCAACCCTTGAATCCATAGGAAACTTTGTACTAATGCGGTATAATAATCACTCGAGGTTTTACACCAACTGTCACATACGTGTGGTGCCCATGCGTGAGGTCCCAAACTGATGAGCACAGTCACATGCGGTAGGCGAGTGGCTCACCCGATCAAATCCAGGCGGTGGCTGTTAAGGACCCGATCGCATTTCTTTCTGACTAGGGTCTACCATGTAAGAAGTTTGTTCCTTTTGGATGCATCACTCGTATTTGCAAGTTTTGGGGGTCCCACAAATTCAGTAGCATCATGACCCCCTTCCCACGCCAACACAAACGAGTTCAACACAACCTAATTAAGCAAGGTTCAACACAGACATAGTTCAACAACCTAATTAAGCTAATAGGTTAACACAAACGTGTGAGCGGCAACATAAACAGAGTTCAACCAAAGATGCTGCTTTTGAAGCGGTAGGAGAGACAAACATGCACATAATTACGGAGTATATTTACCATCTTCCTGGTCCCGCTTCTTCTTGGTGCCCATACCTTTAATCTTTGTTGGCTTGGGCTTGGGAGGAGGCACACGACCGGTCTCGATAGCTAGGTTCAATTTCTTCCTTAGAATAGCCCATATGCCATGTGGTTGGCTATGAAGCCGGATCGGTTAGCATTCCCCAGCTTTGAGACAGCCGGACCCACGGGCTTCGGCATGCTGCAGGACTTCGAAAGTCAACCTTTAGCTCTTTAGTGGGAAAGGCATTGTTCTGGCACCCGATCAGGGTTCGCTCCAATACTTGTCGAACTTCCCCGCCTTAAGCTTGTTGAGAGTGGCCCTGGCCTTCCTATGAAGCGACTCGACATCGCTGTCAACCTGATCAGTAGCAACCTGATACATGCCAAATAAGCAATTGAAGCAAATATGCCAGCGGTTGCAACTAATAATGAATATGAATCTAAAAAGATTCGCTAATTCAAAACCTATAGCGCAAAAAAAAAAAAGAGGGAGAGACCATAGAGCAAATCGTTACAGGGCTATGAATAAGGGGGAGAGGTGAATCGGATGTGAAGCAAATATGTGGCAGTTCAACTAATTCTGAATATGAATCTAAAAGATTCTGAACGTAATTCAAAACGCTATAGCGCAAAAAAAGGAGAGACCATAGCGCAAATCGATACGGGGCTATGTTGAATAGGGAGAGAGGTGAATCGGAACATACTTCCTCCCCCTCGTCGGACGATATTCTCGTCGAAGGTCGGCGCGGCGGTTCAAAGATGAGTTCAACCTCGTCCTCGTCATCTGGGGGATGCTTCCCAAGAGAGTGGACCCATCTACCAACAGCATCAGATGCCGATGAGCGACCGATGGCCCGACCTTCGGCAATGGCCTCCGCTTAGTCTTTGGCATCCGCTGCGGCAATGATCGCCGCCGTTGCGGCCATGCGTGCTGCGGTCGCGACTCTGCACGCCTCCTCTGCGGCTAAGGCCAGCCGCGCGGCTTTCGCTTTCGCTGCGTTGGCGGCGTCGGTTGGGCTCTCCATCGGTGGAATGGGAAGGGGAAGTGAAGAGAGGGTTTTCTCCGAGAGAAGGAGAAGTGTGGACGTGAAATGGATAAGCGACGATATTTCAAGATTTGGGAGACACAGCACGAACCGGCAGATGACAACGCGTGGGTGCATTACCTCATACGGCCTCGTCCTTGAAAGAGCGTACGTGTGGGTTTTCAAGGCATATTAAGGATTTTATTATTACATTGGGAAAGCTGTCATCGACCATCACTTTCCTCTTCAACTTTTCCACCTCCAATGATCTAAATGCATGTAGTAAATAAGAAAACCATATTATGCTAAATACTACTACCTCGATCCCAAAGCGTAAGGCTTATATTATTTTTAGAGAAGCTCAAACTATGTCAAGGTAAACTAAGATTTTACCAAAAATCATTATCATGCAAAATACAAAATTAATATCAATACACAGACAACGATTTTTTTTGGTATGGTATCTACAAAATATTATATTAGTTGATAGATTGTTCTAAATTTTCGTCAACCTTTACTTGCTTTGACTCTTAAAAAGAGACTTAAGCTTTGTGATGGAGGTAGTGCGTACTAGTCGTGAAGAAACTATATCCTTCGTGATGAGAAATTTTTTACTACCAATCTTTTGTGGACAAATTTTGAAGTGCATTGCAAAACGAAAGTACACTCTTTTATGGACAAATTTTAACTCCCGCCCATTATTTCAGGATGGAGGGAGTATAACCCAACTTGTTTTTCTTAGACTCTACTTATAATCAAACATGCAATGCTTGGTTCTACCTTTTTCTCAATGTAATGGTCACTTTAAGTCATTTTCCCACACACATTTATTTTGTACTTCTCTCCAGTGTTGACAGTGCTACTACTATTTGTGTTAGTACGCCAAAAACAAAATGTTATTTTTTAAATTCAAATTAATCTAGGGCGTTGGTTGTGAATCGGTGGACAAAAAAGAGAACACACCAAAGTACAAAAACTAGTATATATGCATGTTTCTATGTACATATATATGACCCTGGGTTTGTAGATAAAAAACATTCATATATGCGCTCACTATTAATATACATAAGTTTATCCTTGAGTCTCTTGGTTTAGGTATATATATGATTTAGGCATCACTACCAATTCAGAAAAAAACAAAAATGTAACTCTTCAAGTGAAGTCATTTTAAGTGACCTAACAACTAAAATTCATATATGGGATTTGTATAGGAATTATGTAGGATTTAGATCACATGTGAATTTTCCCCACACTAGATGTTTGATTCATAGGAACATATCCTATAGGAATCTTGCAGTGCAAATCCTATAAGAATAAAACATTAGGTCATACCTCATGGAAAATTTCCTTTGGCACAATCAAACACAACTCATCTTCCTATATGATTCAACTAGCCATTAAATCTCAATCCTATGTTTTCCATATTTCTATGGTTTCCCATCCTATGAATCAAAGGAGCCTTAGGGCTTATATCTTTTTTTGAAAGGCAAACTATGTTAAGATTGGCCAAGTTTTACGAAAAACCTTTAACATGCGAAATACAAAGTTGAGTCATTTCGTTTGAATCGGAGGAAGTACATTTGACGTTATGGTATGTTGGCACTGTATTTTTTTTCGAACAAACTTCCCCCTTCATGAAGCTTTTATTTAGCTTCAGTGACTGATACATCTATATATCTAGACAAAGTTAGTCAATTCATTTGAATCGGAGGGAGTACATTTGACTATATGGGTATTCTTTGACAACTTGGCGCTGTCTTCTTTTTTGAACCAAAGTGCCCCTTCCCGAAGCTTTTATTTTGGGATAGGCTTCAGTGACTTGATACTTCAAGTTTCACGGTGACTTGGTGCCACCATCCACCATCAATCTAGATTCAATGTATGCGATCGACTTAGAATTTAAACTAAATAAGTATTATTGCTCAGAAATATTTCAAGAACTTCCAGTTAATCGTGCATATTTCGATTTATATTTTGGTGAAGTTTCATTTGATTTGAATCAAAGGTTTGTGAGCAAATATATACTCCCTTCGGTTCATATTAATTGACTCTAATATGGATGTACTAGACACATTTTAGTTCTAGATACATCCATATTGAAGTCAATTAGGCTCCTTTGATTAAAAGGATTTGCATAGGAATTACGTGTAGGATTTGGTTCCTATAGGAAAAATTCCTATACATGTTGTTTGATTCAAAAGAACATATCCTATAGGAAAAATTCCTATAGGAATCTTGTAGTGTAATTCCTATAGGAAAAAAGCATTAGCTCATACCTCATGGAAAAATTCCTTTGCTACAATCAAATAAACTTCATCTTCCTATAGGTTTCAAGTAGACATGCCATTCCAATCCTATACCTTTCCTATTCCTCTGCTTTTCCTATCCTTTAAATCAAAGGAGCCCTTAATATGAATCAGAGGGAGTATTTAGTTTAAACTAGTGCTCGTATACGTAAAAAGCTCTTTAATCACAAGCTAATCGTCCGAGTGGGATGAAATATTCTACATTTTACTGGATTTTTTTCATAATTTTTTTTTTTAGGTTCGAAATAAGAGATTAGTTTGGAACGTTGGATCTCAAATGGTTGGTAGATGGTGGCACCAAGTCACAATGAGATTTGGAGACTTCAAGTCACTGCTGCTCTGTCCTTTTATTTTGACAAACTGCAGAGCCGCTGGTGCATCTATGCTTGCGTACGGCCGACGCCGATTCTTAGCAAGGGAAGTTCTTCCTATAGTAGTAGTAGTATCCATACTCCACTTCAAGGCATGTATAAGAACCCATCCCGTTCTCGTTTTCCGATCACTCTTCTCTGAAGATGGAGGAGGCCCTCTTCTTGTGCCCTCCCTCCTGCCCTTCAAACCCCCCATATCCAATGTCCGTTCCCTTCCGATTTCATTCTTAGGTTCACTGTGAGAAATGTCAATGACAACTGATGCCCGTATCGTTGTTCCGTGCGATTACAAGAAGCGATCATATAAATTTGTCAGCCTAACGTCGTGACTATGACAGAACCAGGTAAGTCTGACGACGAGCGTGGTTACCGTGATCGAATCGATGCAGGCCAAGATTGCAGCGTCGAATCGTGCAGGGCAATGGTCAAAGTGCGTCGGCTGCCGAGCTTGGTCGCCTCCACGAGTCCTACAAGCACTATATCGCGTGCCCGCATGGTGCGTGCGGCTGCACACCATCAATACCGGCTGCAGCTTCGCCGGCCCGCCGCGAGAGCTCTGATACCTCAAGCATCGGCATCCATCGTGTTTACGTTCAGTGCTGACGCCACCCGCACAGTGCATAGTTCGTCTTCCGGTACAACCGCGGGGACACCTGTTCATCGGCGGTGGGGAAGAAGACGGTAGCGTGTTCGCCATCACCGTTGGAGCGCTCGGCCGACCACCATTGTGTCCTGTGTGTGTGCATCAGGTCGGCCGCGTGCTGTTTCAGATGTACAAGGCGCAGCTGTTGGTGATTGAGGTCTGTGAGGCGCCCGGCGGCGGCTGGGACCAGTGACCTCTCGACGGACACCTTGATGGCGGTAATCGAGGCGACGAGCTCCCCGACGCCTAGCTCGTCGTCATGTTGCATTCAGCTCTATCTTTCCTGGCGGTGCCGCCTCGTGAAGCAGAATGGAGGGCAGCGTGTGTTGCCTGCGTTTGCATCAACAAGAAGGTTATACAATAATCTTCGTTTGGTCATACTATTGCAATGTAGTTACTCGAAGATCGGAGGAGTAGTTTAGTTCGAAGTAGGGTTCGTTCGGATGTATTTTGGACTTGTATAGTAGTAGTACTACTACTCCAGAACTAATACTAGCTAGTTGGAGTGCTAGAATGCAGCTCGGAGTATTATAGTATTTTGGCGGTACTACTAGTTATGTATGTGACTGCAAATTCAAACTAAAATGGACTATTTCTTGCTAATGTTGTTCTTTTGGAGTCATCATTTTTTTTTTTTTTTGTTAACTATGCTATTGTCTAAGGATTCGTTTAGATTTCTTTGGTTGAATTCATATTTAGTCTCTTCCTAATTTGGCAAAACTGCACTGTCATGGGCATTCTTACAAGGTGTTGAAGTTTCAAAGTTTCTTAATGTATATTGCGTGGGGTGTACCCCCCATAACATGGATCTGTTGCATTTTTGGGTTGTATTTTTTTTGGCAATTTCGGGACCATAAAATAGCACGCCTTGAGTTGAAATTTGAATTAGTGGCGATACTAGCATGGAGTAGTGAAGTGTTTTTGTACTCCCTCGGTCCAACCAAAGTGTCACAACTTTGTTAAAATTTAGATGGATAGATGTATTTTTTACAAAGTTGAGACAACTTTGGTGGAACGGACACGGAGTCGTGGTTGATGGCGAGAAGGTTGATGCCTTGCTAGGTTGGTGTACGTTGCAAAAAGAACAAAGGTTGGTGTGTATTTGTTTTATTTGTTCACCATAATACTGACATGGCCATCGATTTGATTAGACAACACAAGCCTGGGATGTTTCACTTATTTGTTGTAGGAAGCACGATTAATGTTATGTAATGATGGGGCTACTCTATAGTCCGTCTGCTTCTACTCGGGTGTCGGGTCACATTCACACTCTCCTCTTTTTTTGAACACATTCACACTCTCGTCGAAACTGCAGTAGGCAGTATATGAGTCTCGGTTCACCTCCGTCGTCTATTCCCACTCCGCCCATCTTCCATAGCACGCACCTGCGTCTCCGCCATGGCGCTTTCGCCGGTTGAGAACTCTGTCTCAACTCAAGCCCCCACTGCCGCCAGTGATCGCCATCTCTCTCCCAAAGTTCGGAATCAGTAGATCTCCCAAGAAATACCAACCCCATTGTACCACCTCATTGTGATGGCGAAGCTAGAAGCCAGAGGTACTGTGGATAGGCTGTTCACAAGGTGTTCTGGAGAGAGCCCCCTTGAAGTGCTCGTACGACGGTGCGACGCCATCTTGCCGCGTCCCTGGCCCAGATTCCTCAAAAGTATTCTTCGAGTCAGCCAAATACGTTGCCTGCCTTCCTCGGCCGTTTGGCCTTCGTGTGTTCTGTTTGTTGTGACCAGCGGATAAACCATGGGCGGTGTTCAAGGAGGATTTGCCGGTGCACAGCAAGTGCAAACTACTGCCGCTGGACAGGTTCTCCTATGATGGCCTAATGCCACACGGTAAGGATGAAAGCGGGCGGCGCAGCTAGGTGGATCGCCTGGTTGGCCCCGAAGGCAGTGGAACCTCCTCAATCTTCTTTTACTCTTCGCAGGAATTAAGCTTCCATCTTTGAGAACAAGTTGGAAACCACACAATCCACTTATATTCGAGTATCGAGGCGTTACGCTGTTCAGCTGCGAGAAGATAGCTGTTGCCAGGATCTCTTTGCTAGGGAGTATCAGCAAGATTTCTCCTTGTCGCAATCTTCGACTTTGCAATTGCCACCTCCATAGCGAATATCCTCGTGAATGGATATTTCTTGAAAACCAGTTTCAATACGGCGCCATATCATATACTGCGATACAATTATACATAACGGACTTGTGTTCGCCGTTACTGAGCTTGGAAATGGTTATGCATGGGATCCTAATCAATTTGGTAACATTTCCTCCCTATCTTTTTATATACGTAACTTATATAGTATTTTCACTCTTATTTGTTGAACTGTCTTGGCATCTTTTGGCTTAAAGGAATTCCATAGGCGCACACCATAACCATCTTGTGGTATGGACATATATAGAATTTAACATCTATAGGAATTTTAGTATGGTCTAATGTGCATGTTGTTCCTTAGGAAAAAGGCCCCCTAGTAATTAAGTTTCTTTATTATTACTCCCTAGAAAATTTAAGGTTGAGTAGAAATAGAATCAATAAAGGTGCCATGCAATATTGATAAAGACTTTCATTTGTTTATATTCCCCCGGTTCTAGAGAATAAGGAGTAATATTTTCGAGAACAGTTTGAAATCCACATGAAGTTTTACCAAGATGTTAGAAATATATTTCAAACCATCTTATGTTCGACCATGATTTTATAAAGTACTAGTATTGGCATCCCAATATCAAATCAATATCACTAGTAGATAAATCATGAAATATATTTTCATGTGACGTGTTCTTTTCCTTTTCAAGGTCCTATAGTGCTCCCTGCTCCATTCATTCCGTGGACGGCTGGATTTGATGACGATGATGATTTTGACTCTAATAGTCGTACGTGGTGGCTGGCAAGATCTCAAGATCGTTCTAGACTTCTCCTGGTCTATGCACGTGGCGTAATGGATTTTGACGCTGACGGTGCTCCAACTCATTATGATAGTACCCCTTCTGTCCATTGCGGTCGCGCTGTTCACAGCTATTCGGGGTATACCTGCATTGTATTCTCGAATGACACTAGTCGGTTACTTCCAGCCAACCCGTGGGAAAGGGTTACTAATCTTGGAGACTATTCTATGTTCCTTGGGTTGAACTATCCGATTTTCATGCCAGTGGGTGGTGCAACATTTCCCCCAGGATATTTGACAAGAAGAAACTGCATCTACACCACGCCTCAGGCCATTGGCTCTCAGTTTGACACATCACATCAAGAAATTTTCCGCTTCAGTCTAAATGGCGAAGACCACCAAAGCATATCTTTCTCAAGCAGCGGTCCAGGGGCCAACTGGCATACGGGGTTTTGGTTCATCCCAAGCTACACCAACGCGCTGGACTGGAACAAAGACAATCAGAGTTAGGGATATTTATGTAATAGTAGGATCATACTACTAGCTAGCTCAGTTGGTCTTGACTCCTATTTAACTATTTATAGCTAATGTACTTAGGTGATAAATTTATGCTATTTGCATGAACCCAGGCGCTTCTTTTAATTTGATCAAATACGGTCTATACACATGCATGGTTGTTTGGCTGTTTCAGTGTCCCTAGAGGCATACATATATACTGTTATTTAGCAATCTTTATTACAGTACAAAGGTCTTAACCTCATGGTTCACAGAAAGTATAAACGTAGATCAACCATCTAAACATAGAAGACATTCTAGTGTATGATTCTTACATATACACATCAACATCCTATCAGAAAATCTTAATGTGAATTGTACTGGCTGTACAAACCCGTGCATCATTCTCTAGCCGGTTGCACCCAAAAACCAAATCGTGGTACTTCATAGTTGACTGTATGTAGGACAACATACAGATCCAATGCGAAGCCATGGGTATCACCTGCATGACAGAACCATATTTCACATGGTTGGAGGTACTCTATATGGCATTTAAAATCATTCCTTGTCTTTCATATGGTCCTAAAAATAGTACAGTTGGATTTGTGGGTTTTAATTTTTTATTAACACACTCAATTGATTGCCCAAACATTGATTAATAATATTATTAAGGGGTGTGATGTTGAAAGCCATAAGAACAATGTGCCAAACAATCTTTGCTAGCGGACGGTAAATGTATACCCATCAGAAATAATCAGCAGACGTGCATGTTTCTTTGGTCAGAATAACTGCTGCACCATCTTAAAAGTAAATGGCATGACCATTTATTTGATTTGATAGCGTGCAGCTAGATGGCGTACATTACTATCTCTACTTCCTTGGGTCGCCCAAATCTGGAGTACTAAAAGCAAATCCTGGTGATTCATTTGACAAGACAACACAGATGCGACCAAATTTCTCCGTCCATATTATTATAATCTGGAGTGCGTTGCCTCGTTGCCTTCCAAGAGAAGCTGCATTCCTTGCCAAAAAAGAGAGAGAGGCTGTATTTATAACTATCTCACCGGCCGCCACTAGTACAAACCATCACTCCCTCTCCACCTCCACCTCCATCTCTTCCCTAGTAGCTCCACCTCCATATCGGCGACGGACCACAATCGCGCGGCTTCGACTTCATCTTCGACGGCGGCGGCGACAGAGGCGTGAGGCACCTTCTCCGCGGCGCATCACTCATCCTCGTCCCGCGGCAACAATGGCTGTATGTGAAATCACCATACCCTTTTGTATGGTAGAGATGATGATGTGCGGATAAAATTTTATTGGCGGTTGCTCATCCTTGTTTGAATATTTGGTGTAGATTCACATCTAGGGCAGGGTGTCAAGCGGGGTGGGTAGCGGGCTAGCTAGTTTCAGTGCGAGTGCTTTAAATCTGCTCTAATCTCAACCACTATTTGCTCTAATTTTCTGCTTTGCGGGACGATTCGCGGACGCCGCTTGCAACCCTAATCTAGGGTATTGATCCTAGTTTAGTAGACTACTAGGATTTACATGCCAATTTGTTTTTAGACTAGATCCGGATATTTGTCAATACTACTACGTACTTCTTCCGTTCGTATTTAATTGACTCTAGTTGAAAGCATCGACAGTTCATTTTCTTCTCTCCCTCGCCTAATTAAAACCGAACAGAGGGAGTATTAGGAATCCATGTGCATCCGTACTACCAGTAAGGTATTGCGTTGTTGCAGAGGCTCAGTGTAATCAATATCTTTCGATATTAATATACTCACTTTATCAGAAAATAAATTAGTAATCCATGTTCAAACTTGCTAGTTTGATCGACGTTTGATGATGATTTGTGAGGCCATGTATGGGCCTAGTTTGTTTTGCCTGGTGGTCAGTAGGCTGATGATTTATTTTTTTGCTTGGTCGATCTGTGGTCGTTCCATGGCCACTGCTGATTAAGCATTACTAGAATCAACAATTTTTTGCTTGTCTGGTGATTGGAAGTGTATGCGCTAGCACCATCGCACGATGATTAGTCTTAATGGAGATGCAGATGTCGATCAAGAGGGAGAAACATATCTTGATCATGCATTTCTCACGAGATTACTTGGTGATTGGAAGTAGAATCCACAATTTGTTGTGCAAACTTCTCAACATATGCATATATTCAATGAATTGGCTTTATGTGATCAATAGTACTTCTTATTGCAGATGGATGGAGGGGAAAGAGCGAAAAAACCGATACTTAGTGAGATGACTTCTCATTCTTTGACTTCTGATATCCCAGATAACAAGGTAAATATATAGAACGACGATTCGTAGGTGATAAAAGCAGAATCCACAATTTGCCGTGCAAACTTCTCAACATATGCATATATTTGATTAATTAGTTTTATGTGATCAATAGTATTACTTATTCCAGATGGACGTAGGGGAAGGAACGAAAAAGCGGATGCTATGTGAAATGACTTCTAAATCTGTGTGTTCTGATATCCCAGATGACAAGGTAAACATATGGACCGACGCTTGTTTTGCCGCTGCCCCTGTTAGATGGCTAGATGCTCTGGTCTAATTTCTGTTCATGTGCTTATTATTGCAGAAACATAGAGTTGAAGAAAACTCTATATTGTCTGATGACAAAGGTGAAATGGCATGCCAGTCTTTTAAACCTCCGACGCCACCTTGTTTACTGTCTATGGAGACTGATGCAGCTGGACCTGGTACTGATGAGCCTATACCTGGCATCATCGTGTCACATGAAGAAGGTTGTGGATTGGGTTTACCCCTGCTGTAGAAACTGGTGGTGCAGCTGGAGCTGCTAGTGTAGAGCCTCTAGTGAACGGTGTCGTGCCACGGGAATTCTGAACTGGAGCAAAACGGTTTACCTATTGTCAAGACCGATATAACTGGTGCTGATGCTGGAGTTACTACTGATGATCCTGCACCTGAAGTATGTTTTGCATTGTTAAAACCCGTCCTGCCCAGATCTGACTGGTGGTGGACCTGGAGCTGGTAGGGTAGAGCCTCTAACTGAAGTGGATATTGGTGGTTTACCCTCTGGTATTGTAGAGATTTCAGCAAGCGGTCCTGTCCGAGAACATATCTGGTCCTACTATCCCTTTAGGTTCTACCGTGCTACCGACTCCTATGAACCGGAGCATGCACGATGTGCCTTCTGTTGAACTGACCACCTGTAAGTAGTGGTGATGATCAAGAAGGATATGCATCTCGAGGACAAGCACCAAGTTGCCACGCCACCCGAAGGAGGTTTTGTATTGGTAGAACCCGTCATGACTATGCCCACAGTACTGACTGGTGGTGGACCTGGAGCTGGTATGGTAGAGCCTCTAGCGAAGGGTGTCGTGCCACGAGAATCCTCTGAAGTGGATATTGGTGGTTTACCCTCTGTAGATACTGGTGGTCTACCTGGAGCTGGTATTGTAGAGATTTCAGCAAACAGTGCTGTCCCACCCAACTCCTATGAACTTGAGCATGTACCTGATGTGCCTTCTGTAGAACCTGATGCACCTGTAAGTAGTGGTGATGATTCCGCTGAATCTGATCAAGAAGGATCTGCATCTCGAGGACAAGATGTCAGTCATTCACCTGAACCCGAGCTGAAGTCAGCAACGGTAGCTTATATGGCACGGACTGTCCTTCAAGCTCTAAAGATCCAGTTGGGTGGTTCACAGGACCAGCTACTCCAAGCCATTGTCACTACAAAAGACCAGCCAGCATGCTTCGTTATCTCCTGCATCTGTTTGACAAGCTGAAGCACTGCAACTGGCGCATTGTTCAATCCCATCAGCATGGAGAGAGGAGCTATGTTTATGTCAAGATGATTCATGCTGATTTGGTAAGGTTCCATGATAAGATGTATGGGTGGGGTGAGGCAAGAGCCACATTTTGCGGCATTCACACAGTCTTCGCTCTTGAGCCAGACCCCATGGATGCTTACCCAGTGGTGCAGCTGTCCTGACTTGATATATGTTTTATGATCAGTATGCTGCTGTCGTGGAACTGTGATGTCGAGCTACCTTTCTTATGGTTTCTAGGCTTTTGGTTTCAACATGTATTATGGAGCTTACCTTAGGACTTTCGCATGCGTTTGGCTGTTGGCTGTTGACCTGTAATGTTTGTGGTTGGTTGTCTAATCTACTTGGCACAATCACATTGCAAAGGCAAATGTTCCTTTTCTCTTTAATTGTTATTATGACTTATGTGTTATAACCAGGCAAGAATATGCAATCTTGGTTCTCTGACCGATATATATGTACATACAACTTTTGTTCACATAATAACACTTACACGGGAAAAGAGTAGCTTTTTCTGTTGGACAAACACCAAACCACAAAAGGGTAACAACACAATATCCAAACTAGGTACGGCACCTTGAGCATACATGACTTTTGTCGTAAAATCACGTTAACCAACACTAGCAGCATCTTGTTCTTTGCAAGGTGCTATGCTTATCAGTCTAATCCCAATACACAACCTACTTCAGGTGGCACGATGATGTCAAGTGCAGGTTCACCAGTACCAACTCTCTTGCATCAGTCTCCATTGAAGGTACGCCACTGCTGCAGACACCATTAGCAATGCAAACTGAAGGTGTTCTTATCCTCATATCAGGATCACATAATACAGGTGTCAAGCTTCATGCACTAGCCAACACAATGAAAAGTCCGAACTAGGATAGCTAGGAAAAAAACATGAAGATCTTTTTTTCGAATCCCACGCTGAACATCTTTTTAACTAATTAGGTAAGCTCCTGCTGACAAACATATTACAGCAACTCCAGCGGTGGCTCTATGTTTAGGCGCTGTGGGCTGAATGGCTGATGCTGCGCATGGAGCCGGCAATAGCTTCACCGGAAGCTGCAAACTGTGGCGGCCAAATGCAGGGCTGAAACAGCGTATTTTCAGAGGCGCTATAAATGCAGCGCCAAAAACAGAATATAATGAAAAATAGAGTGCGGTAAAACAGAAGATCAAACAAAGACTAGAAATAGACATAAAATAGGATAAAATTAGCTTGATAGATACTCCGTAGTTCATATTTGTACAAAGTAGTGCGATAAAACTAAACTAAAACTCGACATCTGACGAGTCCGGTGTCGTGCCCGACACCGGATCCGACGAGAAGAGGTCAATCCAACGGGGGTCGTCCTCGCCAATGGTGGTCGGCCCGGCGAGCTGCGCTTCGATGAAGGCCCGCTCGTCGCCTTCTCCGCCCTCCGTCGTGCGCGGTCCTCCTTCTTCGCCTTCCGCCTCGTCGCCTTCTCCGCCCTCCGTCTGCGGAAGTGCTCGTTCTCGGCGGCAACGTCCTCGGGGAAGCGGGCCGCCCACTCGCGCGCCGCGCGCTCGTCCGCTCGGCGATGCGCAAACGGCGCTCCGTCTCGCGGCGGCGGTGCTGTTCCTCCTGTCTAACGATGTACGGCGGCGGCGCGAGATCCTCGGCCTGCTGGCGCGTCCACACGTCATGGAAATTCATCGACGATCGCGGGCGCCCGAGCCGCCACGCCACGGCGTCGTACGCGCGCGCGGCCTCGTGCGCGGTCTCGTAGGTGGCGAGGCCGATGCGCTCGCCGCCGTCACGTATCTCCGCGTAATACGTACCTTTGGGCGCGCGCGGCGCGCGGTACCCCGTGCCGAGACGCGGCAGTACCGCGAGCTCGACGCGGCGAGAGGAGCATGGCGGCGGCGGCGGCGGAAGCGGAGCCGCGCGCGTATTAGGCCGCAGATGGGCAAATTTCAGCAACCCGTGTCCATCTTTTTTTTTGGCAGGATTACGCCATGTACCACCTTCCAATTAGAAAATAGTACTGTTCAGCATTCCCCTGTTGGGCCCAATATTTCACTTTGGGTTGCCAACGGCCATCTACATGGTAATTGCTCTCGGCCTACTTGCTCCGGCCGTCGAAGCCCAATAACTCCAAATGGGCCTTTCTGCTCATGCAATTTCGGCCCTTTTCTAATGAAACACGAGATCAAAAATTGGCAAAAAAAAAATACACGGAGATTCTACATAAAGTTGTTTTTATTTATTTTGAATTATAGGGTTCCAATTTTTGAAACTGCTCATGCCCAATATGAAAATCCTTGATCGCTCCATACCCACATGGATAACGGTATTTTTAAAAATTCATAAAGTGGATTTGAAATTTAAAACATATCCTAATAATTCCTTGATTTAATCTATCAACTTGCAAGATCTTGGAGCCAAAGAGCTTGTATTAGTCTGCGAAAATAATACTGATAAACCTGTCGTTAACAAGAAATGAAGGTTTATCGTTCAGAGAGGATGCCATGTGGGACCCATGAGACAGTAGCGTCCTCAACGTTTCAAAGAAAAAGGCAAGTAGCCCGAAAATAGGGGTAAAAAATAAATCCTACAAAGGAAACATTTATTGTTCATAGAGGTGACATGTGGGACCGATCTGCATCCTCATCATTTCGAAGTCGGCAGGGATCAGAAGAAAAAGGCAAATAGCCAGAAATTAGGGGTCAAAAATAAATCCAAAAAGGAAACTTATATTCTTCATAGAGGATGACATGTGGGACCGACCTGCCAGCAGCGTCCTCATCGTTTCAAAGGGCCGAGGATCAAAAGAAAAAGGCAAATAGCCAGAAATTAGGGGTAAAAAAAATACAACAAAGGAAAGGTTTATTGTTCATAGAGGCTGACTTGTGGGACTCATGAGCCAGCGGCGACCTGAATTTCAAAGGCGGCATATGATCGAAAAGAAAAAGGCAAGTTAGCAAAAATCACTGGGTAAAAAAATCTAAGAAATGAAACTTTGTTGTACAGTCCCATGAGCCGGCACCTTACTCAACGTTTCGGTGGCGGCATGAGATAGAAAGAAAAAGGAAAGTGACCAAATATCGGGAGCAAAAAATAATCCAAGAAAAGAAACTTTTATTGTACATAGATGATGACATATGGGTCCCACTTATACAAGCTCTTTCGCTCCAAGATCTTGCAAGTTTGATTGTACATAGAGGATGACATGCGGGCCCCTTGTGTCAGCATCTTACTCAACGTTCCAAGGCGGCGAGGGATCAAAAGAAAAAAGGAAGTAGCCAGAAATTAGCGGTAAACAATAACTCCAAGGAAGGAAACTTTTATTGTTCATAGAGTATGACATGCGGGACCCATGCGCTAGCAGCTTCCTCAACGTTTCAAAGGGGGCATGAGATCGAAAGAAAAAGACAAGTGACCAAATATCGGAGCCAAAAATAATCCAAGAAAAGAAACTTTATGTACATAAAGATGACATGCGGGTCCCATTTTGCAGCAGCGGTGTCAACGTTTCAAATGCGGCTTGAGATCAAAAGAAAAAGAGTAGCGAAATTAGGGGGTAAAAAAACTCCCGAAAAGAAAGTTGATTGTACATAGAGGATGGCATGCGGGTCCCAGACCAGCACCTTACTCAACGTTTCAGAGGCGGCATGAGATCGAAAGAAAAAGGAAAGAGACCAAATACCAGGAGCAAAAAATAATCCAAGAAAAAGAAACTTTTATTGTACATAGAGGATGACATATGGGTCCCACTTATACAAGCTCTTCGCCCCAAGATCTTGCAAGTTGATTGTACATAGAGGATGACATGCGGGCCCCTTGTGTCAGCAGCTTAATCAATGTTTCCAAGGCGGCGGGGATCAAAAGAAAAAGGAAACGACCAAAAATAAGAGGGTGAAAAAATCCAAGAAAAGAAACTTTTATAGTATCGAGGATGACATGTGGGTCCCATGAGCCAGCAGCTTCTCAACGTTTCAGAGGCTGCATGAGATCGAAAGAAAAAGGCAAGTGACCAAAAATAAGGGGGTAAAAAAAAATCCAAGAAAAGAGACTTGATTGTACATAGAGGATGACATGCGGGTCCCACCAGTCAGCAGCTTACTAACGTTTCCAAGGCGGCAGGGGGATGAAAGAAAAAGGAAATAGCCAAAGATCAGAGGGTGAAAAAAATCAAAAGAAAAGAAACTTTTATAGTACATGAGGATGACATGTGGGTCCCATGGGCCAGCGGGTTCCTCAACGTTTTCAAGGGCGGCATGAGATCGAAAGAAAAAGGCAAGTGACCAAAAATCGAGAGGGTGAAAAATAATCCAAAAAAAGAAACTTTTATTGTACATAGAGGATGACATGCTGTCCCAACGTTTCAAATGCGGTTTGAGATCAAAAGAAAAAGAAAGTAGCCAGAAATTAGGGGTAAAAAAACTCCAAGAAAAGAAAATTGATTGTACATAGAGGATGACATGCGGGTCCCACGAGTTTGAGCTCTCAACGTTTCCAAGGCGGCAGGGGATCAAAAGAAAAAGGAAATAGCCAAAAATCAGAAGTGAAAAAAAACCCAAGAAAATAAACTTTTGTAGTACATAGAGGATGACATGCGGGTCCATGAGCCAGCAGGTTCCTCAACGTTTCAAACGTGGCATGGGATCGAAGGAAAAAGGCAAGTGACCAAATATCGGGAGCTAATAATTCAAGAAAAAACTTTATTGTACATAGAGGATGACATGCGGGTCCCATTTTGCGGCGGCGGTCCCAACGTTTCAAATGCGGCTTGGATCAAAAGAAAAGAAAGTAGCCAGAAATTAGGGGTCAAAAAAATCCAAGAAAGGAAAGCTTTATCGTTCATACGAGGCTGACATGTGGGACCTATGAGCCGAGCTACGAACGTTTCCAAAGGCGACGGGGGATCAAGAAACCAAAAATCGAGGAGTTGAAAAAATCCAAGAAATCAAACTTTTATTGTACATAGAGGATGACATGCGGGTCCCATGAGCAGGTTCCTCAACGTTTCAAACGTGGCATGCATCGAAGAAAAAAGGCAAGTGACCAAATAAGGAGCCAAAAATAATCAAGAAAAGAAACTTTATTGTACATAGAGGATGACATGCGGGTCCCATTTTGCGGCGACGGTCGAGAACGTTTCCAAGGCGGCACGGGACCAAAGAAAAATGAAGTAGCCAGAAATCAGGGTGAAAAAAATCCAAGAAAAGAAAGATTTCAATTGGGCTACATCTAGACATATGGGCCTTCGAACTATCCTTCTGGGCCTTTGGACACGTACAATTTCAGCCCACTCCAGAACATGATAGTTCGGATTTTTCTCAAAAAAAAAAAACAGGAAAGTCCTATGCTTCGCCAAAACAAAAAACAAGGAGATTCAAGATATATGTTGTAAAAATAAAGATTTAATTTATCCGTTTGCAATAGCTCAGAGCGAAATACACTGTTTATTGTCTGCAAAATAATCAAGATATCACATGTTTCTTGTACGGGGAGGCTGACATCGTGGACCCATGAGCCAGCAGCGTCGTTTTAAAGGCGGCGGGGGATGGAAAGAAAAAATAAACCAAAAATCTGTTGGTAAAAAATCCAAGAAAAGAAACATTTCGTTCTGAGAGGATGACATGCGGGACCCATGAGGCGGCACAGCGTCCTCGGCGCTTATTGTTCATAGAGGCTGACATGTGGGACCCGTGAGCCAGCAGCGTCCTCAACGTTTTAAAGGCGGCAGGATATCGAAAGAAAAAATAAGCCAAAAATCATTTGGTAAACAATATCCAAGAAAAGAAACATTTACCGTTAGAGAGGATGACATGCGGGACCCATGAGGCAGCGGCATCCTCAACGATTCAAGGCGCGAGGATCAAAGAAAAAGAAGGAAATATCCGAGAAATTAATTAGGGGTTCAAAAAAATCCATCAAAGGAAACTTTTATTGTTCATAGAGGATGACTTGTGGGACCTGCCAACGGCGTCCTCATCGTTTCAAAGGGGCGGAGATCCAAAGAAAAAGGCAAATAGCCAGAAATTAGGGTCAAAAATAACTCCAAGAAAGGAAACTTTTATTGTTCGTAGAGGATGACATGCGGGACCCATGAGCCAGCAGCTTACTCAACGTTTCAAAGGCGGCATGAGATCGAAAGAAAAAGGCAAGTGACAAAATATCGGGAACAAAAGATAATCCAAGAAAAGAAACTTTATTGTACATAGAGGATGACATGTGGGTCCCATTTTGCAGCGGTCTCAATGTTTGTAATGCGGCTTGAGATCAAAAGAAAAGAAAGTAGCTAGTAATTAGGGGGTGAAAAAAAATCCAAGAAAAGAAAGTTGATGGACATAGAGGATGACATGCGGGTCCCTTGAGCCAACAGCTTACTCAACGTTTCAAAGGGGGCAGGGGATCAAAAAAAAGGCAAGCCAAAAATCAGAGGGTGAAAAAAAATCCAACAAAGGAAACTTTTATAGCACATAGAGGATGACATGCGGGTCCCATGAGCGAGCAGGTTCCTCAACGTTTCAAACGTGGCATGAGATCGAAAGAAAAAGGCAAGTGACCAAATATGAGGAGCCAAAATAATTCAAGAAAAGAAAGTTTTATAGTACATAGAGGATGACATGCGGGTCCCGTTAGCAGCAGCGTCACCGTTTGAGAGGCGCGAGGGGATCGAAAGAAAAAGGCAAGTGAAAAAATATGAGGAGCCAAAATAATTCAAGAAAGAAAGTTTTATAGTACATAGAGGATGACATGCGGGTCCCATTTAGCAGAGCGGTATCTTTTGAGAGGCGGGGGATCGAAAGAAAAGGCAAGTGACCAAATATGAGGTGCCAAAAATAATTCAAGAAAAGAAAGTTTTATAGTACATAGAGGATGACATGCGGGTCCCATTTAGCAGCGGTATCACCGTTTGAGGCGGCGGGGATCGAAAGAAAAGGCAAGTGACCAAATTTGAGGTGCCAAAAATAATCCAGGGAAAAGAAAGTTTTATAGTACATAGAGGATGACATGCGGGTCCCATTTAGCAGCAGCGGTATCACCGTTTGAGAGGCGGCGAGGGGATCGAAAGAAAAAGGCAAGTGAAAAAATATGAGGAGCCAAAAATAATTCAGGAAAGAAAGTTTTATAGTACATAGAGGATGACATCGGGTCCCGTTAGCGGCAGCGGTATCACCGTTGAGAGGCGGCGGGGGATCGAAAGAAGAACAAGTGACAAATTTGAGGTGCCAAAAATAATCCAGGAAGAAAGTTTTATAGTACATAGAGGATGACATGCGGGTCCCAATTAGCGCGCGGTATCACCGTTTGAGAGCGGCGAGGATCGAAAGAAAAGGCAAGTGACCAAATTTGAGGTGCCAAAAACCAAAAAAGAAAAGAGTTTTATAGTACATAGAGGATGACATGCGGGTCAGATTTAGCAGCAGCGGTATCACCGTTTGAGAGGGGCGGGGGATCGAAAGAAAAAGGCAAGTGACCAAATTTGAGGTGCCAAAAAAACTCCAAGAAAAGAAAGTTGATTGCACATAGAGGATGACATGCGGGTCCCATTTAGCAGCAGCGGTCTCAACGTTTCCAAGGCGGCACGGGATCAAAAGAAAAAGGAAGTAGCCGAAAATCAGGGGGTCAAAAAAAATCCAAAAATAGAAATAATTTTGGTTCATAGAGGATGACATGCGGGACCCGCGATCCTGCATCGTAAACGGCTCGTTGAACGAGATGGCGCGATGTAGAAAAAAACAATGCCAGAAGGCTGCCATCTGGGCCCTACATCCCTCGGCGGTGCGGATTTGCGTTGACTCGGCCGGCGAACCCGAGATTTCGAGATGCACCACGTCCCGGGCCACCATACGCCACGTTTTGGCCGCTTTCGTCGGGCTAGGTGGCCTCAAAACGAGAAAAAAAAAGTTTTGACATGCACCACGGAGGGACCAAAATCGTCGGCCATGGTACACCAGCAACCACGGCGCGACTTCAACTTCGTCGGCCATGGCGTCTTTTCTTGTAGTGTACCATGTTCCGCACAAAAGGAATCAAACTCGTTGGAAAAATATTCTCCACCACGATCAGACCTTAGCCGCTTGATCTTTTGATCAAGTTGGTTTTCTGCTTCGGCTTTAAAGATTTTGAAGTGATTAAGAGCTTCATCTTTAGATTTCAGGAGATACACATGACAATATCGAGTAGAGTCATCAATTAAAGTCATGAAGTATCTTTTCCCTCCTTTTGTCAACTCACCATTCATTTCACAAAGATCCGAATGTATAAGCTCCAGCGGTGCCAAGTCTCTTGCCTCCGCAGTCTTGTGAGACTTACGTGGTTGCTTAGCTTGCACACATACTTGGCACTTGGATTTCTTGACAATAGCAAATTTCGGAATTATATTCATATTCGCTAGCCGCGTCATGCACCCAAAATTAATATGACAAAGTCGTGAATGCCAAATATCGGACACTATCATTGCAAACATGATTAATAATTTGAGTACATAAGTCTGACAAAGATAAGCGGAACAAGCCTCCGCACACATAACCCTTTCCAACAAATTGTGAATTACAACTTTATTGGACTCAAAAACCAACTTAAAACCATCTCGATAAAAGCGATCTGTAACGAGATTCTTATTAATGGAAGGCGTGCTGCACATTCTTGGTTGGATGGTCTTTCCCAAATAAACCAGATCCACCGTACCAACACACGCAGAAGCACGTGAGCCGTTTCCCATCAGCACGGAGGAAGTCCTGCACGATAAGAAGAAACCATAGAGACATCAGAACATACATGTGTATTGGCTCCGGTGTCTATCCACCAATCAGGAGAATTACATACTGAAAGGACAGTAGGGGAAATACCGTGCAACGTCCTTCATCTCGTATCAACGCCAATAACAACATTTGCGGACTTGCGCTGTTCCCACGCCGATCATGGCGTTCTGGGCAATCAGGGCCCAATGTCCAGGAGCGCCACAAACATGGCAGTTCCCTTTCTTCTTATAAGGAGTCTTCCTTTTGAAGTTGGTTGAGTTGGAGGCTTTGTTCTTCTCGTCAAACTTGCCTTTTCCATTGTTCTTATTCTTAGACTTGTGAGATTGGAAGTTCTTCTTATGTACCACATTGGCAGAACCTCCCTCAAAACTACGAGCGCGTGTGTCCTTTGCTCTCGCCTTCTCTTCCACATGAAGCGAGCCAATGAGATCCGAAACGGAAAACTCTTGTCTCTTATGTTTCAGAGAAGTAGCAAAGTTCCTCCACGAAGGGAGGAAGCTTGGCAATAATGCCACCCGGCCACAAATTTGTTCGGTAAGGTACACTTAAACTGCTCGAGTTCTTTGGCAAGGGACTGAATCTCATGAGCCTGCTCGACCACGGAGCGCTCATCAGTCATCTGTAGTCATAGTATTGCTCCATGACATACAGTTCAGTGCCAGCGTCCGAGACCCCAAATTTGGCCTCGAGCGCATCCCACGCATCTTTACCATGGGCGAAAGCCATGTACGGGTCAACAATGTTGTCCCCAAGAATGCTGAACAAGGCCGCCTTAAACATGGCATCGACCTTCGCAAAATTTTCCTGCTCCTCTGCAGAGAGAGGCCCCTCAGGTCTAGCATCTGTGGCGCTAAAACAGCCTAGGTTTGTAAACCATAGAACTGCCTTTGTGCGCCACCTCTTGTAATGCATACCATCAAAGGAGGGAGGTCGAGTAGCGGCAGCAATGCTGCTTGAATTGATTTGCCTATAATCAGGTTTTTGGATTGTTGAATATATAAGCAAATATCCATATGGAAATAATCCGTACAAGTAATTGATAAATCATGACTATGTAAAAATAAACTAAACGTACAGTCTAGTAAGATAGATGAACAGATCACATCTAAAGTAGACAAACCGATCGCTCTACCACATATACTAGAAGAAGAAACTCTAACGAAACGAAGAGAAACGACAAGATCACATACTTCACGAGCAGCGTCGTTGTCACCCATGTTGGGTTGTCGAAGAAGTCGCTGAGGTCCGGGAAGAAGTTGTCGGTGTGGAGGAACTCGTCGTCCGAAGACGTCGTGCTGCCAGTAGTCGCGCCGGAGCGCTCCCAAACCCTGATGCCCAGTCCGTACGAGGTTCACGAGAGCGGTTGGAGGCCTCGTCCCGGCAGTCGGTGCCGCCGACGGACGGGATGAAAGAGAAGGCGGCGGCGCAATGAACTGGAAACAGGTGGTCGCATATGTGGCACGTACGGGCTAGGGTTCTCGTCCGCTTATATAGTGCGGTTCGGGAAGGTCGTGGGCGCAGCCCACGTCGAGTCGGCACAGCCACGATCGAGAAAAACCGGAAGGCAAAACGGCTGAGTTAACGCGTCCGTTAATAATTGTGATTGATTACACAATTAATTTCCCGAACAGCAAAAAGATAAGCTCGGCTCGGCGAGATTCCCGCACCCGAGGGCAGGGCGTGCGGGCGGGCGGCGGAGGAAGGAGAAGTCGCGAGGCTCTCTCTCACTCAACTTACTAGGACTAGAACAGTCCACCTTATATACCACTCCAACCTCTCTCGACAACGTGTGGGACTAAACTTTAGCTCCCCATAGTCTTGCCACTGATTTATGATATGGGCCATGTGAGTTTCAGAATTTGATAATGGGCCATGGGCCAGAGGCCAAATGCCCACAAATTCCAGCAGACCCCTCATTGTTTTGGTTGCATTTTTCTGTAAATTGTATGGCTGTGCATAGGTTAGCTCATAACAATTAGAACCAGAATGAATGTTGCTTGGTTAAGCAGTTGTGCTACCAACATTTGTTTGTTAATCACTGATTCTGAAGAAACCATGTAAGCCGTATGGTTGTGCTTTGATTTTTCCTCGTACACAGCCTAGTAGTATTGAACTATTGGAATGCTTCTACTTCTGTAATGCCATGTCTCCTGTTAAACCATTGGAAGGTTTGTGCCTCTGTAATGCTATGTCTCCAAAGTAGTGTGGAGTACACCTCATGTTGACTGATCTCTACAGTTTTAGTTTGCCCTAGTATTAGCTGTAAGCTGGTTAAAATATTGCAATGACCATGTGAGCATTTTAAAAGAGCTCTAAGCTCCCAGTGTTCCGCGGCCCTGTGGTTCACCAGAACGTCGCTTTCGTTGGTCCTACCGTCAAGTCGGTTCTGGGTGGGTTTGCTCCTGCCATTTGACGGCCAGGTCGGTCATCCCCCAACGAACAGTGCCCTCTTCCCTCACGCCCCAACCTTTTCTTCAATCAAATCCGACCGCCGCCGGTGCCTCAGATTCCCATGTCGCCGCCTCCGATTCCATCCGCCGTTCATCGCCACAGTCTCATCTCTCTCTTCTCTATTGATTTCAGGAGGTTGCCGCATCAATCTTTCACTTCCGCATGCACCCCTGTGAACCCTAGCGCGGCTCAGGTCGTAGGCGTGGTGGTTCATCGACCCTCAGCGCTGTCTCCCGCGGCTCACCCGACCTCCAAAGTACCGATTCCTTGGCAGACCGCTCATTTCCGGCCACACGCTTGGCTTGCCGGATGGTCGTCTTCCCCAGGCCTTTCGCGTAGCTCACCGGATGGTCCTCCCCCGCCACTCTTCATGAGTCGTCTGGATGCAGAGTCCCCACAAGGCCGTCTCAAGATGTACCGCATCAGAGCAGATTTGCACCATACCTTCACCATCGCCCCACCTGAAGCTGCAGCAGTGACAGCCGCCTTCTGCAGAGGTACGTTGTAGCACGTATGATAGAATTATTTTATACTTCTGTGGTCCTCCCTGATCTGTTGCACTCAAACAGTATACAACATGTCCGATGACGCACTTGAATCTGCTTAGCACTAAGTATTAGTGTCATTTGGTACTGAAATTATTTGGTTTTAATAGATTGGCACTTGGATAAAATTCAAATTTTATGAGTATGGGTATGGATTAGATTTAAATTTCACGAGCGTGGAGATGGACTAGAGCTACCTATATAATCTTTTTTTAGCTTTTAACAAATAGATAAAAGAAGAATTGGTGTAATACCCCTGTGGAGAAAAATGTGAACTGTTAATTTCTTCCACAGACAAAGATGGTTTCATGTTGCATCTCATGGTTAGAGTGGGGAATAAAAACACGTCTGATTTCGCTAATGATTCCATGTCTTTTGTGCTAAGAGTAGGGGCCTGATCTGTAATGTTATAGTTTTATTTTTCAGATGGTTCAGTTACGTCGAGTGGTTATGCTTTGAAAGAAGCTGTCATGCTTGCCTAGCTCGTTTTGAGAACTTCCTATTTTCAATTAACGTAGTCTGTGGTCTGCCACAATTACATAGATACTGACATGTGACAATTACATAGATACATATTTGAACTATCCGTTCCCGTAATACGTGTACCAAATGCCTTACCATCATGTGTGTGTGTGCTGTGCAGGTGACATATTGCAAAGATTGCAGGATTCTGATTTGCCTCTCCACATATGAGGCTGAAAGGAAGACCTAGGTTTTTAAGGCGTTCCTAAGGTGGTCAACTCCTGCCTTGACGCCCCAGCTAAGCGTCGCATTAAAAACCATGGGAAAGACCGTTGGCAGAGTTCATTCCTTATAAAACACACTATCCGCAAGGTGATCCATGGAAAATTCTTTCTCCATCCCCTGCATGACTGCATCTTACAAATCTCTTGCGTTTTCAGTTATTGATGTGGAACTTATGGATAATGTCGTAATACTTGAGCAACTTTGCCTTTTTGTTAGATGAATATAGAAACACGGAGCTCGAACTGGATTGTAGTTCAGATAGTTCCCATTTTATGTCTCTTGGTTTGCACAAATGAATTTTTGCTATTGCTACTACGTATGTTTTGTCTTCTTTATTCTACTGATGGTTAGATTTTGTCTAAAAATCAAGGTGCATTTCTCCCCTGTGTCATGAGCTCACTAACAGTCTGGTTAAATTACTAATGGATAAGATGTCTGGGTACCTGTTGTATTTTCTTCTGAAGTGCCACAATAGGATGCTTCGTAATTTAGCTTTCTACGATATGTAGCTTTTGTTCCACAACGAGAGGCTCATGGATCATAATATGTGAAAGCTTCTCATGCTTGGAACTTTTGTGCTATTATTTCTCCCTTATTCGTCAAATTATTCAAGATGATGTACATATTGTGATTTGAATTGGTGGTGATTTCAAGGAGGCAGTATAAGTTATATAAATATGTTATTATGTTCACTTTTAGTGTGGTTAGTCCAACTGATACTGAAAATGCACAAAAGACTCCGATTTTTCTTTACATTAATAAAAATTTGAACTCTGGACAACTATCTTAAACTTTTGTCTCAGCATTTTCCTTTACTGGATTTATTGAAGTTGTTTAATTTATTTTGTTGTGCAGCTGTGATTATTCAGGATATGGAGCCTCAACAACAAAAGTAAAGTTTTGAATTCCGAGGTAATTACAAAAACTCAAACTTGATACTCTTGTTGCTTGAATTTGCAGCTAAGTTGTCTTGTTGGTATATATTGTCGCTCACATTTCTCACGTAAAACTCTTAGTTGACCGTGATGTCTCATGTTCATTTCTATGCAATTGGATTATATAGCCAAGAACAATTAGCAAGTCGGCTTAGCTGTGCAGTTCGTTGACACTTACCTGGGAGACAGTTAGAGTTAGAGCAGAACAAATATTACACTAGACATGTTCATTTCTATGAATTGGATTAATTAGATAGCCGGTAACATTTTTCTCTGTGTGGTACTGGTGCTCTTGTTTACTACATAGCCCTTGAACAAGATTATCAGCTGCAAAGGAGAATGCGTAGAGAAATAGGATGTAGTCCTGTATGGGAAATTAGTTGGGAGGCGGACCGACATTGGACTTGGCCTCGCGTTTGGAAAAACTAAAAGAGTTCATCCTTCATAGGAGTAAGTATTAGGCATACAGTTTCTCTACCAAGGACACTTTGGTTAGATATCTTCAGCTGGTTCGTGCTGATAGTTTTGTTTAAAATATATGTTCTTGAGGGGTACTTAATTATAAATATTTGAATATATACATATTTTAGAATCTTGGTTTGGGTTATATCTACAGTTAAATACCAGACGGGAGCATATAACAGTAAAAAATAGCAGTACCTATTAACTGATATATTATTAGTTATAGTTACTTATTCCAAGTATCCAACTATTATTTCCTGTCATTGTTGCAAATCAATAGTTTAACATTCACACAGTACTGCTGCATTATTTTGTAAAATACCGATTGCTGTCGTCTTTGAAGCAATTGGAGTGAACATGGATTATTGAATCCTACTTTTGAGGTAAATGGTTCAATGCACAGACCAGGTTACCTTATTTCTTAACGTGGTACATTTGCATGGTTACCAAAGACTGCAATATATAGTGAAACATATGCAATAGAGTTATATTTTTTTGGTACGATGCCTTCCATACTAAACATGCATAAGAAAGTTATAAGTTATTGTGTCAAGGCCTTAAATTTTCTGTATCAAGACGTTTGATGTATGGTAACAGAAGTATGTTTGAGACGCTCATTCATGCTTGCCTTCCCCGTGATGTGGACCATCAACTCAAAACAAGAGCTTATGAAAGGCCTAAGCATCACCAAACGTGGTTAGCCAAAAAAAAATTGCTAGACAGATACCATTGTATTCCATTCATGTTTTGTAGATGCAGATTTTAAAAATCTGGTTGGTGAATCTTATATGATTGTATTTGTTGAAGCGTTCTCCTGCAAAATGATCGATCATGACTATTTTTTTTTTTTTGCTAAACATCTGTTTTTCTATCAAAAAGAATATTTGTAAGTGTATAAAATTGAAAATGTTTTCTTTGTTTTCTCTGCCTAAAATATCGCAGTGTCCCATAAAAGAAACGTTGCACGATTTTCTATCCTAAACTAACTACTCATAAAATTGAAGGAAGTTCTATTGAGTTCATATATTTTTTAAGTTCTAAATTTTTATACCTTCTTTGTAATAGGCTATTGTCATTTTCTACTGATTTCTTACAAATAGTTCAACAGAGCACATTCCAATGGAAGCTCATAGCCTGCCAATTGAGCCATGGAGTTTTGGACGTCACAACGCTTGACATCAGGTTGTGGATATGTGACCTAGATTTGTACTTTGGCTATTGTTTATCTCTCAGCTAATGGAGAGTTATTGAGTAAATAATGTAAGTATTAACCACGTCACAATGTTTTTTTTTGAATTGGATAAGTTGTAATGGTACGAGTGCATGTCTTTTCGTTGGCGCTTCGATGACCAGAAAATGTGACTGTGTCGCTGTATTCATCTCCTGTTCCTTTCTTGTGCACGCAATTTCTGTGGCGTCATGTGGTTCGGACCTTGGGAAGGCCCGGGGGTTTGGGACTTCAGATTGGGTTGTGATCCTTGTTCGAGCGTTTTTATGTTAATGGATGGCTTATTGTTGTGGTAATGATCCTAATAAAGATCTGTGCTCGAGTTAAAGGAAAATAATCATGCCTGAAAAATGTCTACATTCAGCTCACTATGTATGCCAAAGAAGTTGAAAAACGCAAACAACACAAATGGGCGCGGCAAAGCGCGCAAGGTCCATCTAGTACCCATTAAGCCTCCTACTTAGCATTATGCGATATGCCATGATCTGGTCTTAACCTGAAGTAAGCTATTGAACTCTCAGATCCTTCTGTGATGGTACTTCCGTTTTGGCACTCCACACTGCCGATATTTGTGTTTGTCTTTGATGGCAACCTTTATTTTTGCCACTCATGTTTTCCTGTGTTCGTTCATGTCTCTTTCCCTTCTAATCTGTTGGAGCTGGTGAGTGGGTGGAGATCAACCGGTTAGACAGTACCTGTTTACTGGTTCATAACATCATAACTTTTACTGCTTCAGAACATACAGAACTTTACTTATCTTACTACTTAACACAAAAGTAGACCCCCAAGATGAATAAATTGATCTGAAGCTACCAGTGTGACATACAAATTTTGAAGTAATACTCCATTGCAGACATACCAATTTCTTAAGTAGTATACTGTAGTTGCTTGAGACGAAACTTGAGCTCTCCAACCTCTCCGCCCTCACTTCCACCCTTACAACCTCCGCCCTAGACCCGGTAGAACCCTAGCCTCTACCACTTTGGTATCAGATTGCCTAGGTCTTATGGGCTCCAACAGCCAACCGCGTCGACACCATCGTCGCCCGTCCGCCCGCCGCCGCCACCACCACTTCCGCCGCCATGACCGGCGCCCACGCGCAGAGGGCCGCCGCCGCCGAACCGGAGCCGCCGCCGCCTCCACAGGCCCGACCTCCGCCGCTACTTTGGCGGACCCCGCCGCGCCTCCGCTTCAGCTCGCCGCGGAGATCCTCCCCGCACCGCCGCCCCCACCGCGCCTGCCGCCGCGCCCCCCGCCCTGTTCCCCGCGCCCCACCGCCGCCTGCCGCCGCCCCCGCCGGCCGCCGGCCGCCTCCCGCAATGGCCCCGCTGGTGGCCGCCGTCTTCCTCGCCGATTCCCACACAGACCGTGACACCCGTCTACACTCATCTGCGGCGCGGACGACGGTAGCGATCGCCTTGGCGGCCCTGGCGGGTTTCCGGGGCCCTTCGCCGCGAGCACGTCCGTCAACCCGACCAGCCAGGAGGGCGCCCCCATGGTCCCGTCCGTGGCACGCGCCTTCTTCGACGGCATCGTTCGCCTCCACGGGTTTCCGTCCTCCATCGTCAGTGATCGTGATCCTGTGTTTCTCGGGTCCACGTCTGGATGGACCTCTTTGGGCTAGCGGGCGTAAAGCTCGCATGAGTCGGCGTTTCATCCTCGGACGGACGGCCAGGTCGAGGTCAACAAGATCATCGCCACCTGCTGCTGCCTCACGGGGATCGTCCACGAGCTTGGTGGGCTGGCTGGCGTGGGCAGGCCTGCTACAACCGTCCTACCACTCCAGCGCTGCACGCTACTCCCTTTGAGGTGGTCTATGGGAGGCCACCACGGATGCTTCCCTATGCGTACGCGGCCGTGCGAGACGGCGGATGACTGCTGCGTACCGCGATGAGATGCGCTGGGGCGCCGGCGGCTTGCCGGCTCGGCGGACGGCCGAGTACTATGATGCACACCATCGCGAGGCGGATTTGCGGCGGGCGCGATCAGCTCGCTTCTTCACGGACGACCCGGTCCTTGGACCCGCTCCGGCGGTTGGGACCTCGTTACGCCGGTCCTTTCCGTGTGCTGGAGCGCATCGGCAAGCTCGCCTACCGCCTTGAGTTGCCTGGGGCTCGCGCGCCACGACGTCTTCAACGTCGGCCTCCTGAAGGCCTCGGCCCTCCTTCGCACCACCAGCTCTTCCGCCTACCGGATGGGCGTCTCGAGCCTGCCCCGGCGAGTGTGGCTCGCGTGTTGAAGGCCCAGCAGCGCCGTGGTGTTTGGCACGTCTTGGTGCATTGGACCGGCCTGCCCGAGGACAAGGCGACTTGGGAGAAGCTTGAAGATCTCCGTCAGCGGTTTCCAGTTCAGCTCGAGGGCAGCTGTTTGAGAAAAGCAGGGAGAGATGTTATGGTGGTCGACCTACCAACGTAGGAAGCCCACTAGTGGCTAGTTAGGGCTTAGCCCAAGTAAATTGGGGCTTAGCCCAGAAATTAGAGGAGGCCGTCCTCCTATATAAACACTTGTATCCCTTCGGGACTATCAAATATAAGACTTTCTTGTCTCTCTCAAGGGAAAATAGACCCCCAAACCCTAACCGCGCGCCGCTCCAGGCGACAAAGAGCTCTCCAACCTCTCCGCCCTTCCACCCCCCAACCTCTGGTAGAACGGTAGCCTCTACCAAAACTACATTGCACACATACCAATTCATCGTCCACATGCATAGGCACTACCAGGTAGGAATTGTGAAGTCAGCGTGCAGATAATCAACATGATGATCTTCACATGTTTTGCTCCCAGCTGATAGCTCATCACTGGCACATCGTGCCGTTGGTCTGCGTGATGGGTTAGGCTCTAGGCACCGAACTGCAACTCTGAGCACGCCGTATATTTCTCTAGCGGTTTCAGCTTCTGGGAGCTCGAGCCTGGAGTCCAGCAGATCCTTCAGACACACACCATTCTTGCTAGTTGTCATATAGAGGGATGCGAGCAAATCGCCTGGATGGGACCCCATAAATAGCTCGAAAACGAGCACTCCAAAGCTGTATACATCACATTTCTCCGTCACATTCTCTGTATATGCAAGCTCTGCAATTAGTATACCTAATTAGGATAACAGCACAAATTCATAGTAATGATCAGAATTCATGACAGTTTACTTGTACTTACATGTGTAGTACCAAAACTAAAAAACTAGTTGGAAAGATTTGGTTTTTGTTTACCTGGGGCAAGATAGCCTTTCGTCCCAGCTAGCCTTGTGAAGTTCTGGCCATCAACATTGAGAATTTTAGCTGTACCGAAGTCAGAGACACATGCCCTAAATTCCCCATCAAGCAAAACGTTGTTGCTTGTTATATCTCGGTGAACTATTGGTGATGAACAGTCATGATGCATGTATGTCAAAGCATGAACCACGTCCAACACAATATTTATCCGCCTTTTCCAGTCCAATTCAATTGCCCTTTCGTTCGCCCTCATTGTTTCTGCCAAGTTTCCTCTTTCCATATATTCATAGATAAGAAACCTGCCTTTGCTAGATGAACAATACCCAAACAGTTTTACAATGTTTCGATGCCGAATCTGCACAAACGCCTCGATTTCACGATTGAACACTGACTCATTCACACAATAATCTTCTTCTGTTATCTGTAGCTTCTTCACTCCAAATATTTCACACGTCGCAAGTGTAGCTTTGTAGACGGATCCATATCCCCCAGTTCCTATGCAATGTATATTGCTAAAATCATTGGTTGCTTCAACAATTTGCTCGAACACGTTTGCCCCATCGAAGGTCCAAACAGAGAAAAGTTTGTCTTGTGTTATCTTATCAGTGTTAATTGCCTTTGATTTCTTTCTTCCGTGCCAGAACATAAATACCAATGCAACAAAAACAAGACATACCATAGCCGGAACAATGGCTAGTACAAGTGCTACATATCCCTTCCTTTTCTTTCTGCTTTGAGTTGCAGTACTACTGCAAGGGGGCAGTCCTTTCACTACACCACATATCATCTTATTATGGATGAACCACTGTACTGGAGCTCCTTGGAAGAACCTACTCTCTGGGACTGGTCCTTCAAGTTCATTGTAAGATACATCAATGGATGTCAAGCTTTTCATACCCCAAAATGATGGTGGAATTTGTTAGAGTTGCATAGTCTATATTATTCTATTCCCCAGTGTATGAGGGGCTTACTTGCACATTGTCACACATGTACATGTACTGGTCTATGGCCCTCTGTACCAGTTGCTATTCCTCAACATGGTATCAGAGCTCTAGGTTTAGCTCTTTGCACGCTGCAACTCCGTGCTCGGTCCGCGCCGCCGCCGATGATCCTTCCGGCCACCGCTGCCCCACCCTCTCTGTTCTCTCCTGTTCTCGTCGGGATTGAGTTATTTTCCAAGAAATTTGGCCATTTTCGTCGGTTTTAGAGCTCAATCTGCGGGATTTCCAGCCATCTCCCGCCGCCGGCCAGCCCTGCTCCGGCCGTGTCCGCCGCCGGCCAGCCCTGCTCCGCCCGGCTTCGCGGCCGCCGCTCCTCCCGGGCTGGCCCCGCCCGGCTGCTCCCGTGCTCTGGCCGGCCCCGTCCGAGTCCGGCCGGCCTCGCCCTGGCCAACTCCGCCGCCGGCCGGCGACTCCCAGGCCGCCACAACCTCTGGCCAGCCTTCCCCGGTCGGCCCTGCCCCTGCCCGGCTCTGCCACGGCCGTTTCTGCTCCGGCTGATCGGCCTACTGCCAGAGCTGAGATCTAGATCCCGAGAAAAAAAATGGCATCTTCTTCGTCTGGCTATGTCAGCATTCCTCGGTGCCCCGTTATCTTTGATGGTACCAACTATGGCGAGTTTGCTGCCTTTATGCGCATTCACCGCCGTCCCACTGCTCCTGTGTCTCCCACTCCGCCGTCCGTGCCACAGACTCTTGCTGCGGATGCTACTCAGGTTGATCGAGATGCAGCCAAGTCTGCCGAGGTTTCTGCTGATGAGGCATATGAGGAGCATGTACTTGCCTATTCGGAGGCCCTTGGCTCCTATCGTGATAGTTTGGCTACTTTTACTCAGTGGTGTGATGAGGATGCTAGAGCTGCCGCCGTTCTTTCGCAGAGTGTTTAGCCACAGTTTGCTTCCGAGTTTATGGGCCTTGCTACTATTGCTGAGATGTGGTCTCATCTTCGTCAGCACTATCAACCTTCTGGGGATTCTCTGTACTTGTCTGTGTTGCATCAGGAGCATGATCTTCAGCGGGGTGACTCTGTTGATGAGTTCTACAGGTAGTGATCGCCCGCTTGACTCCCTTAGCAGTCTGTGGTACTTGCGGTGTTAGGACAGTACGTTCATATATGGACTTTCAGAGGATCCATGAGTTCCTGTCTCGACTTCGTCCAGAGTTTGAGCCCGTCGTGCTCAGTTGTTTGCTCGAGGCCGTGTTCCTATCTCAGAGGTGTTGACTGAGCTTCGTGCAGAGGAGACTCGTCTGCGTGCTGGACTGCTGGGACACCTCTGTTCTTGCTGCTCGAGTTCCCGCTGCTGCACCGCCATGTACCACACCGGCGCCGCTCCTTGGAGGAGCTCGCGCTTTCGCAGTGGCGTCGCCTCCTCCTCCTCATCCGGACCAAGAGACCTTGGTTGCCTTGTCAGAAGCGGCGCGGCGGTGTGTCCCCCTTCGCACCACCAGGTAACGGGCGAGGAACGAGCCTGAGCGTCTCCCCTCTTGACTCTTCAGGCGACGATGGTCAGCTGCCCCGTTCCCTACACGTAGGTACATTTGTGTTGTTCTACCTGGAGATCTCTCCTGCTCCTATTCTTCCTCTCTTTCTTCTCTTCGTCCTCTTCCTCTTCCTTCGTGTTCTTACTGCCGTTGGTACTTCTCTTTCTGTTGCTGGTCGTGGCACTCTTTCTCCCTCCTTTCCGTTCCGGATGTTTCTCATGTTCCCCGTCTTACCATGAACTGTTTTCCGCTGCTCAACTGATTCTGGTTGTCGGGTCATTCTTGATGTCGATTCTTGTTCTGTCCAGGACAGTCACACTCGGGCACTGGTTGGAGTTGGCCCTCGGTGCCGTGACTCCCAGGGACTTTGGGAGCTTGACTGGCTTCATGTTCCTTCTTCCACTACTTCACCAACTGCACCACGGGTGCTTGCTGCTTCCACTACCGCCTCCTTTCAGCAGTGGCATCATTGTCTTGGTCATCTTTGTGGTTCTCGTTTGTCCTCTTTACTTCGTCGAGGTCTTCTGGGGCCTGTCTCGGAGATGTCTCGCTTCAGGGTTGTCATGGTGTAGGCTTGGTAAACAAAATCAGTTACCTTATCCTACTAGTGAGTCTGTATCTCAGCGTCCCTTTGATTTGGTCCATTCTGATGTATGGGGTCCCGCTCCCTTTGCTTCCAAGGGGGGGCCAACGCTACTATGTTATTTTTATCGATGATTTTCCTCGCCACACTTGGATATATTTTATGACTTCTCGCAGCGAGGCTCTCTCGATATATAAGCGTTTTGCTGCCATGGTCCATACTCAGTTTTCCACGCCTATACGTGTCTTTCGCGCTGATTCTGCTGGTGAGTATATCTCCGAGCTGTTGCGTGGCTTTCTTGCTGAGCAGGGCACTCTTGCCCAGTTCTCCTGCCCTGGCGCCCATGCCTAAAATGGCGTGGCTGAGCGCAAACATCGCCACCTGCTTGAGATGGCTCGTGCGATGATGATCGCTGCCTCTCTTCCTCCTCACTAAGGTGAAGGTGTGTCTATTTCCACCTATCTCATCAACCTTCATCCCTCCACAACCTTGCAGGGTGGTATTCCTCTTGAGCGTCTCACTGGTCACACTCCTGATTACTCGACCCTTCGTCTTGGTTGCGTTTGCTATGTTCTTCTTCCTCCACGCGAACGCACCAAGCTGAGTGCTCAATCTGTTGAGTGTGTCTTCCTTGGCTACAGCCCTGGGCACAAAGGATATAAGTGTTGGGATCCTATTGGTCGTCGGATGCGCATATCTCGCGATGTCACATTTGATGAGCCCCGTCCTTTCTACCCGCGTCCCTCCTCCTCTTCTTTCTCGGTGGATGATATCTCTTTTCTCATGTTCCCTGACTCACCTCCTCCTTTGCCTTCGGTCCCTGCTCCGCCGAGTCTCTCACCACCTTCTCCTCCTCCACCCACCAGACCCCCCTCTCCTCCCTCACCACCCTCCCCACCCTCCATACCTTCCTCTCCCATGTCCCCTTCCTCGCCTACGGTTGTACCTTCCTACCCCTTTCACTACTCCCGCCGTCCACGTGAGGATGATGCTGCTTCTCCTGACATGCCCTCTACCTCTGATGCGATGCCCTCTCCGTCCGAGCCGACTCATCATCTTCGTGCTCGTCCTCGTCCTCCTCCTGATCACTATTCTCCCACTCACTATGGTCTTTCTGCTGCCCTTGAGCCGACCTCTTATCGGGATGCCCTTGCTCATCCCGAATGGCAGCTAGCGATGGCTGAGGAGATTGCTGCTCTTGAGCGTCTGGCTGGGATGTTGTCACTCCTCCTTCCTCTGTTCGTCCCATCACCTGCAAGTGGGTCTACAAGATCAAGACTCGCTCCGATGGTTCTCTTGAGCGCTACAAGGCTCGTCTTGTCGCGGCTTTCAACAGGGGCATGGCCGTGACTATCGAGACCTTTGCTCCGGTGGCTCACATGACCACTGTTCGTACTCTTCTCGTCGTTGCATTCGTCATGGTTCGTCTCTCAGCTTGATGTGCGAATCCTTTTCTTAACGGTGAGTTAAGTGAGGAGGTATACATGCCACCTCCAGCTCTGTTCCGATGGCATGGTCTGTCATCTCCGGCGCTCTCTCTATGGCCTTAAGCAAGCCCCTCGCGCCGGGTTTCAGCGTTTCGCCTCTGTGGTCACCGCTGCTGGTTTCGTCCCTAGCGCACATGACCCTGCGCTCTTTGTCCACACATCCTCGCGTGGTCGAACCCTCCTTCTTCTTTATGTTGATGACATGATCATCACAGGCGACGACCCTGAGTACATTGCCTTTGTCAAGGCCCGTCTTCGTGATCGATTTCTCATGATCTTGGTCCTCTCCGCTACTTTCTTGGGCTTGAGGTTTACTCTACCTCCGATGGCTATATCTCCCGAGAAGTATATTCAGGACCTTCTCACTCGTGCTGCTCTTGGTGATGAGCGCATTGTCGAGACTCCTATGGAGCTCAATATCCGCCTCCGTTCCACTGATGGTGATCCTCTTCCGGATCCGACTCGCTATCGTCACCTGGTTGGGAGTCTTGTCTACCTTCTTTGTCACACGTCTGACATCTCTTACCAGTCCACATTCTGAGTCAGTTCATGGCTGCTCCCACT
The DNA here is from genome assembly GCA_030979885.1 of Lolium multiflorum. Lineage (NCBI taxonomy): Eukaryota > Viridiplantae > Streptophyta > Magnoliopsida > Poales > Poaceae > Lolium > Lolium multiflorum. The sequence goes on along the minus strand of CM061753.1, from coordinate 87,172,528 downwards.
AGTGTTCACTATAGTCATCTTCTTCGTGTCCTTCGCTATCTTCGTGGCACTATCTCCCGTCGGCTTTTCTTTCCTTCTCCAGCTCCTTACAGCTCCAGACCTACTCGAGATGCTACATAGCAGGAGGATCGCAAGTCTCTTCTGCCTCTGTGTCTTTCTTGGTGGCTCTCTTATTGCTTGGAAGACCAAGAAGCGGGTTGCAGTCTCCGTTCGAGTGTTGATCTTTGAGTTCGCGATGGCTCTCTTGACGGTGAGGTGACTTGGTTACGCTGGTTGCTTGCGGACTTTGGTGTTTCCGCTACTCAGGCTCCGCTCTTATCGGACAGTACTGGTGCCATCAGCATTGCGCGTGATCCGGTGAAGCACGAGCTCACCAAACACATCGATGTTGATGCCTTCTATGTGCGTCATGTCTGTGCAGGATCAGGTTATGGCTCTTCATCATGTGCCTTCCGAGCTACAGCTTGCTGACTTCTTCACGAAGGCCCAGACTAGAGCACAACATGGTTTCTTTCTCTCCAAACTCGATGTTGTTGATCCACCATGAGTTTGGGGGGTGTTAGAGTTGTATAGTCTATATTATTCTATTCCCCGGTGTATGAGGGGCTTACTTGCACATTGTCACACATGTACATGTACTGGCCTATGGCCCTCTGTGAATACCAGTTGCTATTCCTCAAGGGATTTCTATTTCGTGCCCCTGCTTCGTTAGTTGTACTCAGTTTTCCCCAGCTCGTTTTTTTCCTCGATTTCCCCTCCCTCTAGTTTGAAACCCATCGAAGACGCGGGTTGCCGTCGGGTCGGAGGCCTTACCGTTACCGTGAGGTCGGTTCCTCGCTGACCGTCTCGTGCTGACGGTGGATCCATCTACCGCTGATGCGTGGGCCGTTTTATTTACTGATTGTATACGCGGTGCTGCCATTTACAAATGGGGCCGCTCTATGGGGCTGCCGCAGCCAATGACCGGTGGGTCGTCTATTTATTTATAGAAAATTATATATTGCCGCTCTGTGGGGCCTCCGCAGTCAATGACCGCTGTGGTCGTCTATTTTATTTAGAGAATATAATATAGAGCCGCTCTGTAGGGGCCGCCTCAGCCCATGGCAGGTGACTATTTTCGCAACTTAATCTAAAGTGACTTTTATGCTAAACATTGTGCATCCGGCGTTGACCTAGCAGTGGCGGCGAGCATAGCCGTTCCGACCATGCCGATATCGGCATCGGCATCGGCATCGTTTGGAGGATGTGGTGCTCGAATAATAGTGGAAATGCGATATTATTTTTTACATGCATAATATATAGAAAATAGCTAGATCTCTAAATCGATGCATATGAAGCTACATATATATTCTTGGTCATGATCCCCTTAATTATCTAAAGGGGATGGATGTATGGCTTCACGTCGTCGTCGCTTTCATCATCATTATCTTCGTCGTGCAGTGGTAGTACCTCTTGCACATTGTTCCGTCGAACACCTTCAACGTGAGTACATCATCGCCTTCATATTTGAAGTGTACGAACCAGCCGAAATCCACACTGCGCGATGGCGAATTTCTCCCAGCCCTTGTCGAGATACATCCAGCCTTGTCCGTCAAATAGGACCTCCACGGTCCAGAGACGAGGACCGCAGTCGGCTGCTCGCATACACCTTAGCTGGCTCCTTGCCGTCAAGATAGTCCGCAAATTTTTTGGGAGTTCTGCAAAGAGATCGAGCGCCGATCGTTTGAAATTAGGGAACCCTTGAAATTAAAGGTTTTTTAGAACATGCCCATAATTAATCACATGCATCATATATGTGGAACGCGTACGTACCTTCTTGACCAAAGGGTCTTCATAGACGACGATGAAGAACTCATCTATGATCAATGGCAGTGTTGACGGTGGTGGTGGCAATGATGATGATCCACTTCCCCTTCCTTCCCCTTCCCCTTCCCTTCCGGTCCGCGTCCGAGACGTGGAAGCCATGGCAATGGATAAAGTGTGAACGAAGAAGAGGCAGAACCTATTGACACAAGGATGGCCGTGTGGGTGTTTATAAGGGAGAGATGACCGTTGTAGGGGTTTACACAATAAAATAAGTAGGAGATGACCATTGTGGGGGTTTATACACAATAAATTAAGGAGGAGACGACCGTTGTGGGGGTATATATCTCAACAAAAAAAGTAATGCGGACTATGTTGACGGAAATGGAACTTCGTGATATAGTTTATCATTTTACCGTGAAAAGTAATTCCTAAAAGAAAAGTAATGGCTACAAGAAATCGGTGATGGTTTATCGTTTTTTGCGTGAAAAGTAATGGGTACAAGAAATGGGTGATGGTGTATCATTTTGCGTGAAAAGTAATGGCTACAACAAAATCGGTGATGGTTTATCGTTTTGTGCGTGGAAAGTAATGGGTACAAGAAATGGGTGATGGTGTATCATATTTTTGCGTGATAAGTAATGGCTACAACAAAATCGGTGATGGTTTATCGTTTTTTGCGTTGAAAGTAATGGGTACAAGAAATGGGTGATGGTGTATCATTTTTTTAAAAGTAATGGCTACAACAAAATCGGTGATGGTTTATCATTTTTTGCGTGGAAAGTAATGGCTACAAGAAATGGGTGATGGTGTATCATTTTTGCGTGGAAAGTAATGGCTAAAACAAAAGTAATGGCTACAAGAAATCGGTGATGGTTTATCGTTTTTGCGTGGAAAGTAATGGCTACAACAAATCGGCGATGGTTTATCGTTTTTTGCGTGAAAAGTAATGCCTAAAAAGAGTTTATAATTTAGCTCGTGAAAAATAATGCCTAAAAAGGTTTATAATTTAGCTCGTGAAAAATAATGCAGAAAACCAAACTTTAGCGTCCTGGTAACCGCCCTTCGCACATAGAGGGTGGAAGCTAACCGCGACGAGAGAGAGAGAGAGTGGTGGCCCGACAGAGAGAGAGAGAGGGGATTATCCTGCCCGTTAGATCATACGATCAACGGTCATCGGGCACGATCCGCGTGACATGGGCTAGACCAATCGGGGCAATGTTCGGCGTCTGTGAGAGTGTGTGAAGGAGAGGGCAAAACTGAGTAGTATCAAGAAACCAAGGGCAAGTGAGTAGTAAACAGACTAAGGGATTGAAATATGAGATTTAAAAATTGGAAAATGCGTGTTTTGTACAATGAAACCCATCTTGGCCTACCTCAAACTATCTGTAATACAAATCTACACGAGTGTGAAAATTATGGCCTCATTCAGACAAAGTATGTTTTGGGGAAAGCTATTTTGGGTAGGGCTTATTATGGAAAACCATGCACCTTCATAGCTACTAGGTGATTTGAGAAGTGGCAATTTGTGGTGAAACTTGATTTATCTATGATTTATCTATGATTTGAGAAGTGGCAATTTGTGGTAAAGACTCCATGAGTAAGTGCCACTCTTTTTTGTTTTTTGCACATTAAATAACTCATTTAACTAGTTAATCCCATTTGTTGACTCTCTGTTGACCAGCCACTTGAGGGTAAAACTGAGTTGCACTAGCCAGTATTAGCACTCAAGGAGAAAACTGAGCACACAAAAAATGCTAGTATATGACTCGAGGGTATACTGAGTATATCTAAATTTCCGGGGTTAGACTCGAGGACGCGTGTTGCGGTGCAGAAGTGGAAGACGTGCCATTGTTGACGCGTGTCGCGGTGCAGACGTGCAAATAGTGGACGCGTAGGACGCGGGTCGCATTTAGGACGCGTAAGCCCCTCCCTCCCTCCCTCTGCACACTGTCGTATCATTCTCGCTCACGCACGAAACCACCTCTCACGTCCCATCAACTTCTCCAAATCGAAAAACCCCAACCGCCGTACGCACGCTACCTTGCCGGCGATGGAGAAGAAGAATGCGCCGGCGGCCGTCGCCTCCGAGCCCGTCGCCTCGCGCCCGTCGCCGCGAGCCGCCGCCGAGCCCGTCGCCGCCGAGCCGGTCGCCGCCGAGGCCGTTCGCCGCCGAGCGTCGCCTCCGAGGGGCGCATCCAAGCGCGGCTCCTCCGTGAATGGCCTCTCTCTCGGCTGATGGACCACTTCACAAGATCGGCGAATGCTTGCGGCGAACGAGGAGTACGCCGACACCTACTCTGCCATGAGGCAAGTCTGTAGAAATTGGCGCTCAGGTTTGCAGCCCGACGTGCACTGACGAATGGATCATGCTAGACCACGCCCTTCCACACGTCGCTGAGTTCACCTTCCTCCAACTCGGCACATCACGCTACGTCACCATAGATCTATCGGAAGTTCATACAAGGTTCAACTTCCTCCATATCTACCTCTTTATTTTCAATCTTAAACATCTTAGTGCTGAATGTTATCGTGCTTGCCCAGATACTACTTCGTCGGATTTTGCCGTGGCGTCATCGTGCTTGCCCAGAAGAACCCGCCGCACAACGGCTTCTGAACCCACTCACAAAGAAATCGAACACTATGTTTGAGGCGCAGATGCCATCTGTTTTCCTGAAATCAGTCGCTGTGATCAAATCCCGACTATGGTCTTCGTTACCGCACATTACCCGTCGGAAATTGGTTGGGTCGATGAGAGCACTCCAACTAAGGATACAGATAAAGATTGGGAAAACAGATTTTCGATCAAGAACCATTGTCTGCGTTGCATTACACCGTTCAATGGTGAAGTATGCACTAGCTGTGGACAATTTAGAGCACGGAAGAATAGTGTGCACCAATGTACAGTTGCAGCAGCGTCAAGATGGAGACACTAATTTCATTTCCAGAACTTGGACATCAGAAGTTCTACCTCGTGAAGTCGGATGGTGATCTGCTGCTTGTGTTGTTGGTCAGCGTGGCTTTGGCGGGCAGACCATTGGTGTACCGTGTGGACACTCAGAGCCGCTCTCTCCATCCGGTCAGTAACATTGGCAGTAATGCCTTCTTCGTGAATTATATCCGGTGTATCTCCGTCGACACCAGAGTGTACCCGACACTTCGACCTGGCTGCATCTACTACACGGATTTGGGTTATATCAGAGAGTACTCTCATGATACAAAGGCCTGGGATGAGTGGCCAGACGTGTGGATAGAATAGGAAACTGAGAAATGAACACAAGCCATACCGTTTGAAGGATGTATTGGCCGCACACTGGACGGAGGGAGTTCAATGAATATTTCCTTCGGGTAATGCACGATTGGAGCAACGACGAAATATATGAGGAGGAATGAAGAACAAATTCATTCATCCTAATCTTCTTGTTGTCCATACATTGCGTGCGTCTTGTATATTACAACGTTATTGGCTGCTTTTGGCTGCTGTATGCAGTTTCCCTATGTATTATACTTAGTTTTCTGATTATGCATTTGTCAATTTATCATATACTAGCTTCTACATTTGCTACTAGATTTGCTGCCATATTGGGCAAAAAACGAGGGCCAAAAGGCATAAATAACCCAGAGATTTGCTACTAGATTTGCTGCCATATTGAAGAAAGACAGAAATAGAAGCTTCTCTAGATTTGATACTAATTTGGTGAAAAAGACAGAGAGAAAGAGGGGGAAAAGGTGCTCTTAAAAATGTCAATTTGGGCCGAGAGAGACAAAACCAGCTCCTGCTCACGTGCCAAACGCTTCTCGTCCTGTCCCACGCGGTCCTTTCTACCAGCCCCACGCGACGCGGCCCCACACGACGCGGCCCCACAGACGACGCGGCGCAACACGCCAGCACAGAACGTCCAAATAACGGATTCCTTCCGTCGAGCTCCTTGCGGGTTTCAAACTAGAGGAGGGGCGAGGAAAACTAAGGGGCTGGGGAAAACTGAGTACAACTAACGACCCGAGGGCACGAAAATAGAAATCCCATTCCTCAATATGGTATCAGAGCTCTAGGTTTAGCTCTTTGCACGCTGCAACTCCGTGCTTGATCCGCGCCGCCGCCGATGATCCTTCCGGCCGCCGCTGCTCCACCCTCTTTGTTCTCTCCTGTTCTCGTCGGGATTGAGTTATTTTCCAAGAAATTTGGCCATTTTCATCGGTTTTAGAGCTCAATCTGCGGGATTTCCGGCCATCTCCCGCCGCCGGCTAGCCCTGCTCCGGCCATGTCCGCCGCCGGCCAGCCCTGCTCCGCCCGGCTTCGCCCCGGCCGCCCCCGCTGCCGGCCGCTCCCGCCCCGGCTGGCCCCGCCCGGCTGCTCCCGTGCTCTGGCCGGCCCCGTCTCCGGCCGGCCTCGCCCGGCCAACTCCGCCGCCGGCCGGCCCTGCCCCTGCCTTCCCGGGCCCTGCCCCTGCCTGGCTCTGCCACGGCCGTTTCTGCTCCGGCTGATCGGCCTGCTGCCAGATCTGAGATCTAGATCTCGAGAAAAAAAAATCATCTTCTTCGTCTGGCTGTGTTAGCATTCCTCGGTGCCCCGTTATCTTTGATGGTACCAACTATGGCGAGTTTGCTTCCTTTATGCGCATTCACATGCGTGGTTTTCTGCTCTGGGGTGTTTTTACCGGCGAGGTCTCCTGTCCGCCGCACCCCACGGCTCCTGTGCCTCCCACTCCACCGTCTGTGCCACAGACTCTTGCTGCGGATGCTACTCAGGCTGATCGAGATGCAGCCAAGTCTGCCAAGGTTTCTGCTGATGAGGCATATGAGGAGCAGGTACTTGCCTATTCGGAGGCCCTTGGCTCCTATCGTGATAGTTTGGCTACTTTTACTCAGTGGTGTGATGAGGTTCTTTCGCAGAGTGTTCAGTCACAGTTTGCTTCTGAGTTTATGGGCCTTGCTACTGTTGCTGAGATGTGGTCTCATCTTCGTCAGCGCTATCAGCCTTCTGGGGATTCTTTGTACTTATCTGTGTTGCGTCGGGAGCATGATCTTCAGCAGGGTGACTCTATGATGAGTTCTACACCCAGAGTGCGGCGATCTGGCGCCAGCTTAACTCCCTTCGCAGTGATGTCTGTGGTACTTGCCAGTGTTGCCGGACAGTACGTTCAGATATGGACTTTCAGAGGATCCATGAGTTCCTGTCTCGACTTCGTCCAGAGTTTGAGCCCCGTCGTGAATTGAGTCACTCAATTTATTGTGTGAAATATTCAAAGCATCTAGCATGAGCAGACCACTAAGATGGCTCGGTATCTCCCCAACAAATGAATTATCACTTATGTCCAACACTTCATGTAATTAAACAGTACCCCTAACTCGGTAGGTAAGTTTCCTTTGAAGTTATTGTGACTCAACTTCAAATAGCGAAGCTTGAAACAATTCTTGATTGACCCTTCTATCGATCCACAGACGTCATTTGATGACAAATCTAGGAACTCCAAATTGGACAATGCTCCAATTTCTTTTGGAATGCTTCCACAGAGAAAATTGTCTGCGGCACTTAATTGGGACAATTTTCTTAGATTACCCACTGCACTTGGAAGCTCTCCTTCAAGTTTGTTTGATGAAAGATTAAGTAGCTCTAGCTGAGACAGTTCCCCCATACCTTCAGGTATTTTTCCTGCAAGGTTGTTGTTTGATAGGCGTAGCATGGTAAGATTACGACATTCTCTCCAGCGATTAGACAATTGGCCAAATAATTTGTTGGAGCTCATATCCATATAAACAAGGTTTGGATGACCTCCTAGTTTTGAGATATCTCCTTCTATTTGATTCCTTTGAAGGCGAACTCTGACTAGGCTTCTGCAGTTCACCAAACTTGATGGCAGAGGTCCATTTAGGTTGTTATCAAATGCAGTTAAATTCTTGAGCAACCCTCCAACACACAACTCAGGTGGCAGGGGACCAGAGAGATTATTCCCATCGAGTTGCAGATATTCGAGATCCATTAAGGTGCCAATTTCTTGAGGAATATGTCCAGAGAATTTATTATCATCGAGGTACAAGGTAGTGAGTTGGGTCAAATTTCCAAATATAGTGGGGATGGAACCCATGAGTGTGTTACCACTAAGATCCAACTCTTCTAAATTCAGAAGGTATCCTAGTTCTTGAGGAAGATAACCGGTGAATTGATTACCATAAAGGTACAACATAGTAAGCTTAGTGAAATTTCCAATGACATTGGGAATAGAACCCACAAGTTTGTTTCTGCCAAGATCCAACTGTTGCAAATTCACGAGGAAACCTAGCTCTCGAGGGAGATATCCATAGAACTGATTGCTGTTGAGATACAAGATAGTGATCTTAGTCAAATTTCCAAATATACGGGGGATGGAACCCACAAGTTCGTTATGACCAAGATCCAACTCTTCTAAGTTCACTAGGTAACCAAGTTCCCGAGGAAGATATCCAGATTATTGATTATTGCCAAGGTACAATATCGCGAGCTTAGTCAAGTTTCTGAAGGTACGTGGGATGGTACCCATGAGTTGGTTCTTGTCAAGTTCCAGATCTTCTAGGTTCTCCAGGTTACTTAGTTCTCGAGGAATACACCCGGAGAGTTGGTTATCCCATAGGCCCAAGACAATGAGGTTACCAAGACTTCCAAAGGTATCGGGGATGGAACCCATGAGTTTGTTACTACTAAGATCCAACTGCTCTAAATTCACCAGGTAACCTAGTTCTCGTGGAATATATCCACTGAACTGATTACCATAAAGATACAAGATAGTGAGCTTAGTCAAATTTCCAAAAGTATGGGGGATGGAACCCATGAGTTTGTTCTTCTGAAGTTCCAAAGTTTCTAAATTCACCAAATAACCTAGTTCTTGAGGAATACACCCGGAAAGTTGGTTGTCCCATAGGTATAAGCTAGTGAGGTTAATCAAATTTCCGAAGGTATTGGGGATGAGACCCTTGAGTTTGTTATCGCTGAGAGACAACTCTTGTAAATTCACCTGGTAGCTAGTTCTCGAGGAAGATGTCCAGATAATTGGTTACCATCGAGGTACAAGATAGTGAGTTTAGTAGCATTCCCTAAGTTTATTGGAATGGGACCTACGAGTAGCTTCTTTAGGGAGCCTAGTTCACTGGGGATGGGACCAGACAAGCGATTGGCTGACAAGTTTAGCCCCACAAGACTTTCTAGTTGGCCTATTTGCTTTGGTATTTCACCGGAAAGTTCATTCTCTTGCAGCATCAGGTGCCGCAGGTTTGGCAAGGATGACGCTAAAGCAGATGGAAAGGAGCCCCTTATCTGATTGTGTGCGAGTTTGATACTCGTCAGTGATGCCAATGCGGAGAAGTTCAGGTTGTCGAGCTCCCCTGTCAACCCCGACCCCCACAGAGAGATCCCGGTGATCACCGGAAACTCCAGCTGGTGCCCTGCTTGTGTATGGTTGCTGCAGCTGATGCCATGCCAGCTACACGGCCATATATTTTTCTCCCAAGATTGGAGCTGGGCTGGTTGGCTTTGGTGGTTGGCTTTCCAGGCAAGGAGAGCTCCTGCCTTGGTCCTGCGTGATGAAGAAGGGCTGCCGATATTCTCGGCTTGCCAATTCCTGGAGGATTGCCAATCGCCAATGGAAGCTGAGTTACGCGCGTGTGTTGAAGGTATTGAACTGACTAGGCAACACTCCCAACTGCCACTCATCATAGAGACGGATTGCTCCCAATTGGTTGTTGCGGTTTCTTCCCCAACCACGACAACCCTTTCTTCATTGGGTGAATGAGATTAAAAGCTTAGCTAGTATTTTGTGTTAATGTCGTTTTGTAAAGGTGAACGCATACAGGTTAGGGTTAGTGATTTTCTTGCAAACTTGGCAAGATTACAACGCCAGTCTATGATATGGTTAGGTTCTGGACCTGAAGATGTCCTTCTGCTAGAACTTGATCGCTCTGTAACCCCGCCCGTTTAATAAAGTTCCAGGTTTACCCGCAAAAAAAAAGGAGAGCTCCTGCCTGTTCCTCCAGGGATGGCAGTACTGCCATTACCGGGGGATACCAGGCTAGCAGGAGACTGAGTGAGATGAGCTTTAGGAAAGGGGAGGCCTCCATGAGTGGTAGCATGGCTAGAGTGGCTCCAGTTGGAGTTGGTTTTCTGTATGCTTGTGAAACTTCATGGTGTCATCTATATATGCTAGATACCTGGTGTCATTTTCATTGCTTTATTGCCTACTGCAGGGTGAGAGGAGGCTGGTCTATAAAACCATAGCCATTCATTTACCGGCGCGACGACTGGAAGACAAGCACTCATTCGTTCGTATGAAGAAGATGACATTCATCAGCTACATGTATGTTTGTTTTCAGTAGATGCGAGAATTGTGGACAGCAGGTCAAGTGTCCATTTCGGGAGTTTAGCGACCTGCGCGCTTTTCATATAGTCCTACATATCATACCAAGAGTGTATGGGAAATTCCTACATAATGTCTGGTACAACGATGTGTTTGCTGCTAGTTTTGCACAGTGCAATCTTAATGCAGTGCTTACAGGATTAACCGAATGGGTAGTACTTTACATGGTGGCAGGGTTTGGCCCCCGAGAGGATTCGGGTGGACCGGAAGGGACCACCTAAAACTTCGTTGGAATTAAACCACTAGAGGATTAAATATGCTACAACCGAACGAGGCCTGAAGAAGATTGGAGGGAAATAAGGCGGGGTAGAATTCCGGTCGGGTTTAACTGAACACGTCCTAGAAGAGTGCCGGGATTAAACCCCCGCGAGTCTGATCCCTGCTAACCCAGGGGTATTTCTGTTGGGGCTGCCACACAGGCAGCCCCTTTCTTCCACCTGCAGCAGCTACAAAAACTTAAAGTAGAACAATGGAGAACGGCAGAATTTTGGCCTCGCGCTGCCCAAACAGCCGAGCTTTTTCTCTGTATTCCTCACAAATGATCAGACTTTACAGTGGCTTAAGTAGGCTCAGCGCTCACATACGCACCACACCCTAGCCACTAACTACATGCACACGTGCACTCGCAGCACTAACACATGACCTGATCCATGATCCAAAAGACCCGGACGCCACTCCTTCCTCCTCGCACGAACGAAGCTGCAGCTAACGCAGCCCTGAAGGAATGGTTATCTGCATGTTGCTCCAAGTCTTCGGCTGCCGTATTTCCGGCCACGACCATACGCCGCAACGGCCAGCACAACGATCTCTGGACGTTTAGCTACTGCTAGCTACCTACATGACACACACACACACACATACGTGTTACAGACTCTAAAACTACATGGTTTATTTTCCTAACATTCTCCCCCTAAACCATGACGTCGCCGTCCATCCTGACGAGGACACCGGCTCCTAGTGGACTGCCGCAGGGAACACCTCTTCTTCATCTACGGCGACACACGCCGAGCTCCGCCGGCGACATACGCCTGACGTTCCGGCGACATACGCCACGGCGCACATACGCCTCATGTTTTCTCCGGCAACACACGCTACAGCTTCTCCTCCCGGCGTACTGACGCCTTCTTTCTTCCACCCGAGCTCAACCTCGTGGTGCTTCAATGGAGTTACAGGAGGTGGGGATTTATAGCCGTGGCTCGCACATACGTCGCCACGGCCACGCACCCACTCGCCACGCTCCACACGCCCCAGCTCGTGACCATGATCGTGCGCTGACGCGATCAACACGGCCGGCCCTGCGTGCCCAGGACGCGGTCTTCTCCCTCCTCGATCGTCCCACGCACGTACGTGGTGATCCAGCCTTCTTCCTCGCCGGTGACACACAGAACAACCGGAGCGCGCACACACGCCGGTCGCCGTCGTGCTCACCCGGTCGCCGCTTCCATGGCCGTCGCATGGCACCGCTACAGCCTCCGTGGCCGCGCAGCACCTCCACGCTTCCGCCATGCCGCGCCACCGCGGCCTCTGCGCCACTACGCAGGTTCCGCGCTCGCCGCACATACGGCATCACATCGTGCCGCCTCCGCGTCCGCCGTGCTCGTCGCGGACTGACCACGCGCCACGGCCTCGAATCACGAGGCTCTGATACCAAATGTTGGGGCTGCCACACAGGCAGCCCCTTTCTTCCACCTGCAGCAGCTACAAAAACTTAAAGTAGAACAATGGAGAACGGCAGAATTTTGGCCTCGCGCTGCCTAAACAGCCGAGCTTTTTCTCTGTATTCCTCACAAATGATCAGACTTTACAGTGGCTTAAGTAGGCTCAGCGCTCACATACGCACCACACCCTAGCCACTAACTACATGCACACGTGCACTCGCAGCACTAACACATGACCTGATCCATGATCCAAAAGACCCGGACGCCACTCCTTCCTCCTCGCACGAACGAAGCTGCAGCTAACGCAGCCCTGAAGGAATGGTTATCTGCATGTTGCTCCAAGTCTTCGGCTGCCGTATTTCCGGCCACGACCATACGCCGCAACGGCCAGCACAACGATCTCTGGACGTTTAGCTACTGCTAGCTACCTACATGACACACACACACACACACATACGTGTTACAGACTCTAAAACTACATGGTTTATTTTCCTAACAATTTCGACCCGATCCCGGCCGGGTTGGGACGAAACAAACTAGGCCTTATTGGTGTACATGAGGCGATCACTGAGATTGGTGCCGCGGTTTGAAGCAGCCATAGTATGTGATCTCCTCCGTCAGCTAGTTGTTCCTTGATCTCTTTGCAAGACACTTCTTACAAAGGTCCAAAACCCTATTTTCTCTTTAAAGAATTTCCCGAAACAATTGTAAGATTTCCAAACTATTTTGATCGCTCTAGAACACTTTGAAGATGGCAGAACACTTCCGATAACGTTTCTCCCTCATATTTAGTGTCGGGTCAATTCCAGTGTGTCTCTACAACTATACCGATACCACTGGAATAACTTCGATACTCCCATGTCCTAATATATACCACATGGATGAATAAATTATACCTCTTTATCATTTTCAAAATACTTCATTATTAAATACTAGATATCCCAAAGTGAGTTTTACAAAAAAAAGAGTCTACATACTTCATACCATTTGCATATATATACTGCATTTTTGTACATAAAGTGGTATATTAAAAAAACTGAGGGTTATTGTCGTGGATATGACCACAGTAGGTGCTACAGGGTGCATCACTTTGTTGTTGTGGAGCAAGGGAAGCGCTGCCATCTACGGGTTATACCCAGGTTCAGCCCCGTCCAGGGAAAATCCCCTTCCGTCACCGAGAACGAGTCCGAATCAGCACTGCAACTCTCTAACACGGCGGCCGCAGGGACTTCTCGGGATGAACGGGACCAAAGACGAACATGCAGTGTTGAAATCTAAATCTACACCGTAACGAACCTGCGCAATAGCACAAGATCAGAAACGAGCTATTGGGAAGAAAGAATGAAAAAGCTTAGGAAGTTTGGCGTGATGAATCACTGAAGGTGCTTCTTGTGCAGCTTACTGCTAGTTCTTGATATTGTCGGGTGTTGCTAATTTTGAAGACTAATTTGGTGCAGGGCTCGCGGGGGTGATGCACTCCGGGCTGACCTCCCAGGCCCCGACACTTCTTACGAAGGTCCAAAACCCTATTTTCTCTTTAAAGAATTTCCTGAAACAGTTGTAAGATTTCCAAACTATTTTGATCGCTCTAGAACATTTTGAAGATGGCAGAACACTTCCGATAACGTTTCTCCCTCATATTTGGTCAATTCCAGTGTGTCTCTACAACTATACAGATACCACTGGAATAACTTCGATACTCCCATGTCCTAATATATACCACATGGATGAATAAATTATACATCTTTATCATTTTCAATACACTTCATTATTAAATACTAGATATCCCAAAGTGAGTTTTACAACAAAAAAAAAGAGTCTACATACTTCACACCATTTGCATATATATACTGCATTTTTGTACATAAAGTGGTATATTAAAAAACGGTGGGTTATTGTCGTGGATACGACCACAGCAGGTGCAACAGGGTGCATCACTTTGTTGTTGCGGAGCAAGGGAAGCGCTGCCATCTACGGGTTCTACCCAGGTTCAGCCCCCCTCCCCCAGGAGTAGAAGGCCTACGTCCTGGTAGATTATATTGCTTTGATAGATTGTACAATGGGGATGCTCAACTAGTCGGTGTTGGGGCTGCATCTCGCAGCCCCTTCTTCCTCTACCTCACACTCTCTCAGTCTCTCTTGTTTCTCTCAACACAAGAACACACACGCACCCACACTAGCCAAGGAAGAAGAAGGCTTTGCCAATACACACTTCCTTGGTGACACCACCGTAGCTACATTTTCACTTCTCATCTCATTTCTGAACACAGCACTTACATGGACTTAAATAGGCAGAGTCTGGACGCACAATGCCCACTAACTCCACTAGCTAGCCACACACTCACGCCACGCTGACCCAACACCTCACTAACTAATTTCCTAGCTATATGCATGTCCAACACCATTTTTTGTATGGTATCTATAAAATATTATATTTGTTGATAGATTATTCTAAAATTTTGTTAAACTTTACTTGGTTTGACTTAAGAAAAATATAAGCCTTAAGCTTTGGGATAGAGATAGTACATGCTAGAGGCAGTGTCGCAACCACAAGTTATGTTTAGAAGATCTGCACTCACCAAATAGCTAGGAAGAAGTTATTTCGCCCGCTGAAAGAGAATCAGGAGGATCTACCTATTCACCTTGGCCTATGCGCTTTGTGTGAAACTAGGAAGTTTGACACGGCGGCACCGCCACGCCCTTGGGTGTTAAACTGTTTGTTATAATATTTTTACAAGTAGAACAAAATATGGGTTATCTAAAGTGCTAAAAAAAATGTTGATTTGGAAGTATTGATCAAGAAACGTAAAAGTGGTATTGAAGCCCCATGGTTCTGATTTTTTTTCTCAAGCACCCTTAGATATGGCTAGAAAAGGTGAAGTAACTTCCTGGCAAAGAAAGAACGAGCGAGATATTCTTTCTTAATAGCTATCTCAACTGCGGGAAGAAGAAGCAGAAGTGAAAGGGTCAAACTCCCCTATCAAGGAAAGACATGACAGATAAAAGTGTAGAATCACTGGTTTGAAACATCTTCAAAATAACTTTTGCTATTAGAAGTTGTATTTTTATGGTCGAAATGAAGAAAACATAAAAAAGAAGCGCTAATCGCGAGGCCATGAAAAAGTTGGTAGTATGAAAACAACACTGAACGGTCTAGGGCGATGAAAAAAACAGATGGTAATACGCCAGTAGCACTACACAGTATCAACAGTGTACGAAGCGAGAACAACACATGCACCAGTTGAAAGATGTGACATATGATAGAGCAAGTTATTTTCACAAATACCGGAAATATGGCAGTAGTACCTCCGTTGACTAAAACATGCAACGGATGGTGGAATATTTTTGTTTATGGAATTACCACATAAGAACAAGGTACTATTTACTCCGGCTGAAAGAGGCAACGAGTGATGGAGTATGTATACCTTTCTAAAGTTACCAAGGAAGAAGGTAATAATTATTTTTCCTAGGTGAAAGAGACGACGGATGGGAGTAAATATATTTTTGAATGGTACCGTAGGACACAACATTATTTTCTATGGGTAAAAGAGGTGGCGAATGTTTGATTTTTTCGGAATTAGTAGTCAGGAATTATGCACAGGTGAAGAACTACTAACGGGTAATTACTATCCAGAATTACGGCCGAGGTTGATGATTCGTGTAAAAAATACCATGCTAGTGCATCGTTGAGGAATTACCGTTGTGAAAATATGCGCCTGAAAGAATTAGATAGATAACGACCGGTTTTATAGTTGACATCGGCAAATTACCGTTGACTTCCAATGTTTCCACGGATAAACTGTTTTGGCAAAAATTATAGGTAGTTACCTTGTCACAAGAACTATTGTAAAATACTTAACGCAACAACTTAGAATTACCGCTAGAAAATTATGTCGGATGAAGTACTGCCGACAGGTAACCGACGAATCGGTGCGAAAAATTGCTTTTTGACGAATATGTACCGTCAAATCACTGTAAAAAATTGCTATTATGAACTGTAAAAGATTATTGTAAAAGTAAAAGAAAAAAGAAGAAACGGCAAAAAAAATATGGCACTATTCATGTGCACTGTTCGTACATATGAACAGTGCCCAAAACGCTGAGAGAGCTCCAAAGTGGCTCAGCTTTTATATATGTCAAAGGATTCGTTTCATAAGATTACACTTACGATAAAATTATTAACAAGGAATAACTTCTCATAGTATATCCAGGGGCCAAGAATCTCACCTATACTACTACCTCTATTCTAAAGCTTAAGTCTTATATTATATTTAGAAAGTCAAACTATATCAAATTTAACTAAGCTTTTACCAAAATTATTAACATGTAAAATACAAAATTAATATCGTTAAATAGATAATGAAATATATTTTCGTATGGTATCTACAAAATATTATATTTGTTGATAGATTGTATAAAACTTTTTTAAATTTTACTTGGTTTGACTTTAAAAAAAAGATAAGCCTTAAACTTTGGCATGGAGGTAGTACATGCTAGAGCCAGTGTCGCAGCCACAAGTTATGTTTAGAAGATATGCACTCACCAAACAGCTAGGAAGAAGTTATTTCTCCCCTAGAAGAGAATCGTGAGGATCAACCTATTCACCTTGGGCTATGCGCTTTACGTAAAACTAAATCACTATAAAAACTGCTATTATGAATTGTAAAAGATTATTGTATAAAAGTAAAAGAAAAAGTAGGAAAAGGAAAAAATATGGCTCTGTTCACGTGCATTGTTCATACACATGAACAGTGCTCAAAACGCTGAGAGAGCTCCAAAGTGGCTCAGCTTTTATATAGGTACATATGTGAGTGCTATCTTGTTCTGGTCCAAGTAGGAAAGTGGATTACCAATAGGCATTGCCGCATACTATGCAATGATAAATACATTGGAAACTTTTTTTTAGATAAAAGGCAACTACTTGCCCGATTTTAAATTAATAAAGCCATAGCATCACACATAGTTCAAGATTACAACTCACATCAACGCTACGGCATACAGCTTAGCCAAGTACGAAACAAAATAACAACACATGGCAAACAGGGTCGGCGACCCAACGACATATCGACAACTAACATAATGGAGGGGTTAGATCTTCACGCTCTTGGCTTCATGGACACGTACAACCCCCTTAACTCGCGCTCGATCCAGTACACCCCTTTCTTTTCCACTCCCTTGAATTTTGGTCTCCAGAGCTGCAGGAAAATAACAGTTTTATAGATAATGTGGTTAATGATCTTTCTTTCTATGGTAAGCTTGTTACGCGTATTCCAAAGGGCCCAAGATTGCGCTAGGAACAGGATCCAAACAATATGTCGTAAATATCCTGAAAAACTAGAGAGAATCGCATGAAATTACGGAAAATTAGTTGGGCGCCAATTACACCCAAGTAATTGGCGCAGCACTAACCAAACGAATTGAGCCAGGGAACAAGAAAAAAAGATATGGCTAGCATCCTCCGGCACACTGCAGAGGGAATATTTCCCAGTCGAAGGTCTGTGACAAGGACTGGGAACAAGAAAGAAAGATTGGAAACTTTCTTAACATCATTGGAAAAATGGATACTTCTTTTAAAAAACTAATGCAGAATCAATCTCAGCAAAAAAATAAGACTATACTATATTTCGCGCGAATGGAATTGGGAGCCCGGTGCACCGCCAACACACACAAGGTCAAGGGGTGGTTAAAGGAGAACGGTTCAACATTGTTCAGAGGGAAGCATCTAACATAGACTGTTTGAGCCGTTGGTAAAGTTGTGGAGGCCGTTCAAAAAAAAAAGTTGTGGAGGCCAAAAAGCATGATCAGTGCAAGACTATCTGTCGACAACAACATATATAGTACATCCACTACGACATAAATACCAATGTATGATGCCACTGCAAATAATTATTTTTTGATCTAACGTGGCTTTCCATTGATCTGATCACTGTAAAATTGTGGGGGAATAGTTTTTGGCGATTCAATTCATCTACATAAATTTATGAGCTTTACCATTAAATCTGATCCTACCCTCAATTTTAAACCTAGATTTGCCGCTGAGTATACCTAGCTACAATAACCGAGTCAGTCCGATCCAGTGCCCTTATTCTTTCTAACAATGCACTCTCATTGTTCTTGGTATCGTTGTTACATTAACTATACCCATGATAAAAGAAATGTGATCATCAAATAACACATGAACTAGTCCTAGAGGCAGGATGAACACTTATTTATTCATTCTTATACACGTATTTATGAGTTTTCCTTTGAATCTCATATTCAAGACACATATTAGTTATAGCATAATAAAGTAAACTTTAATCACAAAATTTGGAGTTAGATAATAACACTTTATTATTGCCTCTAGGGTATAACTTCTTCACTTGGCTCCCGATGCGTTGGGCATTGGTGGACGTGGTGCTCGGTGTCACCGAAATGCCTGTCCTGGGGACTGCATCCAGGTCCATGGCTCCTATCGAGACGAGTTGGTCTAGGTAGGAAAACAAATGAACCAGTATTTTGACTTAGTTGTGGAATTCCATGTATTTTATATTGAAAAATAGGGAAAGTTTAAAACAGACAAAAATGGCAGTGATGACGCTACCACTTATAAACATACTAAACGGCAAAGGGGTAGCATGAGTAGTCAAGAAAATGGGATGTTCCAACTTCGATGTCAGCGCTTCGGTCACCTATTTTTTGTTTATTTGAAGTCGAGTGTCCAGGTTGATATTAAAAGAATTGTTAAAAGAGATACATTGATATTCCAAATTTGATGTTAGCGCATCGGTCACCTATTTTCTTGTTTATTTGAAGTCCAGTGTCCAGTGGTTGATATTAATTTTTTTTGTTAAAAGATACATTGACTAAAATAAAATCAATTACAACCAGCCTCGATAAAAACTCTATAATACTGTAATGTCAAGAGCTAGAAGAAACATACAAAAAAAAGAAAAAAAACATGGCCATGCCAGAGCGATTAGTGAGTAGCTATGGCGAAAATCAACCACCAACATTGACAACACCTCCATTATGGAATACGCTCGCTGATTGTCTCTGTGAAGAAAAAATGTACAAGCGCCCTTGTCATCCTATCTAACTGCCAAAGTGTGATATTGGGGTTTCAGCTCACAGAAATTCCAAGCATGCTACACATGCAATGTCTTCAACAAGGACACGTCTAGAACTCTGCCATTGCCATGCACAATCAATGCCGGTCAAACTTATGTTTGCGCTTGTCTCGTCCGAAGAGCAGCGTCAAAACAAAGTCTCTACTATGTGATGTCTGTTGCCCCTACTTTCCAAGCATGAATGACGTAGAGTAGCAATCACCTAACTCATGCATTGTCGCACACAGATAGCTTTGACGTGGACATCACCCCATCATGCTCTCACAAGTCACAACACGCCGCGACACATTGTGTTCATGTGTTGAATACAACGCTGTTTGGTAGTAGTACACATCAGGAATATGATGTAGCGTTATAACTCTCCAACAAACAGTCGTGGAATCCCACGAAGTTTCACGGCACATTTTAAAGAGACATTGGAAAAGTTACGAGTGTATGACATATTTATACATATTATATATGTGCCCGTGCGCTTTGAACGAGACTAATCGCATCATTATCTTAATCTGGTTTGACCAAAACCTCCACGTGTATGCTAAGAGGGAGGGTGCGTAGCTACAACGGACCACAGTGTGTGCCTGGCGTATATTATTATCGGAGGCGGCTAAAAATATTTGTTCAAATAAATAAGAAGAAAGTCCACTTTTAGTCCACTTCAAAAAAAAATCCAATAATACAAGTCACAACACGCTGCGACACATTGTGTTGTACTACAGCTGTTGGGTACATATGATGTAGCGTTAGAACTCTCCAACAAACAGTCATGGAATCCCATAAAGTTTTATCACACAATTTTAGAGAGACATTGTTTTTTTCGCGAAAATTGCAAAAGTCTTGCGTTTCGATACATTGATATATACAAGTCCAAAGAAGGACCAACACCGCACCATACAACTCGACCACAAAAACCTAATCTAGGGGAGAAATTGGCGAAGAACCTGAGCCCCCGCGTCCACCCATTGTCGCGCCTCGTTCCTAATGTCATCGAATAGGGAAGCCACCGAAGGACCACATTGTTGAAGACTGCAATGTTTCTATGTTTCCATATCCATCATGCGGTGAGCATGATCAGCGACAAGGTGCCATTGAACAGCTAGCGAGGGCGGTCCACTCCGTCAGCGACCACCACTCAGCGAGGTTACCCTCAACCGTGGGTGGCCCAAAGGTAGACCTAATCCACGATAGAACCTCGTACCAGATGGTCCTGGAGAATGTGAGTGATAGTCTCCTCGGATTGGTCGCACGGCAGGCATCTTGCCACATGTGCTAGGCCACGTCACGCAAGCTGCTCGTTCGTCTAACACAGGTCAATGCAGGCGAACCATATAAATAGCTTCACCGTAGACGGCGCCCAGGACCTCCAGTTCAGCCTGGATGAACTTGATATACCCCCCCCCCCCGAAAGAGGGTGTTGTAACATGAACTGAAAGAGTATTGTGCACCTATTGTCAAATGGCAAACCAACATGTCCGGCTCCATCGAGAGATGTGCGCACCTGAGCCTGCTCCACAGTTGGACATCCTGCTATAGGGCCAGAGCGCAAGGCGCACCAGCAATGTCTGAGATCCAGCTGCCCTCCTCCAATGCTTGCTAAATCGTACGTTTCTTCTGGCAGTGACTAGGGATCAGGCATAGCTCAGGCACTATATCTCTGATGGGCTTCTCATCCACCCATTTCCCATCCACCTCGTCTAACGCCATGAAGGTGGAGGCTGTGAAGACATCCATCTCTAGCTTGGAGAATTGCATATCGAGCCCGCCCCAAGGTCGTATCGGGTCTGTACACATCCTCCACAACGAGCGCACCCTAAGGCTGATTGCAATACGGGGAATGCCCGGGATCCCCAAGCCCCTGTGTCGTAGCGGGTTGCACACCCTGGACCAGTTGACGTAGCAGTGGCCACCATTCGCGTATGCCCTACCAGGCCACAAGAAGCCACGTAGGATCTTGTTGACTAGCTTAAGTGCCTTCTTGTTAAAGCTAAGCACTACGAGTTGGCGCAACGGTATGGACGCAAGCACCGAGCAGACTAGCGCTAAGTGCCCCGCCCTAGGCATCAACATTGCTTTCCAGGTGGGCAGCTTGTCAGCTAACCGGTCCACCACATGCTGGAACGCCTCACCTGGTAGCCATCTGATTGAGAGCGGGATGCCAAGGGTACTTCACGGGGAAGGGTGCCAACTGCCACTCCATGGCCGCCACCGCACCGTTGTCCTGCTCCTCCGAGCAATTGATCGGTGAAACCAAGCACTTGGCGAAATTGGTGTGTTGCCACGACACATGTCCGAACAGCTCAAGGATGCTGCGAATAGAACACAATTCCATCGCATCTAGATGGCAAAAGATGACTACATTGTCCGCGAAAAGCGATACTGGCATTACCAGCTATCTTGCGCCATGTGCTAGAGGATTCCAAACTCGATGGCCTTAGCCACGACCTTGTTAAGCCCATGCATGACCAATACGGACAACAATATATAGCGACAGGGGTCACCCTGTCTCAAGCCACTCCTATGCCATATGGAGGGTTGGCTCGCCGTTTAGCATCACCCTAGTACTCGTAGTGGACAGGGGATGGCAACTAACTCACAAAACCTTGGCTAGAACTCCATCTTACGGAGGACCTCGGCGAGGAACCCCACGAGACCGAGTCGAAGGCGTGCACTATGTCCAACTTGAGCATCACCCGCGGCTCCTTCAGGCGGTGAAGGATCATGGCCGTCCACTGGACTAACATGAAATTGTCATGGTGCACCGCTTGCCTATGAACGCGCATTGCTTGCAATCCACCAGCGACTCCATCCGAGGGGTCAGGAGAGATTCCAACATATTTGGCACGAACTTGGCGAAGATGTGGATCAGGATGATTGGCCGGTAGTCACCTAGCACCGCCATGTCAGGACGCATAGGCAATAGTATCAATAGTGCCTGATTCGGGTCCATGAATCCGCACCCCCACATCGTGAATAGCTTATCGAAATCTGCCATGAATCCCCCCTTCACAATCGCCCAACAGCTCTAGAGGAACTCAACCGTGAATCCGTCGAGCCCTCGCGCCTTTCCATGAGGCAGACGTCGGACCACCTCCCATATCTCGTCCTTTGTGAAGGCAGCCTCAAGATTGGAGAGGTCCTCTTAATGTATGCCTAGGAATTCCAAGTCCAATGAGTACTGACAATCCACAGACGTGCCTACGAGGCCCTCGAAGTGCGTGAAATAAGCTTCCGCCATGGTAGTGTCGTTGGAGATGACCGCACCCATTCTTATTATGGTGGTAGGTTGCGTGCTGGTGGAAGAAGGCCATGTTTGCACCGCCCCTCTCTCTCAGCCAAGCAATATTGGCCCTCTACCGGGCCATCGTGCGCCCGAGAGAGGCTAGCCCCAAATATGCGTGCTTAAAGTGGGCTTGGAGTTGATGCTCGTCCAAAGACAACTATCATGATTCCATGGTGATGTCCAGCCTCGGCACCACCTCCCATGTTGTCATCAGCTGGAATTTGACACACCCAATCTTGTTGTTGCTCCAGCTCATAAGGTTGCGGGTCGTCCACTTCAGCCTGGCCGTGAGCCGCTGGAAATGGTCCGTGTCACCATCAATCTCACCCGCTCATAAGATTGCACCACGTCACTGAAGTCGTCTAGCTTCAGCTATTCAAACTGGAACCGCTCCCTGCCCATGGACTATGTGGTGCAGTCTAGGAGGAGGGGCAGTGATCCGCCACAACCGTCGCCATGCAGCGCAAGGTGAATCTGCCATGGAGTTCTTCCCACGCCACAGTGATGAACACCATGTCAAGCTTGACTAGGGTGAGGGGTCTCCCGTTTGTTCGACCAAGTGTAGTTTCTCCCATCCAAGTAGACCTCTTTACGCTCGCATGCATTCAAGAAGCATCAAAATCTACACATGATTCGTTGTTTTAAGTGTCCGTTGTTCTTGTCCTCGTTGTGGTACATCGTGTTGAGATCCCTAAAGAGCGCCCATGTCCGAGGGAAGGCATGCGGATGTCGCGGAGCTCGAAAAGGAAAGCTGCCTTGTCAGCCTCATCTTGTGGACCATAAACGCAAGTCAATCACCACAATGGTGCCCCAGGGGGGTTGCCTTAGCTGTGACAATGTTAGCATCAACAAGGGCGATATCAACCTGCATCATCCTGCTAATCCCACTACTAGGAAAACAACTACGAGGGGCGAACCTGTTTTGGGCATCAGTGGCGCACCATAGGTGCGCCATGCGCTACTACTAGCTAGCCACTGGTAGCAATTAGGAATGGCGCACATGTGGTGCGCCACTGTTATGTGCCCTACCAGTGGTGCACCACCTAGTGCGCCACTTCTATATTTTTGGTGCGCCACTACTATATTTTTGAATAACAAAATTTCTTTTCGCTTTTTTTGAAATGTTTTTGCTCAGGTTCGTTCTGTATGAGCTCCACATGGTGTCGGGTAGGATGGTGTGCAGAATGGTGTGGCCAGAAGGCGGAGAGGAGGGCATGGCCGGCAGAGGATTGAATGACCGCAGGGGGGAGGGAAGAGAGGAGGGAGCATGGGCGCCGGAGAAGAGGAGGAAGGAAGAAGGAGAGAGGAGAGGACAGAAGGGAGGAGAGGAGAAAGGAGAGGAGAGGAGGAACGAAGAGGGGAGAAAGAAGGAAGAAGCACTACTAGAAAATAGGCAATCAGTGGCGCACCACTTTTTGCCATCAGTGGCGCACTAGTGGTGCGCCACTACTATCACGCCAGTGCTAACTGGTTAGCAGTGGCGCACCAGTAGTGCGCCATTGGTATGGCACATAGTAGTGGCGCACCACATATAGCATCGACGTGCGCTACAGATACAAGCTAGTGGTGCGCCACTAAGGTCCTAAAAGGTGCGCCACAACTAGTATGAGAAAAAAACAAAAAAAAGAACACTGGCTCGTACAGCTCATCCTGTCTCGTTTCTACCGGGGAAGAAAACAAAAATAGTCAACATTTATTACACAACCAAAATTACAACCAGTATGTAACTTTGCAACTAAATCCCTAAAAGAAAAACAAAAAAGCAATCAGGTCCCTACTCTACGTGGACGGAGCACGCCGGCTTCCTGCACGCGCATGTCGCCGGCGGAGGGAGGCGTCGACGGCCGCCGATGGAGCCGGAGCACGCTGGCCGACACCCTGGTGCGCCGCTGCCAACCGAGGCCCTCATCGCCGAGCTGCCACCACCTGCTGCCCGTCGGGGAAGGGGCCGCGCGGGAGGGAGCAGGGGAGCGGCGGCGGTGTAGTCGTCGGCCCGTGAGCTCTATCAACGGACGGCCCCAGGCGGAGAAAGCCGGGAGGCGGCTCCCGCAGCCGAGAAGAGAGAGCGCGGCCTCTGGGAGGGGGGAAGGATGGGGGCTCTTCTCCAGGAGGAAGACTTTGGCGGCGAAGGCGCGCTTGAGGCCGAGGCAGTGGTTCCCCGCGACGAGGTGGACGACGAGGGCCGCCGCAGCGAGCGGCGACCGCGAGAGCGATGCTGCGGCCAGGGACTTGAACGCGAGCCACGCGTCGTCCAAGCGGTCCTTGGCGACGGCCGCGAATAGGCCTTCCTCGAGCGCGACGGCATCGGCGATGGGTAGCGGTCTAGGGGCGGGGTCCGGAGTGGGAGGTGGCGGCGGCGGTTGGGTGTGGTGCTGTGGATGGTGGCGGCGGCTAGCTGCAGAGGATTTTTGCGAAGCTAGGGTTCCGAAGGGGGAGTTTTGCGGTGGGGAAGAGAAAGTTTGGGTGGGTGGGGTGCGGTGTGGGGACGAGTGCGTGGGTGCATGTGCGGTGGCAGATAAAGTTGCGTAGCACAAGGTCGCGTGCGGTGATAGTTGCACAGCATAGTGGCGCAGCACGTATAGTGCGCTATGGCTACTTGTAGCACAGTGACGCACCACATATAGGTGCGCCATTGCTATTCGAAATAGCAATGGCGCACCTATATGTGGTGCGCCACTGCTAATCATATATCCATTTATAATCCCGTCCGAAAATTAGTAGTAGTGCACCACTATGCTGGTGCGTCATTGGTAATCTGCTAGCAGTGGAGCACCTTGTTTTAGTGCGCCACTACTATATAGCAGTGTAGCACCTCTAGCATGGTGCGCCACTGTTAGCAATCTTATGGCTAGGTCTTTTCCTAGTAGTGAAGGGAGTAGCAGGGGCGCCGGCCGGTGGAGGAGATGGTCGGAGGAGGTGCGTCGGCCGGCGGAGGAGATTGTTGGAGGAGGTGCGCCAGCGAAGTCTCTTGTTGGAGATGTATGAAGAGAAGTGAGGAATGAGGTAGGAAAGGAGGAAGGAGGAAGGATAAGGGATGTGTGGATGAAAGAGAGGGACAAGGAGCACATGGTAGTGTGTTTGCTTACACGTGTTGAGAGCCGTTGGATCGTGCAACCGGATCTGGGGTCGCCCAACATAGCAGTGGCACACCACAAGGCTTAGTGCGCCACTGCTAAGTTCTTTTCAAAACAAATTGCCTGAAAACTAAGAGCTGGATCGCTATATAACTTTTTCCTTGATACATTTTCATATAATATTTTTTATCGGAGGCCGTATGCAACTAGAAAATCCGTTTTACCGAAACATGACGTTTTGCATAATATATCAAAATACATATTTGTTAATTGCCTAACAACAAGAACACATAACACATGACCATCTCAAAAGACTTTATTTTTAAATTTCTATCTTTTTTTTTAATTTTTTTCAAAGAAAAAAGACGATCCAAGGGAGAGGGGGTGCGCATCCCTAACCTAGTGCGCCACTGTAATGGGTTAACAGTGGCGCACATGCTAGTGGTGCGTCATTTCTATATAGAAGTTGTGCGCCACTAGCAATGTGCGCCGCTACTGGCTATATTGGTGCTAGTTGTTTTCCTAGTAGTGTCCAAGCCACTATCACCCCAACTCGCGTATCAATAGCCGGCAAGCAAAAAATAAGCGTCAAAATTCGCGCCAATCGTTTCCATTATGATAGCATGAGTTACAATCGAGAGTTTCGTCTCCTATAGGCATACAATCGACACACCCGTAATAGATACTAGACTCTTAACACTTGTACGCAAGTGCAGGGTCATTAAGGCCTCACACATTGCATACAAACACCTTAGGTTCGTATGACATCGAAACGATTTACAGCTGTAGATGGTAACACCAACGTCAGCATCAAGGCTCGATGAGGTGACCACCCGACATCCCCACCCATGGTGGCGAGCACCCTCTAATCGTGGAGAGCGACCAACTGTTTAGCTCTGCCTCGAACATCCGGTGGTAGGCTTCCAAGGCTGCCTCTGACGGCGCCTCATCCCCTATGATCAGTCCGAGTTCGGGCATGAGGTTTCTCGCCACCTTCATCTCCATGTTCAGTCCACATGGCTGGCCTGCAATCCTCGAGCATTGGCGTGGCTAGAAGTTAAGTGCCAAGAGCCTACGTTTGAATGGTCGGGGTTTGCATCAATGCGTCCAAGCACGACTTTGCAGCTGCGAGGAACCATCTGAGTGTGCGCAGCCTAGCAATGGGTGGTCGACGGGAGGCAAGCGCGCGAGCGGTTAAACACAGTTGGTGGTGTAGCAAAGTGGCTCACGGCGGTTGAACACAATCATGCTCCGTGGAACTGCATGGTGTTGGCCAACTCATATAGGAAAATAAATATGTCAGTACAAACTTTGCTGGAAGCTTCAGCTTGAGATACCAGTGTGGCAGTGTATGACATATTTGTACATATTATATGTGTGTGACATGTATCGGCTATAACCCGGCCGTGCGCTTTGAACGCGACTAATCTGGTTTGACCAAAACCTGCACGTGTAGGCTAAGAGAAGAGGTGCGTAGCTACAACGGACCACGGTGTGTGCCTGACGCATATTGGAGGCGGCTAAAAGAATTGTCCTGTTCAAATAAATAAGAGGAACGTCCACTTTTAGTTCACTTCAAAAAAAAGTCCACTGTTAGTCCTCCAAATTTTTTTGGACAGTGTGCCATACGGGCGTTATTCGTAGCATGTGTTGATTCTTTGTCTCAAATAACAAAAAAAAAATCGTATGTTCAAATAAATCAATTACATACGGCGTGGTTGGTAGCGTGTTCCTTCTTCGTTGGAGGTTATAAATATGTGGCCTCGACCACTCTCTGCTACATCTGCTTCTTCACGATCATCTGGAGCGCGCACAAATGGAGGACCAATACCTGTACCTTGGCTTGGTTCTCGTGTCGCTGCTTGTCGTGCTCGTCAGCCGCAGGCGCGCGGCTGCACATGGCGTGGATGGGCTTCGGCTGCCACCATCTCCGTGGGCGCTCCCTGTGATCGGCCACCTGCACCACCTCGTCGGCGCGCTCCCGCATCATGCCATGCGCGCCCTGTCCCGGCGATACGGCCCGGTGATGCTGCTCCGGCTCGGCGAGGTGCAGACGCTGGTGCTGACCTCCCGCGAAGCGGCCCGTGAGGTGATGAAGACCCACGACACGGTGTTCGCCTCTCGCCGGCTCAGCGCCACCACGCGCCTGCTCACCAACGGCGGGCGCGACCTCGTGAATGCGCCGTACGGGGAGCACTGGCGTCAGCTCCGCAAGATCGCGGTCACGGAGCTCCTCACCGTGCGCCGCGTCCTATCTTTCCGGGGGATCCGTGAGGTGGAGGTCTCCACCATGCTTCACGAGGTCGCTGATGCGGCGGCGAAGGACCGCCCCGTGGAGATGCGGGCGCGGCTGTCCGCGCTGGTGGCCGAGACCTTAGTGCAAGCGGTGATGGGTGTCCGGTGCAAGGACCTAGACGTGCTCCTCAGTAAGCTCGAGCGCGCCCTGGAGCTGTCGGGGGGCTTCCACCCGGCCGACCTGTGGCCGTCGTCGCGGATCGCCTGCGGGCTCAGCAGCGCCTTGCGTGATGCCCAGGAGTGCCAAGACATGGTCTTCGTGGTCCTCGAAGGCATCATCCAAGAGCACCTAGCGAAGACGGGCGACGGCCATGACGAAGATCTGCTAGACGTGCTGCTCAAAATTCAGAGGGAGGGGGGGCTCCGCTTCCCGCTCGACACAGATGTCATCAAATTCCTCGTCTTCGTAAGCACCTCTTACTTGACTAGATAGTATACAATGTTTGAAAACATCATCTCAGTGGTTGGTGACCCTTTCGCTTTCCATGCAGGAACTCTTCGGCGCCGGCAGCGAGTCGGCGTTCACTACACTGGAGTGGGCCGTCGCGGAGCTGACCAAGAACCCAAAGGCCATGCAGCGGGCGACGGCCGAGGTCCGTCGAGCCTTCGCTGCCGGAGGGACGGTGGTGGAGGAAAGGCTCGGCGAGGTCCCGTACCTGCACCTCGTCATGCGGGAGACGCTGCGGCTGCACCCGCCGGTGCCGATGCTGATCCCGCGAGAGAGCCGGGAGGCGTGCCAGGTGCTCGGCTACGACGTGCCGCAGGGCACGCAGGTCCTCATCAACGTCTGGGCGCTCGGCCGCGACGAGC
Organism: Lolium multiflorum; assembly: GCA_030979885.1. Classification (NCBI taxonomy): domain Eukaryota; kingdom Viridiplantae; phylum Streptophyta; class Magnoliopsida; order Poales; family Poaceae; genus Lolium; species Lolium multiflorum. Next base: position 87,144,118 of record CM061753.1, on the reverse strand, counting down.
GGTACTGGGACAAGCCCGAGGAGTTCCGGCCGGAGAGGTTCGAGCATGAGGCGGCGGCGATGGACTTCAGAGGCGCCGACTTCGAGCTCCTGCCTTTCGGCGGCGGCCGGAGGATATGCCCTGGCATGGCGTTCGGCACCGCCATCGTGGAGTATGCCCTAGCCAGCCTCATGCTCCACTTCGACTGGGAGCTGGACCAGCCCGGACCCGGAGTGCTCGACCCGGCGCAGCTCGACATGACCGAAACGTTCGGGCTCACTGCGCGCCGCAAGGCAAACCTCTGGCTACGCCCCGTCCTTCGTGTGCCCATTCCAGGCGTCTAGTCAATAATGCCAGCGCCGGGACGGTGTCGTCTTCCTTCCGTGGTTCAGTCGTATTATCAATAAAAAGTTAAGGGACTCATCCTATAGGTCGATTCTCCCTGCAGTTTCCCCTAGCTTGTTTGAAAACCTAGCATTCCCCATTTATTTGGGCGGATAGATTTATTATGTGTTGTTAATAACTATTATACAAACTTTGAGATGTTGGGATGTATTAGATGGATACTTTAAATTATAGAAAACTTGTACCTTTACTATATTATGCAGAAAAACTTTTTGCTATTTTATATGACAACCATATTTTTACCTACATATTTGTACTCAATTTAAGTCACCCCTCCACGATTGAAAATTGATAAAAGGGTGTGTCAAAGAGTTTTGTATGTTCAGAAATACTTTTCATGTTTAGGTTAAAGTTGTATGGCCCATCATGCAAAATCGTAGAGTTTTCCTTTTGCATCAATCTTTTTTTTTTTTTTTTTTGAAAATTCCTCCGATCCATTAATAATCATCAACAGTAGTACAAAGATGGTAAAAAACAAATAGGTTGGACCATAGACGACTACTAGCACGAGCCGAGCGCGCGCCGTCCTCGCCCCTCCATCACGGAGCCAGCAAAGCTTGTCGTAGTAGAGCTTGTTGTAGTAGACAGGCGGGAAGTCGTCGTACTAAGGCCCCAAAGGACCAGCGCAGCAGCAACCATCGCCAATGATGACAACCGTAGATCGGAAGAGACTGACATGAAGCCACACAATCGAACATGAAAGACGATCGGATCACGGGGATCCGCCGGACACACAACTCCACGCGTCCTCCGCCGGCGCTAGATGCACCACCGGAGCGAGATAGGACGGGGAGGACCTTAACCAGGAAGCGCCTCACCATCCCGAAGAAGACACCAAAAACAAACTAAACGAAGAACTGAAAACTGAAACCTTCCCGCCGGCGAGAGGCCGCGGTCCACCACACCTCCAAAGCCCCAAGGGCACCGGAGGTGGAGCGGACCGGCAGCGTCGCCGGCGAGAGGGACGGAACCCTAGATGGGTTTTAGAGCCGCCTCAACCTTGTTGTTCCGTACCGGCCTTTTTTGCATCAATCTTTAACTTCATAGCTTACACTTTTTTTTTACTACTACTAAGTGTATATCTTCTCGGCGATAATCATGCTAGAAATGTTCCACTTGCAAACGAAATTGTAATATCATCACTGTACTTAAATCTTGTGTTTTCTTCTTCTATCTTGTCGGTCAATTGAAATAATGCAAATAATCTTTTGTTTGTGCAATCTCATACCGTTTACTTATTTGAGGCGTGTTTATTTTACTTCACTCGTATATGTTGCTTGTCAATCTAGGCATGCAATTAGTGTATTTAGATTAGATCCTTAAACAATTATCTCATGCCCATTCTCATCATCACTTGCTCGATCTGACCACGCACACGTTGTTGTGAATCAATTTATATCTTTCATCACATCCACATGATATATTTGTTTTCCTAGACCATTACTATTTAGACATCACATTGTCTCATCTGTACTTGCTAGAATACATTGTTCGCATATGGATACAAATAATTCTGAAATTTAGCAATTATGGACTTTATATGGTGTGCATACTCCTTTAGACTGGCATTTGAAAATATTTTATATATCAGCATTTAATTTTTGAAAATCTTGACTATATTGTTCACTATCTAAATATTTGCTTTTATGATGAACACCTCACTTTCATGAAAAAATGTTCTCTTTAACTTTACATAAATGTTTTTATGAATTTTTTTATCGGATGTTCTCTGTCGGTTCCTCTTATCCGAGCTTAACTTCTCATCATCCCAGATGAGACCCACATGGTATCGAATTCATGCTTATACTTTGTATACTTGCATCGACTCCCCTATATATTTTATACTACCTCCATCCCAAAGTGTAAGGTTTATATTATTTTTAGAAAATCAAACTATGTCAAGTTTGACTAAGTTTTTACCAAAAATCATTAACACGGAAAATACAAAATCATTATCATTAGATAGATAATGAAATATATTTTCGCATTGTATCTACAAAATATTATATTTGTTGATAGATTTTTCTAAAAGTTTGATCAAATTTTACTTGGTTTGACCTTAAAAAAAGCCTTAAGATTTGGGATGAAGGTGTGGTATAAAAATATAATTACTAGTCACTAGATTTTTTATGGACAGTTCATTTCACTTACTCACGTTATATAGAACATGTACTTGTTATCATAACTGAAAACATAGTACTACTGATTTTTTTTATGCACATAGCTAGTGCGGAAATATTCATGTCGGTGGTCATCCATAATACTGGTTTTCAGAAATACCGGTCACAATACCTCCTAGGATTTATCAAACAAATTTATAAATTCGTCCAAGTTTAAATTTGAGTAAATTTTATAAATAGCAATAATTCTTTTCCGGAACAAAGAATTTTTGGTAGCAACCGAAATAATTGTTTTTCGGCAAGATTTTGAAAATATCGGCCATGAAAATCCTATATGGTCCTTGCCGTGTTCTGCACTATGGCCATACATGTACATGACTCAGTCGAGTTTATTGCATCTACTTTTAGTTTGCAATGTCAAATTTTAGAGCTAATGTGTTTCATCCGTGTTTGCTCTTTGGTAGTAACCAAATAACCCATTTTCAGTTAGATTTTGGAAATACCAGCCAAGAAAAAGAAAACCTCGTCTTCGTGTTGTGTCCTACATGATGGCCCTACATGTGCGTGACTCGCTTGAGTTTATTGCATCTATTTTTAATTCTACAATATCAAAATTTAGAGCTGATAGGTTTCGTCTGTGTTTGCTTCATGTTAATGACACGGTTCGACACAAATCCAATTTATAACATCATCATTGCTGACATCATGTCTTTTGCGGCCGATATTAGACAGAGTTGTAAGCTTGTAGCTGCCCAATTGTTCGTACAACTACTCCTTTGAGAGATTATCGTCAATGTTTACCCACCGGTACATGTTTTGCATGCATCTCTTTTTCAAATCCACCGGTAGTATTGATGGTACGGTTTGGTCAATCTGGTATCACTGTCTGCGTGACGCACATGGCCTGACTGGTTAGAAAATTTTGCACCTTATACATGTTACATGGCAAACTATGTCCTTGTATAAATTTGTGTGAACAAAGTTTTTTTTAATATCAGCCATTGTAATTAGGTCCATCAAAATCAGACGACTTAAATAATTTTAGTGATGTCGACTAACCTCATGTCTCTGTTTTAGATCTCTGTATTTTTCTTTTAGTATATAAATAGATGGGTGTGACTATTTCTCAGTTGTCTGAGAACCAACTTTGTTCTCAATCAGATGATGTAATCAAATTTTAGTTGCATCTTATGTTGTAACTTGTAACAGATGACTAGCACGAAGCACAAAGCAAATCTAATGGTCCGAATAATTTTTCTTAGTTGCACCCACTTATAACTAGGAGTTTTGCAGTTGCAACTGTATTTGCAGCTAGAAAAAACATGCAACCCAACCTACAACTCATATGCACGAATCTCAATGCAATCAAACCGAGTAGAATTTAACTGAGCACAAACTTAATTCTGGAAACTAGGAAACTTTTATAATAGATAATAAAATAGATATATGCCAAGAATTGAAGAGTATATGGGAAATTCCTAGATAACGTCTTGTACCACGTTGAGATAATTTGTGATGTGTATAATTAGCAGCAAACAATGCCGTTAAGGTTGCCATGCTTACCAGAACGTAGCCGTTGGTGTTGCCATTTCCAGCTCCCCCTCCATGCATCATGCATCGATGACTATATAAGCACGCGCCACGAGATCTTCCCCAAAATCTTCCAAAGATCCACGAAATCCCAGAAACTCACACGAAGATCTTGCGCTAGATCGTCATCGATCATGTCCGGGATGACTGGCAACGTGGAAATGCAGCCGGAGGAGGACCACCTGGAGGGCGGCGGCAGCAGCTACCCGAAGCGGTGCGCGGCGTGCAAGTACCTACGGCGGCGGTGCGCCCACGACTGCGTGCTCGCCCCCTACTTCCCGGCCTCGCACCCCCACCGCTATGCCTGCGTGCACCGGGTCTTCGGCGCCAGCAACGTCGCCAGGCTCCTCCAGGTACGTACTAATCCACCATACTATTGGCAAACAATCAGCTACTTCGTTACTAAACCGGTTAGAGTTGGATCGTTAATTGCATATTTGAAGATTTACATTGGTGAATTGTCGTTCTGCAGAGCTTGCCGGTGGAGGAGAGAGGGCAAGCTGCGGAGACGTTGGCCATGGAGGCGCAGTGGCGGGTGGGGGACCCGGTGTACGGGTGCACCGGGATCATTAACAGTCTGCTGGAGGAGATCCTCGCCGCGCAGTGCGAGCTCGCCAGGACGCGGGCGCAGCTCGACATGGTCGCCGCGCACGGCGCGCAGCTACAGCTCGTGCAAGAGGCTCCTGTTCATCTTGCTCCACCGCCGCCGGCGCATTCGCTGCAGCGACCCGGCGGCCACCCTCACGTCGCCGTCGCGCCGATGCAGGAGGAGGCGCCGTTTCTTGACCCGGACGAGTTCCTCGATCTTGATGGATTTGGTCGATCGAGTTGAGCGCGTGGACGTAGGCGCATGCAGAGCATGCTTGCTCAAGGTCGATGGTGGCATTGGGCGGTTTTTACCACTGAATTAAGTTAATGGCCGTTGATCGAAATGAATAATCAATAATGTAGTGTTGCAATTTATGTTCAGATCTTTAAATCTTATTTAGTTTAGTAGAATGCGGGGTGCATACGTGTGCATCAAAATTTACCATTTATAATAGAATGTGGTGTTTTTTTAATGAATCTGTCACTCCATACCCAAAAATAAAAAATTGAGTTTAAAGTTGTACAAACATGTACAGCAGACAACCCTATTTGGCGGTCAACCATCCAACCAATTTCCAGCGGTCACTTTTCAACCAGTTGTTTTGCCATAAATGGAAACGGGCCGCCTTCCGTACATTCCTTTTCCGGCTGTATCTCATACATACACGCCTCCTTCACCATCGGGAATCGAACACGCACCCATACGAGTGGGAGCATGAGAGCTAACCATCGGACTACAGAATATTTGTTGTACGAAAACAGGACGACCAGCTTTTGTACTATATAATCTACCTCGTTATTTAGAAAAAGTGAGTTATATATACACTAATAAAACCATGAATCCAACCAGTTAACCGTCCGACCCAACCTGATTCTTGTTCAAATTTGCAATTATAATCTTTTTTGCATTCACTATGTGAAAAAAAAATGACCTTAGAAAATAAATTTTCTAATTAGAAAAGTTAAAATATCTTATCTCTCAAACCGGAGCTTCGATTTTAAAACTGTTTTCATCACTAGATTGATTTGGATGAGATCTTTAAAACTATCACACATGTTGATATAATTTGACAAAAAATTTGGGCTAAAAGTTATCAACCCTACTCTATATACGAAAGTCTTCAATGAATACAAAAGTTTATGAACCCGTAATGTTAATTTTATTTAGAATATTTTAGAAATATTTTTATGAACCCCTCTGCATGTTATGTATCAACGGTAAATGTGAAAAGTTATCGATCCGAAAAGCTAATTTTATATAGAATATTTTAGGGATGTTTTAGATCACAGTTTATCAACCCTTCTTCCAGTTATTTACCAATAGTAAATGTTAAAAGTTTTCGGCTCGAAAAGATAATTTTATATAAAATATTTTTGGGACATTTGTAGCTCTCAAATTTATCAACCCATCTACCCGTTATTTATCAACAGTAAATGTGAAAAGTTATCATCCAAAAAGTTAATTTTATTTAGAATATTCTAGGACATTTCAGCTCACAATTCTTCAAACCCTCTTCATGTTATTTATCAAAGGTAAATGTAAAAAGTTATTGACCCGAAAACATAATTTTATTAAGAATATTTTGGGGGCATTTCAGCTCACAGATTATCGACCCCACTTCCAGTTATTTATCAACGGTAAATGATAAAACTTATTGGCCCAAAAAGATAATTTATTAAAAATATTTTTTTGGATATTTTTAGCTCTCAATATTATTAATCCATCTACTCGTTATTTATCAACAGTAAAAGTGAAAAGTTATCAACAAGAGCTAATTTCATTTAGAATATTTTGGGAACACCTTTAGATCATAAATGTATCAACCCCTCTGCCCATTATTTATCAACGGTAAATATGAAAAGTTATCGACCAAAATGCTAATTTCATTTAGAATATTTGATCGAATTTATTAGCTTACAATTTATCAGCCCCTGTTCTCGTTATTTATCAACGGTAAATGAGAAATATTATCAACCTAAGAAGCTAATTTTATTTAGAATATTTTTGGGGAATTTTTTAGCTCACAATTTATCAACTTCCTGCCACGCTATTTATCAACGGTCAAGTATGAAAAATTACCAACTCAAAAGGATAATTTCATTTAAAAATATTTTGGCAACCTTTTTAGCTCAGAAGTTATCAACTCTTTATCAACGATAAATGTGAAAATTTTACCAACCCAAAGAGCTACACCAAACTTTTTTATACAAGCTACATGTTTTCATGTGAGTACATATAAAAATATAGAAAAAGCGCATTAATTTAAAATCAAAAATGAAATATGAAATATTTTAAAATTTTAATAGCTCGTGTGAGTAGTTTATTTGAGTAGCAAGTGTTAGTTCAATTGAGTTGCAATTGACTTTCCCACCCGTTATCCCCCCTAAAAAAACACTAACCCGAAAAAGGGAATTATAAAAAGATGGCCAAACAAACATAAATTAGCATATCATATAAAGGGAATTGTAAAAAAGTTGGTCCGAAAAAACATAAAATAGTGTACCATAAAAAAGAAATTGTACAAAAGGAAAAAAAAAAGAAAAGGGAATTGAAAAGAAAAAAATTGATGGCATGCAAGCTTCACGCAGGAAAATAGGAGCTGACCCATTCCTGGCATCACGCAACGCGAGGACACGGGTAGACTCACGCGACGAAAGAACAAACGCAGCATGCAGCAGCCTATCTCACGCTGCCGGAAATGATGGGTCCAGAATTAGTTTTAATAGCAGGGTCGGTAATTACGCAAAACGACAAAACCAAAGGAAACTGACTCGTGCTAGCGGCGCGAGCGCTTCGTGCCAACTTGATCGCGCCCGCGGTTGACCACCAGGGAGGGTTCTTGATGTACATCACATATTTATCAAGAAAAACAAAATTTAAATCTATACTAAATCACGGCTTGAGAAAAAAAAATGGTATTCCTCAACGAAAGAAACAATGTTAGAATTATTATTGACTAGAACCTTTTTGGGCCACCCGAGATGCGGCGGTTAGGAAGGTTATTTGATAAGGGCATGTACAATAGTTTCGACGGTAGTCGTCTACAAAATAATCCCACGTCACTTGTAGATGATACAATAGATACCTTATACAATGGATTGTCTGGAGCAATGATAATGTGCGGTTACGAGAGACGTCCTGGACATGAGTATTCATGGCCCACCATGATCTGGGGAGTAGTCGAGCATATGTGTACAAGGGAAGGCAGCCGTCTGGAAACAACGACATTCGCGGAAATAGACCGTATGTAATTCTGCAGACGGACTCCTCCGCTTTTCCCCATCTCTCTCTTCCATGTCGTATAAAAGTCTATGTGGCACATGCTATAGACATCTGAGTGGACATTGATGTACATGCCCTTACACAAGGACTTTGCACGATGATACGGAACATCGGGTGAACGGTATGTGGGAAAAAAATAAAAAGGAACCAAAAAGGAAAACGTGCTACATTGTGGAAATCCACTTTGGCTCATAGACTAGATTCTCCCGTCGTTGACAACAATGCTACATCTACAAATGCAACCTTTTTTGATAAAGAGCATATATTAATATCACGGAGTTATCAATTATATTTAGCCTCTACAACAACGGCATGCCCTAATGGCATAAAGGATGCACACATCTAAAAAAAAGGAGAATTACAAAAAAGAAAAGTCTCCCCATAGAGATTCATTTCTTGACACAATAACACTGACACCACCAAGACAACACCAGAAGATCATCTTCTCCATAAGCGACACCTCCAAAAAGGAACATTGCACAAACGTTGTCGTCGCCCGATCATAGATCTTATGTTTTCACCCTGAAGAAAGTCCTCACTCTCAAAACAATGCCTTCAACAAGAACATTGTTAGGCACAACCAAATAAGGCTAGACCTTGAATTCACCCTGAAAGATAGAACTTTGAACTTAGCCCATACAAGTCGTTCTTTCGATTCACGAATCACCTAGCCAATTCCACCTCACCACCAAGATCCGGCCACCATTGCTATTCCGCCGATCTCGGCTTTCATGACCTTCTCCGCCAGCACCATGGAAAGAAAACAAGCTCCATGATATTAACCGCCAGCAGAGTTTCGAAGCGCTTCCTCTAAAACCAAACTGTCAGATAAAAAAACATGGGTGCGCACGATCGAAACCACGCAATCCAGCAATCTTCAGGCATTGATCGCACAATAAATTTTGCCAAGAGGGCCTTCCGAAACACGATAATCCAGCCAGTCCGGTGGGAAGAAGCTCCCGCTAGATCTACAAATGCAACCTACGTGATTATGTGGAGGTTGGAGAGAAATCACAGCCCCTAAATTCGCAGGAGGCGGGCATATTTGCACCAACAGAATTTATCCACGTGATTCCCGTAAGCCTGTCCCATAAAACCCCTCCCATAAGTCTAGCATTTTCGATGAAAAATATATTTCAGAATGTCAAAGGATTCTGTAAAAAAAAATCTCTGGCATACATCTACATATTCTAGGCTAGCTCGCATATAAAGTTTAATGGGAAAAAGTGTTTTTTGCGACCTACGATAAAAAACGATAATTTCCGATGCTACAAAATGACTTTTCATGAGACATTTTTATCTTTTTTCCTACACACTGCATATGTTGTTTCTTCACAAAATGTATGACGACATGTAAAAGACACACATGTACATTCTTAAGAATTTTCATTTTATTTAATGTGTTTCCTAAATGAGAGCATCTAGTCCGGTGAGCCAAAACACGGCCTCCGCTACATGGTGGTTTGGGAGATTGTTCAGTGACATGATCAAGGTGCACGCCGATAGGCAGGGACGGAGACAAGGGGGGACGAGCAGGGGCTACGCCCCCCCTATGATCCTGATTTTCTTCACAAAATTACCATGATTGCTTGTTATCTATGGTGTTTCAGCTAGCTTAGCCCCCCTTATGCATAGCATAGTACTAGCTCAGCCCCCCTTGAGCTAAGATCCTGGCTCCGTCCCTGCCGATAGGTGGTGGCCAAACCATCAGGGGCAAAGCTCCCAGTAGGGTAAGGTAGGCCAGCCGTTTTACCTTAATTTTTGGTGAATACATTTAGGTGCGTGTGTTTTTTCTGAAAAAATTGAGTGGTTTTCAGTGAACCCTGCGCAAAATCAATTATAAACCAAAACATACACTATTTACCTCCAAACATAGACTCGTATTTTAGGTCAATGTGAATAATATTGCTTGTATTACAGAGATTTTTACGTCATACTTTTTTCGATCGTATTATCAATCTATTAAGATGGCATTGGTTTTACCCGTGTCGGCATCAACAATTGAAAGGAATTTCCCGACAACAAAGATAATTAAGATCGAGTTGCGCATCGAGGGATAATCAAACGTATTGATTTTCTGAATTACATTAGATTTTTCTTGAAAGAGGTACAACTTTGCCATTGAGTTGGCACTATTGGTATGTTTTTTTAGATTCTACTTATAATTAAATGTGTTTTTTATTTTTGTTGTATTAAGTTACTATGTTTGAACCATATACATCATTAGTACTATTTTAGGACTTTTTGGTATATCCTATCTCAGTTTTTTTTTCTCCTTCTCCGCTGCAAACCATGGTATGATTGTAACCTACTGTGGCGTACCTCTTGTGCTCACCTTGACAGGTCTACCTAATCGTGTGACCGCTCACGACGCTCTACTCGGAGAGAGGCTATTTCGCGCGACTTTTTTTTATCATGGTTGTGGTGTATATCAATAAATAAGTTTGATAAGTTAAGGAACCCCAAGCATGGTGGTTAGATGGGTCGTTTTACAGCATGATCTAATCGTCGAAGTGAGTGTTGATTAGAAAGGACATCAAAGATGCACATCGATAAAAACTGATGTTAGAATAGTTACAATGAGAATTATCATACACTAATATCATGTATATGATACTAGCTTATGATATCATTTCTACAATACATAGTATCATGAGGTAATATCATAGTTTCATCATATATAATATTTTGTGAAATCTCAATGCAAATGTGATAGTATCATAGTATCATCATATATAATATTTTGTGGAACCTCAATGCAAATGTATGTACATGACGTATTTACTATTAAATTTTCTAGTTTTGCGTGCTATAATACAACATCTACCTATGATATCACTCTTATCTCTCTTTTTATTAAATGTTGTGACACACGTAGAGGTGACAGTTTAACGATGGACAAGGCACTGCACTTCACTTATCAAAATGGTTTCTCTCTTATCACTGCACTCCAAAGATGGCAGCATCCCAAACTAATCAAAATGAGGTTTTGGCATGTTTTCTCTCAATATTTAACATCTCCTCATATGTAGCATTATGACCACCACTTTAGCCCTTCCCTTGCCTGGCTTACTGGAAGAGCCAGGTTGCGTTCATCGCTCATCACAATCTAAATCTTAAACAAACACAACATGTTTCATTCCTTCATCACACAATCTTAAACAGACACTACATGTTTTTTTTTTCCTTTCGCCTGGCAGCAAATCCTGGTCGTTAACTTGAACTTATAAATTATTCTTCATTTCTTGGCACATCGGAACAAAATCGGATGTGAAATCACATTAAATAATAAATACACTACAATCAAATATAGTATATATTTTTCTTCAAATTCTTCCCACACATTTTTGTTATTTGGCTACCAAAGCTTAATTAGAAAAGTAAATGTACCTGGTGCATCGAAGTTATTGTTTACCCGAATTCAAGAACACTTTCACTAACGTAAAAAAGAAAGCATAAAATAATTAAGCTGAGAATATTGGGCTACATACTGGATTCATAAACAATATCATATTTAGATTCATTAATTTTTCCATGCTGTGCTTAAAATTTCTACTTCAATTTTGTACATGCCGTAAAAAATCTAAGATTTGTTAGTATTCTTATCTGAGCTTTTGCTGACCACAAGGTTTGGTGCGCACAGGATACATTCTGTGCACCACAAGCTCGTGAGCACTACACGGGTTTCGAACTGGTGCATTCATCCCGTACGAGAAGACAGCAGTCACTGGTATAACCTGCACCCTCAAATTTTTCTTATTGCTTGCTCCATTTACTATCCTAAAAAACAAGTGGACAAGCCACAAAGGATCCAATATGCCTACAATGTATGTCCTAGGGCTAACAAACTTATTTGCACAAAAAATGTGGCATTTCCGTAGTTAATAAACATCTGCAAATCAATCATTTCTGCGGTAATACTAGGAGAGGAAGTTTTAGCATCCCCTTCTTTGGCGGACCCATGTCTATTTACACTAAATAATTTGCCGCATTTTTAGCCCTGGCCACCTTCCTCTTCGTCTGTGTTACAGAACGAGTGAATTGTTAGCTGATTGGGTCAAACACTAACGCAGACCATTGTGTAGTAAATATGTGTGGAGACTTACCTCGGCGTGATGATCTCCAACAAGGAACACGCTTAAAATAGGACTGCAGAGGTCTTACAGGAACAGGGATGAATTTCCCCACATAAGCCAAGGGCCAGCTGGAAACATAGGAAAGGTTAAAATTCACCGAATTCCCATAATCGGATTACAGTTGAATAGTCTTCGATGGTGTATATGTGGATGTCGATAAATGCATTTTAAAGTCAGATGTTAACAACAGCCTGGGAATGTCTCAAGTGCAAATTAATATGAACCTCAAATAAGTTGCAGACAACATGAGGACAAACGGCATCGAGATTCATAAAAATAACTGGATGGCCTACACTAATAAAACCTTCCAATGATCAATAAGGTGCTGATTGAAAACCTTGCATAATGGATAATTTTGAAGTTTATACCTCACGAGGCCAATAGCAACTGAAACAAACCATAGTGTCCAGTTAAGTCTCACAATTTTGAAGAACTTCCCCAGGAACTCAACTATTAGTATCTGCCAAAGCGGAGAGCAACTTTATCAGCAATTCATGGATAAGGGTGATACAACATAAGTGTAAAGAACAATGGATGTCTTGTTACCTGAAATGCAGTAGTTACACAAATTATTCCCATGAAGAGGTGGTTCTTTGTCACTCCTTTGAAGACATTCTTCTCCTCAGGTTTCCGCGCATTTAACTCATTGAAAATCTGGTATATACATCAAGTTTTACAGGGACCTTTGTTCAGAGCTAAATAAAACTTAATATTTGTTCAGAGCTAAATAGAACTTAATATTTCTAAGAAGACTGAAGTGATTAATTTATCATTTTTTGTGCCGGTAAGATTGCATAATTAGAATCATAACACACACGCGGATGGTGTACTTCAAACGAGTGGGAGTACCACGACTTGGACAAGCTCGCAGAATTGTGTACAGTCAAGGTCCTAAAATCAGCATCAGACTGCTAGTCACTATGTGGTTGAAACTAATCCTCGACCAATTATCAAGACAAGAACATCAACAATATTCCGGCATTTTCCCCAGGTGAAGCAATGTTCTGGGTTTCCAGCTTTGTCTGGTTTCAGGAGATACAAGAACATAACTAGGCAACTAACAGCGGTACGAGCTAGAACTAAACTTAAATTATTCCCAAGTCTTGAAAACTCTTAAACCTAGCAATTGAAGTAGCTGATCTAAGGAAAGCTAGTTCAGGTTTGTAAAGGCAGTAACTAATTGGTTGAACCAACTTTTGATACATCACCCTCCCATGCTTCACCTAAAAAAAGATAATCCCAAACATATGTGCACACAACAACCGGCGATAAGGGCATCCCAATTTTCATATGATGAAGGATTTTTTTAAATACTAGAGTAATTTTATTTGACGAGACTTCAGTCGATATGCACAAATGCTGAAATAGCAAAAACTATTGGAATGTTACATGGTCACACTATGAAGCATAAGTGGCGACTTCTTTAAGGAATTTCTCTATGTTAGGTTAGATACAGGCTAGCTAGATATTATCCTATGTCATAGCAGCTCCATGTCAGGTCCAATAAAATCTGTATAATGCAACTTACACCGATATATCCTTTTCGATTGGAATAACTATAAGTTTAAATGAAGGGGCAGTTTATTTCAGACGATAAACCAATGTCACTATACTATAAACAGGAACATTTTTTAGATTAATTAAATGTCAATATTGATCATTCTAAAGAGCAACTTTAGAATTCAGCATAACATTCTGTTAAAATTATAGAATCATAAAACAGACAATCAACCTGGCAAAATACAAAGGTGTTGAAGATAAATGTATTCTTCATTTTTTCAGCCCTATCTGGACTTTCGTTCTCCAGCCGCAGAATTTTTGTTCCGGAGAAATTGAAGATAAGAAGGATTGCTATTTGGTAAATGGCCTGCACAGAAATCCATATAAATTAGAAGAGAAGAATATAAAATAACAATTTTATGATGCAGGAATACAAGTGGGTCACACAAATTCAACCTGGACAAACAAATTTCTCCACATAATATTGGTCACAAGGGGTTCCCTGAAGGAGAAAACAGTGGAAATATTGTAATTATGTAAAAACAGTTAAATACATTCTATGAAACATGCAATGCAGTACTCTCAATAGGTAGGGTAATATTACATGCCTTCGACCAACAGGCTGTCTCTTCATAAGGTTGTCTGTTGGGGGTTCAGTTGCTAAAGCAAGAGCCCCCAGTGTATCCATGATAAGGTTCACCCAGAGAAGCTGCAAAATAAAAGGGACAATTATACATGAGAGCCAGTCTTAGAATATTAAGTGTTTGAACATTACAGTTCAGATATTTTACCATATTATTTATGCACAAACAAAGAAGCAATGGCAATAATGAAAATATTAGAAATTACAATATATTTGCGAAAAAAAGGAAAAGTACGAACCTCAACAGCATTTAGAGGCACGTCACCAGAAGACACAGCTGCAATAACATTAATCACAAGTGCAGCAACATTAACAGTAAGCTGGAACTGGATGAATTTCTGAATATTCGCATAGACAGAGCGTCCCCAGCGAACAACCTGTAAGAGAAAGAGATCGAAGGTATAAGTGTACAAAATCTCAATTAGGAAAAAATAGGGTCACCGGAATTTGGGCCTAAGCACGATATACGAAGGATTTTGCATAAACACTGTTTAAGTCTTGACGTGTCAAAGATGAATGAGCAGCATAAGGCAGCAGATCAGAACATGTATAAGCATGTATAAGCTTCTCTGTGGACTCTACTCTATACTCATTGTACCAGCTGATGGAATTTGTTTGCGATGAAACTGATAGCAATTAGCACAAAGCATGAAAGCACAGCCTGGCAGGTTACTTTGATAGTATCCATCGAAGGACCATGCCAGTTTGTTATAGAAGAAAACCGCTGTGCTGATTACTGAGTACAGTTATCGTTCATTACAAAGATCTCTTCAAATAAAATTGTCATTCACTAACCTTGACAACAGATGTGAAGTCATCATCCAAGATTATAATGTCAGAGCTTTCTTTAGCAACTTCAGTCCCTGATATGCCCATTGAAAGACCTATATCAGCCTATAAAAGAAATCAAACATTACATAAAAAAATTAAACATATGCTCTGAAACATAAGAAATGACCACTAATAGTTTATCATGAGTTAGACGTGACACCTCATGCAATGCAGGAGCATCATTTGTGCCATCACCAGTGACAGCTACAACATGGCCTTTCCTTTTCAAAGCTTGGACAAGCAAAAGTTTGTCATTCGGAGATGATCTTCCCATGACCTGAAATTCAAAGTTAATCAGGTGTGAAACAATCAGAAGAATGTCAGGAACTTCAATGAAAACGAGTGGCTGAGGAGGATAAGAAAACTAGAACCTAGCATCACCTAGACAATTTGTAAGCAAAGTCTGTACAAAAGAATTCACAGCTTTAAATGACTTCACATAAATCAAAAGCATCATTGTGTTTAGTACCAATTAACTTTATTACTTTAGCACATTATAACATATACAGAAGGTACTCAAGAAAAGAGAGTTACAGTTATCTTGTCAACAATCTCTCCTCTTGCAGTTTCAGACATCTCGCGGAAAACTTTTCCCTCTATCACAAATGGCTCTGAAGTAACACCATTTGCATCTAATATTCCACACTCCAACGCTATTGCCTTAGCTGTATCAATGTTATCACCTGTGACCATGCGCACCTACATGTATGAACATGACAAATAATAAATACAAGACAAGAAGCACTATCATTCGGGCGATAACATTGAAAAGAATATCTCCATTTAAGGGAAAACCTTAAAAAGGACTAGCTTTTTTTGTACAATTGAATAACCACACAAAGGAAAACAAATAACAAAAAAAAGTACTACCTCCGTTTTGAAAAACAAGGCGTATATTTTTAGTCACAAGTCAAAACGTATTAAATTTGACCAAATGTACACACAAAAAATATCAATGTTTACAATATTGAATAAGTACACTATGAAAATTTATTCTACTCCCTCTGTCCCACCAAAAGTCTCAACTTTATCAAAATTTGGATGTATCTAGGCACTATCTAGTAGGTAGATACATCCAAATTTCGACAAAGTTGATACACTTTTGGTGGGACGGAGGGAGTATGATGGATCTGTTTTTATAGATTAGATATTGTAGATGTCCATATATTTGTCTATAAGTTTGGTCAAATTTAGAGAACATTGACTTTTGAATCCATTTATATGCCTTGTTTTTTTGGAACTTAGGGACTACATGAATAGCGCTATTGCATAGAAAGTCAGGAGAACTGGCAAATTGTTGCTACAAATCTTGCCTGGCGACAAACATGATGAGCCAACCCTATGAGAATTACAAAACTAGACCTAGCTGAGAACATGAAAAGTGCCAGGAAAATTAAGCTTCACAATTCACTTTGTTGATGACTACAGTAGATTAGAGGCGAAAGATTCCCAGAAAGAGAACAAGGAAAACTACGCACACAAGATATACCTTTACACCAGCATCTCTGCATAATTGTACAGCATTCCTCACACCTGGGCGACATGGATCCTACAGGAGAAGAAACATTTTATAGCACAAGTAATTGAAGTGTGTTGTCATAAAGCTACACAATATGACTTTTTTTCGAGAAAACGCAAAGGACTCTTTGCGTTTCATTTCATTGAAATGATAGAATTTGCTACACGCCTCCTAGGAGGTACATTACAGAAATTATGCTTATCAGTTATGACAGTTAGTATAAGCAGAAGGTGATGAATCATTTTGGAGATAGCTATGGTGCGTAGTAGTATATTTCATGTTTTAGGTAAGCCAGAGAGCATGGACAGGTTATCTTTTGAGCGGAAACTCTGGAAGAATTTCCCCGTGGCTCTATTAATAAAAGGGATTAAAATATTAAAAAAACTAATGTTGTGGCTCTATCCAATCTCTACAGTTGGGACATATTTCTTTTTAAATTCTATTGCGGAATTCATGCAAGAAGATTCCCTATTAAGGTTGGCCTCTAATTCTTCAACATTATATTATTCCTACTAATACAAATGCCCCATGATACAATGATAATAATCTCCATGAAGAAAGGAACAATCAGTTTTTCTTCTGAGATTAATCAGATTAGCCATATACAATCTGTCTATCTGAATAGATGCATCGGGGTATCATAGATCATGGAATAGAACACTATATACATGGCTATGTATCTGAAGTGACAGTCAATATTTGTGTCAAAACACAAATTACAGATACAATCAATATGAAAGTGAATCTACCGAGCAACAGGAACCAACCTTTATACCCACGATACCAAGCAGAGTCAGGTTTTCCTCAGGTAACTTCCAATCAGCTATGTCTTCCTTGGGAATCATTTCTATCTCACATTGACAATATGCAAAAGCAACACATCTTAGTGAACTCTTCGCCATGTCTTCAATCGATTTCTTATATTCATTATGCTGCAAACATTTCAAAGTTTAAAAGCCGCATCAGAAATAAAGCAGGTGGCAAGTTATGAATGTCAGTTACCTTCTGAACACCCATTGGTTGAACTGAACCATCCAGAGAAAGCCAACTTTTGCAAGATGATAGCACTAGCTCAGCTGCACCTTTCCAATGGACGTTGACCCCAGTAGCTGACTGAAATTACAGTAACCAAATATCAATGAGGTAACATGAAGCAAAACGAGGATACGAAATAATAGGACACAGAAGTTTTTATCAACACAACAGACACGATGCGTAAATCAAATTCTACATCTTTGCATATTAAAAGACATGAGGGCCAAGAACACCCCTCTAATGCTGTAATCAGAACAAATGCTCGTAATTCCAAAACTAACTTGCCAGTGACTCATCAAATTCAGGGATTTAGATATATCAATGATTTTAGATACAAATGTGCTTATTACCTGCACTGCAACACCACCACGTTTCTTCTCTGAGTTAAATGGAAATACATGAAGAACTGAAGATTTTGACCGCACATCGGTGAAATCCATCCCTATCTGTGCAAAGTGGATGGCCTAAGTCAACAAAAGAAGCTCATAATAGATACCAAGTATGAAGAAAAATCAGTCATACCTTAAGGCCCCAAGAAAGAATGGCTTTTTCAGTTGGCGAACCTGTAACATCAGCAGCTCCCCCATCCTATGCATCAAGCAAGAACAGATGAAATTGTGCGGAAACAACATAACAACTCATATATGAAAGTTGCTGACACTTAGCACTCTCCCTACACTGGTTGAGGCAAGTTGCTCTGTGTTCAGAGTTCACCACTAATATTTCAAACATAGTCGGATCTTCAAGAACTACTCCCAGGAGATTAGTACAGAATATACTCTATATTCTATTCTTAAAATAAAAGCAACAGTACTCCTGGAAAAAATAGAAAAACAAGGATAGGATGGGGCAATTGACCTATAACCAGCTCTCTAAGATACCTCAAAAATAACAATAGAACATTATGGATCATCATGCTTACATAAATACAGATAAACTTTATGGAGTAGTTGTAACCAGTCATAACTTGATGGCTGAACTGTTCAATTAAATCAAGAGTAGCTGGAGTTCCATTAAATGTTGGTGACAAGTATGCTATCGATTTTTCTGAAAAGTGGATAATGAAGGTACCTCTAATAGTATTAAAAGAAAGAAAGAAAGCTGCTATACCTCTGGCAAAAATACAGTTCCTGTGGTGTTTTGCGCAATTCCTTCAATGAGCAGTGCTGCTGCACTTCTTGAGATTGCCTTAACATCATCACAAGGATCCAACTTTGTTCCAATGAAATGTGCTTCTACAACTGTCATCTACATAATCAATAACGTAAGGATTGAGGATTACCAAACAAATTATGATGATATGATGAATGAAAAGCCAGAAAGACAGCATTAGCAGAAGATATGCTAGTGTAGATGAAGAAATGTATTGTCAGGACCCAAAGATCCTGAGCCCAAACTGGGTTGTTTTTGGTTAATTTTGGTTGTGGTGCTGACAGGCATGTTCCAGGATTTATATTAAATGGAAAGAAGTAGCATCCTGTCAGGGCAGCACATTGGGACTTAGAATAGCATCATGACAGATCTTCAAATGCATTTCATGGCCCAAGCCCCAGAAATTGACCCCACGGACCTTATTCAAGGTGAGAGTCCCCGTCTTATCACTGCATATTGTAGTTGCTGATCCCATTGTTTCGCAAGATGAGAGCCGCCTCACCTAAATAAAAACATAAGGATAATAAAATCTCCTATCATGGAAATGTTTTTGTACAGAAATAGGATCTTTGTTTACCAGCGCCTTGTCTCTCATCATCTTTCGCATTGAATACGCAAGTCTGAAACCAAAGAAACAGATAGTCATGTAACTGAACATTCCAAGTAATTTGCATAATAAGGAGAAGCGTACGTCAATGTTACTGCCAATGGAAGTCCCTCGGGCACAGCTACAACTACGATGGTTACCTATGGATAAATATAGCACAAAATAAGGGTCAGGAAAAGATGATATACTATTAAATGTTAGCTGTACACGTATTAGATTAAAATTACATACGGCAATTGTCAAAATTCTAATTGCCCCCATAAATCCTTGTTTGGCACTAGTTGTTCCAGCCCGGAATTGAACAGTCCCATCTGGATTCTTGGTATGTCCAGTAAAATATCTGTTATTCAGTACAAGGTGGTTATAAAGAGTACATTTGTTGTTGCTGTATTTTATGCAAAATACCTTATCACAAGCACACCAAGCACAACACCAGCTACAGACAAACCCACCATGCCAATAAAAGTAGCAACACCATTCAAGCGCACCTACTCCATGGTTGAAAGGATCACGTCAGTATTCACTCATACAAGAATATAAATGAACCTGAACAAAGATTAACCTGCAATGGGGTTTCTTCGCCATTATCTTCAGAAAGGTTAGCCATCAATTGGCCCCATTCTGTATTGATACCCACACCTGTGACCTTTGTATAGGCAAAGTTGATAAATAAATATTACAAACTATACAGTTTAACCATTAATAAGGTAATATTAAGTGACACAGAAAACAGTAATTAACCTAACATGTTGCTGAAACACTCAAGAATGTGGTACTCACCAACATAGACCCATAGCCATCTGCAACCTTGCAACCAGACATCAAGAACGGAGCCTTTTGATCTTTGCGAACCTAAAAAGGTGCCTCATCATAAAAAAGGAAGAGGTATGTTTGAATCCCCCGCCAAAAAAAGAGAAACATGTTTGAGTCATTGAGATAAGTGAGACGTTTCCCATAAACTCACAGTCTTTGATTCCCCGGTCATACTTGATTCATCTATTGCAAGAGAATGGCCAGATATCAGGATACCATCAGCAGGAACCTAAATACAAAATAATGACTGTAAGCAAATTATTCTCGGGTGAAAAGAGAAACAGAGTTGACAAATAATATACCATCTTACTTGGTCACCAATATTGAGGGGAATGACATCACCAACAACAATGTCAAATATTGAAGCTCGAAATCTTTTACCACCTCTAAGAACCTAGTTAAAAGAGATAGTAAATCAGGAATGAAACCAATGAGTGACAGTTCATATCTGGAACTGCGCCAAAATATATTTTGAAATGATCATGCTCACCTCCACTTGTATGTTCTGTTTCTCCTCATTCAGATGTTGAAACTGAAGTGATTGTCTGTAATCACTGGTTGCTAAATAGATAAAAAAAAATGAAGAAACAAATAAGATCATAAAAAGCTAAGGCTGAAAGCAAAAAAAAAGTAAAATAATAGGCAATGCACAAACTCAAATTAATTACCTGTAACAAGTATCACAAGAAAAACAGCTAAGAAAATACTTCCACCCTCATACCATCCTTCCTCGACGCCCTAAATAAGAAATAACAAAAAAAAACAGTTATATCTATACTCAAAAAACTCTACCTGCAAGAGGAAGACGACTCCCGCAGCATTTCTAAGGAGAGAGAAACCCCAAAGCAGCATGTGGCTGCTCGCTTTCACGTGGGGAGCGAGCGCTTTATGTGCCAACGAGGGGGGGGGGGGTGTTTTATGCGAGACCCAGGCATTGAACCCAGATCGGCCACACCCCGTACAGGTGGCGTTATCATTGCACTATCAACTCGTTCGCAGTTTTACAAAGTACTTAAAGCATGCCAACTGTTGAAGTTCAAAACTACCATGGCCAATGGATATGACCATAGCCAAGGAATATGACAGAGAATGAAAGGGTAATCTAAGTAAACAAGTAAATGAAGAGATAAAATACCTCTGTGGCCATGCCCAACGTCAGAGATATGGCAGCAGCTACCATTAGAATGATGAGAGTTAAATCTTTGCATGCATCAAATATAAAACGCTGCAATATCAGAATTTAGTATTGTTAGAGTTTGACATCAAATATGTTGAAGCATTGAAATTGATGTTGTATGGAAAAAAAAGTTCCATACAACCTATTTGTTATCGACTTTCTAATAGGCAAGATTAACTTTAGAGTTTCCTAAGAAACCCATGCCAAAATGTTTAAGTATAAATGAATTGCCCTCCTTTCCCATCAGTTTAGGTTTTTGGGTGAACTGGTTCAGTGCATGCATTTTTACACAATATACAAATTTTATGTAAATGCAAAGTTTAACACTGCTCGGACACAGCAGAAAAGCATACACAACAAGAAGGAATTATCAAGAGAACTTATATAAATAACGAAGATAAAAAATGTCCCACTAGTAACTTGAAATTGCAAGTAGCTAAAACAGTAAAACTTGCAAGATGGACCTTGTGCAATTTACTTGCAGAAATAACATACAAAAGTTATACCAGAATGTTTTTTCTTTTCTTGCGTGGATATGTATTTGCTCCAAATACATCCCTCCTTTGTAACAATTCATCCTCAGACGCATTAATTCCCCTGTCTAAATCACTCTTTAATAAACCTGACAGTCCCTCAACCTGAATAGAAGAGTGTGTTCAGAGACAAATGAACAGAAGCTGGTGACAAGGTTAAAAAGCTTAAAGCTCTAGCTCGGTATTAACTTACTCCTCCAAGCTCCTGAAGAACAAGACTATCATGATCTCTATTTAAAGTTGTAAGCTTTTCCAGTTCAATTGGAAAACTGTGAGAGGCCGTTGCAGGTTTTATACCAGTATAAGATTCTGCTCAAATGAAGAACAAATAGCACAAGAATATAGATTAAAAATGTATGCAAAATAATCACAAATCTAACAGGATGATTTATTGAATGCAAGTATAAACGGAAATGACAACGATTGAGAAAGCAACAGGTGAAAAGGAAATAATAACATGAGGAAAGGGATCAGGGAAATGTGGACTGTGCAGGATAAGCTGGTAATAAGATAAATAAACATAGTGCCTGCATTGTACGAAATAAATAAGGTAATTAGACTAAAACTTTGTTTCTTAGCTTGCATATAACTGGCCATTTGGGACATTGTCACTAAAGAAGCTCTGATGCAGGCTAGGAAGGCAACAGAAAAAACCAAAGTAATTCTACCATGTGGATCAGTGTCATCCATAAATATATCCACTTTGTTCATCCGTATTCAAGGGAAAAATTGATGCGATGAATTGAGCAAAGGCAGAGATCAAAGATCATTTTTACTAATAATGAACACTAAAACAGAGGTTAATGGTAATGAAATGGTACCTCTGATATCTTTTTCTCCAGCTTCTTTGAAAAGAAATGCTGCCTGGAGAATTCAAAATTAGAATGAACAAAAAAAAAGGACAGACTAAGAGAAAATAGGGTGGAAAACGACACGCTACCCGTATCACTTGTGCGTGCGCTCGGATTTTTCTTCTTATCATCTCCTTCTCTTCCTCCTTTTTGAGGTCGAGAGTATATCTGAATCGGCGTGACGCGTTCAGCACGAGAGCAGCTTGCTGAGAAGGAGAAGATAACCAATATTTATCAGAAGTCAAGAATAAGTAAAGGTTCACATTTGTGCACTGTCCATAGCAAACTCTACCCCCCCCCGAAGGACCCTTCACCTGTTACCACAACAAATTGCAACGACCCCAGCTTACAGCTATTATGTAATTAAGTTTTTGTTTAGCTGTAGCAGAGGTGTTGCTGTTTGCTTCCTTTCATTAATCCTCAATACATGAACTACCTAAACCCGTGAAAACCACATAAGTGCTATTGTTTGCACGAAGGCATGATAGACCTCTGTTTCTAGTATTTTACTTATGTTTGCTAGTGTATGAGAAGTTCTATGTGCCCAGGCCACTCTGCGAATGTGCCCGGCAGTAGAAAGGTAATGTGCCACCAAACAGACTCCAACGTCTTCGCTTTTTATTAAAATCCTCAATACATGAACTACATAAACCCGTGAAAACCACATAAATTGTTATTGTTTGCAGAAAGGCATGATAGACCTCTGTTTCTAGTATTTTGCTTATGTTTGCTGTTCTATGAGAAGTTCTATGTGCCTAGGCCATTCCGCGAATGTGCCCGGCAGTAAAAGGGTAATGTGCCACCAAACAGACTCCAATGGGTTCAGTTGCAAGAAAGGTAGACAACATGCAAATTGTAGGTTCTATCAATGACATGTCCATACACTACTGCAGAGTATGTCCACCAGACCAGAAGAAGAAAAAAAAACACGAGTGAGTAGTATTTGACTATTTCCACCCCCGTTCCTCCTCGGAGAATAATTGGCACCACGTCCCGGCCCCATTTCCGGCCAGGACGAGATGACGCCAGGATGACGACAGATCGCAGCCTGGCAGCAGACAAGGAAAGGGCGAGCGGAGGATCCCGTACCCTCCACCGGAGCAGGCTGTCGTGCGAGGCGTTCTTGTGGGGTATGTCGAAGGCGTCGTCGAACTGCTCCTCCTCCTCCCCCTGCGCCGCCGCCGCCGCCGCCGCATCGTCCGCCGCCCTGTCCTGCTCCGGCGAGCGGATCTCCGGCGGCGTCGGCGCGCTCCCCGTCGCCATGCCGCACAGTCAGACGGCCCCGGCCGACACCGACAGAGCAGCGCCCGCAGCAGGAGAGATGACACCAACCAGAGGCGAAAACCGGACGCCGCCGCCGCCCACCCTGCACATAATACACACATATGAGCGCTCAAACAAAACCAAAACCATCACGCACTCGATCGGGCGGCTCACCTTCCGGCGCGCAGCCGCGAAGGTTCTAGAAGGTTCCACGGACGCGGCTCCTCGCGCAGTCGCAGCAGCTCCCTTGCGGCTTCGCCACTGGTGCGCCTTGTGTGTGCGCGTAGCGGAGCTGGAAGATTTGTTTTTTCCTCCTCTGCTCCACGCGGATTTCGGTCTGGAATCCGGACTGGTTCTCGAGGGAGACTGTTGGGCGCGAAGCTTCCGCGAAGCTGCGGCAGAGCAAGCGGGGGCTTCTCTCTCGCTGCCACGTGGGGCCATCTGAGAGCCGGTGGAGGCCCAGTTCGTGCCGCCCGGACCTGGTAACGTGGTGGGGCCCACCCGTCAGCATTCGTCGCGGCGCGGCGCGGGAGGCTCGGATCGGAGAAGAGAAGAGAGGTTTGGCGCGGGCGCGGCGGGCGAGGGACTGACTGCCCCGTTTGAAATGGAAATAGAAAAAAAGGGGTCTCCGGGAGCCGTCGGATCGAGGGGCGGACGGCCTGATGCGACTGAGCACTCCCGTACGTCTGTTCTATTTAGGACGTTAACGTCCAGAAAAAGGTTTGATGATTTCATGCCGTGTTGTGCCGTGCTCGGCTCTGCGGAAAAAAGGCAGACATAATTGTTGCCTCTTGCAAAAAAGAAAAGATGATCTAGTAGCTTTGTCTATTTTTTCGGCTAACAGTTTTCGTCTACTTCTGTATTTCTTCGCCACATATGCTAAGATTAGATAAGTTCAACACCACACAATTCAGCACCCTCAGAACCTGTCTTAGTTGACATTGGAGACAAATAAATGGATACTACAATAGTGTGTCTTTTAAGTTGTCTTCCTAGTTTGTTACTACATGGTGGAACCACAATACTTCACGGGGAGATGGTAGTAATACTGTGTTAGATTGTTAGGGAGGTTGTCTCTAGTTTCTCGGATAACCTTGGCACGTGGAAATTTTGGTAGTTCACTAGCTACCTTCTAGATCTAGGATAAAACACACTTTGTTCCAAAATAATTCACGCGGCTGTAGGTTTGTCCTCAGTCAAACAAGTGTAAGTTTGACCGAGCTAATAGAAATATATATCAAGATCCATGACTTTTTTTTTTCTTTGAATCCTTCTTCTAACTTAGAGAGGTTTGACTTAGGACAAACCTAAATTTGAGTTATTTTCAAACGTGTGGAGAAGTTAAGATAAAATGGCGGTTTTCCCGAAACTCAAACCCAGCATTTGAATGCTCACCTGCATTGTGCTAAACTTATTCTACATCTTGTACATTGCATAAATAGCGGTGAAATCAAAGATGACTTGAACAAACAAGAATATAGGGAAAAAAAATATGCTCGGGTATCATAACTTCACCGTTCATAGAATCATCCTGATTTTTGTGTGCATATTTCATGAATTTTGAAAACTCATGCACATACAAGTGTGAACAACAACGCTCCTATATAGCAGTCTGGAAACATAAAGCTAATTTGTGGCATACAAAACGGAACTGAGTAAACCAATCGCTACATTAGCATTTCGTGTGTTTTTCTCTCTTTTTCTGCAGGGCGGAGCAAAAAACCAAGAGTGTGGATCCTTCTCTTGATGATTCCCAAAGTTTGGCATGACCATGTTTTCTTGCCATAGAAGTACATATATTTTGCTTGCCAACATATATAAAACCTAGACATGTAAAAAGAATATTTTGTTGCTGCTAAATCTAAGTCATCTAAGATTTTCTTATGTCTAGGTCATCGTCCCTTTGTGAGAACTTGAGATGCGTGTAGGGTGGGCAAATTGACGACTATAGCCATCGACTTACTAGACACACACGCACAAAAGAAAGAAAAAACTGTAGACGGACCAGTAGATTTTAACTCAAACCGGAGACACAGTTGTCCCTTGCATCACCTTTGTAGCCAAAGCTACTCTTCAAGCTCCAGGGTCGCCACGCTAGCTATGCCACTAGACGCCCACAAACACGCTGCTGGATACGATGGATCCGGCCGGGTCAAGTGGCTACTGTGGTGGGCAACTAGTCACGGGCTGCTTGTCACCTTCCAACAGGAATCCGTCGTCTAGGAACGTGGAATCCGTTGCCCTTTCCCCGATAGACAGCTCCATCCATTGGAGACCCACTTCAAACTACAGTGAAGTAAAGTAAGAAGAGAGCCTGGGGTTGTTCAAAAAAAAAAAAAGAGCCTGGGAAGTACACAAGGAAACGACGAAGTCTACGTCGCTATTTTGTACTTTGCATACGCCGTACTAGTACACATCGCTTTGCTTCTCCCTGCTCTCCGAGAATCTTGTCTACACACTACACGCTCACTAGTGCAGCCCCAGTGACCCGTCGCTGACGAGGACGAGTGGAAATCGATCCGTGGACTGGCTCTCAAGTCTCAAGTCTGGCAGTCAGATGATATCCCACGATAGTATGTGGTCAGTGAATGAGTCACACTAGGACACGATGAGATCCCATTTTAGAAGCACATGGTTCATAGATCAGTCTGAAACATAACAGGCTGGAACGTATCGGAAGAAATTCAGACCACAGGGTTACATCTACCAACCATTTGCGTGTATAAGTTACAAGACTGCCTAACACAGTGGAGTTCTGGATACAGCAAGCTAGCTTGCAGCGGACCTGTGTTAACTAGGTGGGGAAAAATGAAGCGCTATAAATCCTGCTTGAAATACACACACACGCACCAGTCTTTCCAGTTTCTTCGATTTCATGTGGTTCAATTTGAGAAGAACCGAAAAGTATAACATAGCTCAAGAAACATAACGCCTTGTCCGTGTTCCTCCACGGTGAATCTAAAGGATGGGCGAGGTCTTGTCGTGTGATGACATACCCCAAGGTTTTCAAGAGACAAGGATCGTACAGCAACACGTCTACAGGCTCCGGTAGTCCAAAACTGTCACTTCATCTCCAGGAGCGTCGAGATCTTGATAGCTGCAAGCACGGTGGAAACATGTGAAAGAGAATCAGGATCTGGAGGCAGTGCTAACTTGAAACTGGATACTGATAACCATGTCTACAAGGAATAATGTTTATATCTTTTAATGATAAGGGACACTGGTCACTCAAAAGCATAAAATCTGTAACCCTAACATGCAGTAGTGAATAAGTGATCTTTAAACCAAAAAAAAAAGTGAAACGACATGTGTAACAGTGAAATGTGTAGAGGACAACCACTTCGCAAACACAAAAACATTCTCTAACTTGGAAATAGTACAGGGAACATGGTTCACGATGGTTCAAACTGCAGATGCTTAATTTAATACAACCCTTTGTGATGTTGGTCATATTTGCTAAGCTATACAGACTCCGAATGGATCCGAAAATAATTGTTGATCAACTCAAATTAGGTAGCAAAGCGTATCAGAATATGGACATCAACATGTTGAAGAACATAATGATGTCAAGGAAAATTCCAGGTAGGGGTGGGCATTCGGTCATGACCGACAATTCGTTCTTTGTATTTCAGTCTATTTTAAATTCGGTCCTCTAGAAATGAAGATCAAAATATACTTGTTAGTTTTACTACACGTCGAATTCAGGTACCTAATAATTGGGGGGTAGTGTGGTTGATGTTGTCAACACAAAACTGGGACATTGTTTCGTAAAAAAGGGGAGCATTTCAGCTGTATTTTAGGCATTTTTAATGTAAATATTATTATCAATTGGTAAGAATAAACATTCAATAGTACAAAACAAAAAAAACAAAACCACGCCATAGCAGTTTGACCAAGATACAAAAAACCACAATTGACGTACCACACAAAGTTCTGGAGATTGGGGCGGTCTCATACTCTCATGTAATGTTCAGTCAGTTCGGTCTATTCGGTTAGTGGGAACTAATGACCTAATTGACCGAACTAAATGTGGTCTACAAAATTTGCTACCCAATTTTTGATCGGTCTTTTCGGTGTCAGTCTTTTCGGGTTCGTTCCCGGTCTTTTAAGTTCGGTTTTCGGTCATCGGTATTTCTGCCCACCCCTAATTCCAGGGATAGTGATTATTACTACTATTCAAAATTCAGCAGACTTTTTGCTAACAATGTTTCAGAATGTTGAAACCAATTTAGTTATATTCTTTGGCAAGGACAGTCTAGGAGACACAGGAGCAATGGGATTGAGATTTAAGTATTAACCTTCGTATTTTACGGGGATCTTGCATACGAGGATCATGCATCGGAGGAAAAGGAGCATTGAGCATTGGTGATGGACCACCCATTGGGGGACCACCACCCCTTCCTGCTTTCCTAGGACGTGGACCAGCAGCCGGTTCAAAAGGTGGTGGCCCGCCCTGCTCCCTCAACATACGCATCGCAACCTCTGGTGGTGCAGGGATAAAAGGTCCTAGCGGGCTGCAATGAGAATGAAACAACAATGAGTATATCCTTGTGCCAAAAATAAAAGGAAGCTGCGAACTTACCCAGCACCAGGCACAGGCACCAGCATTGGAGGAGCATCTGCTGGAAAGTCACCATTCACAGCTGGATCACCATAAGAATCATACATTGGATCGTCAGGGTTTTCACTGGATCCATCATGGTTTGACGAATCAACATTTTTGTCAAATCTTTGGCCACGTTCATCTCTCAGCCGACTCTCAATTGGAGGCCGATGTCTGCCCTTTTCCCTCTGTAAAATTGGCAAAATACAAGCAAATAGACATGAACTAAAAATGCTGCCAATTTGCAAGTGAATATACAGCACGCAATGAGGCTTACTGGAGCAGATTGTTGCATGATCGGCGTTCCCCCAGGCGCCTTGGGATCACTGCATTCAAGATAAAATACCACATAAACTTTTTGCAATGTGAAAAATAAGTTCACTAGAAAGGGACGAATATGCAGAAGACATACTTCATATAGTTCTCAAAATAAATATCCTCTCTCACTTTTGAAGTCAGCTCCACCACAAAATCAGTATGCTTGAGTTTGAGATGCTTCGTGACAAACTCAGAAGCATGGAAAAGCTTTGTGCAGCCCTTGGCTCCACAACCATATTTCCATCCATACTTCTCATCCCTTATTTTCCTCACATATGGATCTAACACTTCACTAGCAGCTACATCGATCTTCTCCTTTGCTTTCAATATTTCCAATGGATCCTGACCTTGAATCCTGTCTTGCCAGAATGAATCAAGTTTCTCCTCCCATTCAGCTGTATTTGAGCTAGCCCCATCATACGTCCTTGAGTCTGCTTTCACATGCCTTAGGCCTTTCGGCTCATTTGTCTCAGACATGCCATAATAATCCACACCATGGATACGCCACAAATAGGTGACAAGAGTGTCCAGAAGCTCAACACCCTCAAGACCCTTCACAGTAGACGCACCCCGTATTATCACAATTGGTCCCATTGAACCATGTGATCCCCGGTCTGCTTTGTCGTCATCACTACTAGATAGAACATTGTTCTCAACACCCTTCTCAGAATCAAGTTTACAGATGAGAGCTTGAGCTTGATCAATGTCAATGCTAATTCTTCGAGGCTCGGAACTAACTGGATGAGCCTTAGGAGCAGAATAATATAAATCATCAGGACCCTTTCCAAACTTCCCCTTTTTTCCATTGGCATTCACGTCATTATTTCCAGATTTGTGCGCTGCAGAACTCGTTAATCCTGGACCACTGCATGGTGGGAAAAATACAAGGTGAAACACACTCACTTTCAAAGGGGGAGAAGGGTAGTAGGAAGCTGTGGGCCGTGAAGGAGGATTGGCATCTTACACGTCCAAACTTCCGCTTTGCAAATCTTGGAAGAATTCATTTGCAGTAGCTCTTGCAAGTTCATTCCTTCTGCTCATGAAACAAAAGATAATATAATTACCACTTAAATGGACTCATCATAAGATAGCTCACTACATTATAGTGCAAGTATATTAAGGAAATAGCAAACCTTTCCATAACGGATTCAAGGTTAGTAGGATGGTACTTGTTTCTCAACCTACAACAAAACCAAGAAGTGGATCAGTAAAATGTTCTGAAGAAAACTGGTCATTACATGGCACATCAAAAGGATGTAATCCAAGAGAAGGTATTACCAATCATCGTTCTTATGAAGGTCAAAGTAAGCTTTCTTCTGAGTTGTAATATACTCTGACTTGTACTCCTCATATCTAAGATTAGTAGAATGAACAGAAATGCCAAATTATATTTCACATCAACCGTACTGAAAGAACACTGTGCACAACAGAATTATACTTCTATCACATTTAAGAGAGATAGATGTTGTAGTTGAAATATAATTCTGCCAGAAAGAAAAATGGTTCAGCATAGAACACCTGCGTTGAGCTTCAACAGGTGAAACATCATCTTCGAGCTCCTGCATGAACTGCTTGTAAGACATCAGGCCTTCCCTGTAGAGCATCGACGTCTGTCATGTCAGTATAAGGAAAAGGAATCACAAGTACTAACAAACATATCCAAGGAAAGTTAAGCTTTTGTCATCCCTGTAGTTTTACTAATCAGCTGATTTCACCGACAATGTCCATATTAGTTTCTATAATTTCAAAACATGATCATAGTTGACCCGATGGATGGGAGGCGAATTAGGCACAAGATAGTGCTGTTTACATTTGAATGAGATGGTGTACTTGTTTTCTCTAGCCTATCAACTTGTGGAAACATCTATTTATGTTCATCAAACTTTGTCAAACCAAAGCTAGTAACAATATCCGTTTACACAAATCATACACACTTGTCCAAGAGATTCATGATAACTGCATCATTTTCTATTATTCAACGCTCAAAGTGATTAAGAAACTTTTCATAAGAACATTACATCAGGTGGTTTGCAGTAATGGCTGCTTCATTTATCACTCCATATTGAGTAGTATTTAGTTAAGGTCATGCATAGACAATAATATTTTTTGTTATAATGTTTGCACAAAAGAACACCAAGTACATGCCGTATACTGAAATCTTGCAACTCCAAAGTATGACAAGCAGAGTTGCTCTTAAGTTCGTCTATGGACCAACTAAGACTGAGGTACTGAAATTTGTAAAGAAAAAGAATGCAAAGCATGTCACCAGTCTCATAATTATTTCATCTTAGTAGGTATAATTAAGCACTTAACTACTTTGAACATGCATCATAAAAATGAATGGAAGTTGTAGGAATATTACTCCCTTCAAAATGTAAGGCGACCGTGTCCAATCTAACCACCGACTAGACCAGTAAAATGAGAGTTATTTGACACATAATTGCATTTTTAGAAAACGCATTTGAATACAAATTGAATTATGTGACTTTTGCATTGCATGACCGATTGTGGCCTAACCCAACCCTTGGCATTATTGGGCACCTTACATTTTGCAACGGAGCGTATGCATACGTACCTACGAGAGTTGCCCGAGCCTTCGTTCCATCCACCACGCCCAGAATCATGCCAATCTATAAAAAAAATTGGAAGCAAACGAAAATGCACATCATTAACAAAGAATCACATCCATCTATATCCTAACACATTTTTTAATTGATTTCTCTTCACAGTTTGCTAGTCTTTTAGGATAAAAACAGTACGAAAGCATGACCTGACTTTGCTTTGTTTTAGTGTTCAGTATTGGTTCCTCAAAAGTCTTGAGAAAGATCAGTCGATCATGTAAATCAAGAGATAAATGACCTTGAACTAGACTTCAAATCTAATTGGAACTGCTAGGGTTTAAAATCTAACAGGGTTTGTACTAATTAGTGGGTTTAGAATCTAACAGGGTTTGTACCAAATGATAATTAGTAAATACTGCACAACCCCTCCTCCACTAACGCATACCTGGTCCACGATTGTTGTGCCGACCCTGGCCACCATGGTCATTCCCGAACCTGCGAACAAAGCTCAACGGTTTCAAAACTGTAAGGACAAAACGAGACACTGGTAGACACCCTAACCATCGGATAAATTCGTTCGTTTATGCTCGTTGATTTAACGAACAGCAGTTTCCCAATCAAAACAAAGCATAGTCACTAAAGCTAACTAGTAAAACTCTGTCGGTATGTATAGAGGGTACCTAAGGATATTCATGGTGCTGTTGGTATTCATCAGAAACTAAATATTGGAACCACAGAAAGCTCTCAAAGCTACAGTATGGCGAAGCAATGTGCTTCCAGTGGGAAAACCTAGCAACTGCGGAACCGTAACCATACTCGGCCCCTTCGCCCCGCTTAGCCCCGATTTTAAAACCACAGTTCGTCGCAGCATGCATCCTCATCGTTTAGTGCAACAGCTGCAAGTCCTGAATACTACACCTGAATAGTTCTTCTAACCAACACGGCTAACCCAATCTAAGACCAGCAACGAGCGATCTCGACTGAGGGCAACAAACAAAGGATCCAAGCGAGCTCTGATTCGCTAGTACCGAACTTTCCAAGGGCCCTCACCTCCTGTCGTCCTGCCCGCCGCCGCCGAGGCGGCGCCGGTCGAACCCGCCCCCCTCTGGCCGCTGCCTCTTGTTCTGCGCGCCCGGCGGAGGCGCGCCGGGGGGCGGCGGCGGGAGCACGGGCGAGGAGCGGCCGCGCTTGCGGTCGGCGCTGCCGGCGGAGGCGGATGGGGGAGGGGAGCCGGCGGTCGCGCGGCGGGAGGCGTCGGCGACCTCGGCCATGGGCGGTGGGTGCGAGCGTGGCCCTAGGCGGGTTGATCTGGAGTTGAGGATCTCCCGGGTCGGGTCGTGTCGGAGGTGAAGGAGAAGGGGAGACGAGACGGGGTGGGGTGAAAAAAAAAAAGAGAAAACGAAGAAAATATGACGTGTGGGGCCTATTTGACCCAATTCTGTGAGGCTGGTCGGGGGGACCCACATGTCATGATGACGCGACGCCTTTTTCGACTGGGATACGGACTTGCTCAGTGGGCTTCGTCTTTATTTTTCTTCTGGAAATCACCCTACTACTCGTATATGTTGAGAGTCCTAGTTAGGTTAATGATTTGCAAAGTATGTACTCCTATGCTTTTCGAGGCTAATTCTTGCAAGAGTACGAGGAAACTTTCTGCTTATGTTTGGTTGACGCCACATTTAGCCCAACCAACTTTGGGCAAGGATTTCCTTCAACTTTTTGGTAAATGATCATGTGCCTTTCAGCCTTTGCCTACTACTTATTTGATACGAATCTGCAAAGGGAGCTACTTTGGACACCAACCGAACATAACTGCGTTTATGCTCTGCAATTTTCATCTTTCGATATACAAAAAGCATGGTAACAGAAAAGAATCTTTACTAACTATAAAGCAATGAGAGCTAATTTGGACACCAACCGAACATATTTAAGCTCTACAAATTGTGTCTTAGTTTCGAAATAAGCTCCACAACCATTTTTTGAAACATAGAACAACGGCACACACTCACCTCTATGAGCACCTTCAAGAGACTAGGTTGGTGTACCTTAAGGTTGACAATGACACCACGAGCGTCTTGCGCTATCAACGGACACATCACCTACCCTTTAATAAAGTCACATTTAAATTGTAGGTAATTGTGACCCCATGCCAAGCCACTTGAACCTGTGTGGGCCGGTTCTACCACAATGAACCTAAAAGTGCATGGAGTTTCATGTGTGGTTTTGGTAATTAATGATAATCTATATAGACTAATGTTTGCATTAAGTTATATTTATAGAATTCGTCTATGAGCAACTCTTGAAAATTTTGTTGCTGGCAAGGTTGAAACATGAATAAGATGAAATGATGGCCAAGATGTTCAAGTAGTGATCCAAATGGCCATGTGCGAGTTGAGTCTATTGGAAGCATGTCTAGAACAAGAAGTGAACTCTCATGTGCACTTTCAAGGCATCAATATAATGAAGAAAAAATAAATGAAGTGCAAGTTCAAGATTACCCATCTCGAAGAGTCATATGCTTGAAGCTTGTTGTCTTTATGGTGATCATGGATATGTAAAGATACGTCTAAGAAGAGGATCTACCATAGTAGAGTATGGGGAGGAGGCAATCCGAAAGACTTCACCAAGCCAGCACAATCGAGAAAGGTGTTCCATCTAGAAGCGGACATGATCGTCATCATCAAGCTCGAGTGAAAATGCACAAGGATAAAGTTTGGTATTAATAGGGTTTTCATTTTAGCGGTCTCGTGGTGTTGGGTGACTGTTTTATAGCATAATTTGTCGTACTCCCTTGATCGTGTCATTCGAAGAGAGCTCAAACCTTTGCATCTCTGCATCATATTTTTTCGTTGTTATTTGGATCTTGTCCATGTGAGGATTCAGAGTTTGTGGTCACTTTCATGATAAGCTCTACTTCATTGAAAACAGATTTGGTATGAAAAGCTTATTGAGTTTTCAATTTTGGAGTCTTTAGTGGTTCTTCCTTGTATGGGGGTTCCACCTCTAAACTCGTGGTTAATTCTCCCTTGCTAGTTCTTAATGTTTCCAACAAATTTGGATTCATCTTCATCGAAGTTTTCTAGCTCGAGTTATTGCATTTTAATTCTCGGGAGAGACCCCAATATGTGATCGTTTGCGATGTTTTTAGATAGACCAGGTGTTTATATTCCAGGCCGGAATATCCATCCTGACATACCAGAATTTCCGGTGTTAAACAAATATTCGTACACCGGAATTTCTGGTGTTAAACAAATATTCGTCCCCTGGATATTCTTGATGTATATTTTATATATACCCTATATAGTTGTGAGCGGCCAGAATATCCGGTCCAAAAATGCGCCAACAGCTAGAAATTGGGAAAGGCTATAAATAGCCATTCTTCTCCATGGGCTGACTCCTGCTCTTTCCATTGCTGATTTTGAATAGCTTGTGCTAACTCTTGATTCCTCCTAAAAAAAGACGGCTACTAAAATCTTAACCTAGCACTAGCAAGGCCGGCCAGGGAAGGAAGAACCAACATATGGAAGAGTCAGAGGGTAGGTTTTTTTTGGCTTCTTTAACCGACCTTTTCCTATGCTTAAATAGCTATTTTTCTACATCACGTTATTATATACTCCCCCAGATCAATAAGTGTTGCTGAAGTTGTACTCAATCAAACAGAACAACCAAAAGTAAAACTTATTTTGTGTAATACCCACACGATTTAGTTTAGAAATATCATTAGAATAAGCACAATCAAACTTGTGATTCCAGATGCTAATGATTTTCAGTCAAAATAGTATTGCTGAGATGCGGAAATCAACGACTAGCTCATCCGACAAAAGTGTTCGGTTTCCACAAGCAGCATGGTCTACTCTATAGTCTACAGTTAAAGCAATACAAGCATATGGGTACACTATTTGGCAATTTTCTTCCTACAAACATTCTCATTATGTAAGAGATACCCATCTTATTTCACACTCATGCATGCTACATTACATCATCCTTCATTATTTCTGTGGGGTCACGACACAAGCTTGTAGTGCTGGAGAAACTGAGCTAATGCCGGCCGCACGCGATCTTCACTTTATTTGCTGCCTGTCTTGATTATCTTATGCAGTGCTCTCTTGGCCTCCTCTAGAGTCTCCACCTTGTACGGCACATCAAACGCAAGCCTCTGAATGTTGAACTGTGCAAAAGAAATTACAAATTAAAGGTTCCTCCTCACAAATATAGTCTACAATGATGGTAGGCAGTCTCACATAAAGTTTACCTGTGCCCCCTGGCGAACCCGTATGTCTATTCCTTTGCTGTCTACTGATATTAGAGCAGCATCATCAACCTCCCCTTCCGCGGACATGAACTCTCGAAGTGGTTTAGAGAAAATTGCATTCAACTCCTACATGTACAGCATCCATCAAAAGTGGTCGAGATTTTAATTTACATGTACTGCAATGTAACTAATATGATGCCCCAGCTAATCTGCTGCTAATATTATATACCACACGTTATTAGGGGTTTGGTGTATGCTTTACCTTTAAGCTTTGTTCACCACCGTCAACTGCTATCTTGTCAGGTTGCATAATTTCGTACTGTTTCACATCTACCCATGCAACAGTGCCAAAGCCTCCAATGAAGTATATGTCACTGATTATTGAAGATACTTTGTCACAAATCTCAACTTACAAAAGCCTTCCATGTAAGAAAATTTTCTTTATTTTTTTGAAAAGGAGAAAAAAAAAGAGAGAGGAGAATATTTCCAGCTGTGTATATGTGTAAACGATAAATGGATACACCACCGCTGAAATGATAGTAGAACAGCATAACTCCAAAATTAAGTCACGGACCTTATGTTCTGCATCCTGTAGTAGTAAAAATTTCCCCACTGCTGAGACGCCCACTGTTGATGTTTTGCTACATATTGTTTATGAGCCCATTCCTGGCGGATACATCATAGATGCATTAGGCGTCAATTTATGAAAGTTTGTACAACCACAAAGGAAGAATAAATCTGCATTCACTCTTAATGCTCATGCATTCCAACCATGTATCATGTATTCTGTAACAGTGATGAGAAAGCAACTAATATTTTTCAGCTGATGCCATGAGAGAAATGCAGCCAAGAAAAGGGGAGACCAAAAACTAACTTCAACAAAATTAACTAACATGGACAATTCATTATTCAGAAATCTGAGTCCACACATGGCTTTCACACATTAGGGGGATCCAAATTCTTAATGATTGAAATGTCATTCATCCATAGAGAAGTTACCTAGCTGACTGCGATATCAATTATCAAGCAACAAAGGTAGCTAAATAGGAACCTGTTGTTCAGCTGGCAAAGGGTAGACATCACCAAATATCGTGACACGCGCATTAGACAGTCCACTCCATCCAGGCACCTGTAACAGAGAACTAGATGCTGTTTATCCTATTTCCAGCAAGCAGGGAGCCTTTATACTCCAGTAAAACGTACCGACAAACTTCATACCTGGACAACAAGTGTGCATCTTGGATCGGAGAGCAAGTTTCTTGTATGGATTGCTAAGGGCGATAGAGAAAATATTGGGTCTGCACAAGACATTAACACAAAACAATTAATAATGAGACCTAACACATCATTATTAGTTTTATAAAAAAATGTAACCAAGTGGCTATCTTACGTCCCATAGAGTCATTAGCAAAATCAACAAGTGAACCAAATGGGTATCCAGCGCGTCGATGATGCATGCCAGACATGACAGTGCATAGATGAGCAAATCTCGCCTGGCAAGTAGAGCAAGACAGGAATAAGACATCACCCAGCAGACCAAAAAGAAGCTCGAGGGGAAAGGGCTAAATAACAGAAGCTACCTGTTCCATCAAATTGCGAACAGCCAAAGCTGGTGGAGGCAAACCATGGGCAAAAGTTGCACTCTGCACACCACCAGAAATAGGAGTTCTGAACAAGCCAGCTCTGGATCCGCTTGAGTCAGGAGTTGTATTGGTTGATACGGTCTTGTGCGACTTTTCAGATGTGACCGGCGAGAGAGCTCCATTTAGACTTGGATCGCTCTTGGACTGTTAAGCAGCAGTTAGCACAAACGGAAGACACTTGATAGATCAAAAGGTAAATCTAAGACCTTAATCACTCTTCCAATGTTAAGCAGCAGTTAGTACAAAACAAACAGGTATGACCAATCAAAAGGCAAATTGAACCAAAATGAACTGCTTCATCTTATTCCTTCTCCTACCAACAGGAAGCTAAATAACAACAGGATCATCTTGGGTTAATTTTTTAAAAGGTAATATTATTCTCTTACCAACAGGAAGCTAAATAACATCTTTGCGGATCCGTGTCCGTAGACATGATTCTCAACTAATAATTCATTCACTACAAGGAGTTTGGCATGAAACCATGAGTTAATTATTCAAAAGATAATCTTATTCTGTTACCAACAGGAAGCTAAATAGTTAACATCTTTGTGAATCCGCATCAGTAGACATGATTTTCAACTATTAATTCACGTCATCCAGCAATCTCCCCAAGTCCCCGACTGATTTCAAGCACATCAAGCTTGGAAACCTAGTCATAACTACCATAACAACAAAATGGAGCAGCCCATGTCTAAGTACCCACTCCAGCATCTAATAACACAGCTAAAGAGCTCCTAAGCATAGCAGATCATATGTCCTTCGGAATCCAATGTTCCAGACTGCCGCAACCACACCGCCACACGTGCACACACGTACATCTACTCAGTACTCACAGGTCACAGGAACCAACACTCAAACAAAATCTTGGCCACTTCGCGCTCTGCCTCACGTAAAGCGTGCGGGCACTGTTACCTTGATGACGGGAGTCCCGTTGGGCTTGACGGCTTCGTCCTTGCTCCCGCCGCCGCCGCCGCCGGCCGCGCGGAGGGGCCCGCAGGGGCGGGCGCGGAGCGCTACGCGGGATGGCGGCTGGCAGGCGGGGAAGGTCGGGAGGAGGGAGGAGGAGGCCGCGGCGCCGGAGAGAGCCTCCATTGGGTGAAGAGCGAGGGAGCAGGCCGGGAGGAGATGGAGATGGCGACGGCGACGGGAGCGCGCGCGGCGGAGAGGAAAGCGAGAGTGGAGGCGGCTAGAGGTGGACGGGGGAACGGGGACGAGGGATTTCAGAGGGGAGGTGGGGGAGAAAGGGTGACGTGGCGAATTTCGAGCCGTCGGATTGGAAATGGACGCGGATCCGAGCCAGCAAGGGATTCTTCTAATTTTCGCTTTGCCTCGTTGAAGTGAATCATGGCAGAATCACTTTGCTAGTTTGCAGCTAGCACTATTTTTCCTTTCCATCATTCAGGTTTTCCATGCGATCGACTCAAACTTGCAGGCATCGCGATGACTAAAGGAAGAAAATCTAAGTGACGCTGAAATGGAAATCAAATACTCCGATGTTGTCCATGTACAAAATTTGCAAGGTTAGGTCAAAACATTTCCACCTTTTTATCAGAGTGACATGAAGTTGGAACGTTGGAGTGGTACCGAACTGCCTCGCTTCCTAGTTAGTGCCCTCTCATGGTTCCCCTCTCCGGCTAGTTTGAGAGGTTGCTTATCAAGCATGTCGCTCGATGGTTTGGCATCTAATTTTTTGCGTCACATTTGTGTGTCCTTGCTAATGGCTTCTAAAGGTGGAAACGTAGTCATGTGGAGCAAAAGTGTTATGCTTCCATCATTGTCTTAGTCAGGTCATTGCGAGCGTAAAAGTCTTATGCTTCCATCATTGTCTTAGTCAGGTCATCGCGACTGTTCTCACGGATTAACGGCTCTTGATTCGATGGTTTGTCATATGATGTCTTGGGTTGTCTTGCCATCGGTGACACACATGTTTTGGCGGTTTCATACATTTCTTCATCTTCTTCGAGGGTTCGGTGACCACTGTTCCAAATGTCGGCCGATATTTCAGTTAATTGGCCAATTAACTACAAATCGAAGGGTCACCGAAACGATAAAGGCATATTCGGTGAGTTAACTGGTCCAGACGATTAAACAGCCTGACAAGCCGATTTATCGGCTGTCAAACCGACTAATCGGGCCTAGCTGGTTAAATAGATTCCATTTTCTGACTATAGTGGTATATTTTGGTATATTACTTGTGGTTTTACCTCTTGTCCATGCCTTTTACATGCATATAGTAGTATATTTTGGTATATTACAATGCTTTGAGCATTGGAGTATGGAATTGCACCTAAAAATTTAGGTATATGTTGGCAATATGTTACCTATGTATTCTACCGATTAATGGCCTATCGATAAATTCAGTTAATTGGCCGAGTAACCGATTAATCGTTTATCCCAGCCCAACCGACCAGTTACCAGTTAACGATATCTCGAACATTGTCGGCAACAAAGCAGTGGTTCGACAACCTGCCACGTGAAAGGTGTCACTGGCTATAGTATGTTCAATGATGCTAGGTTCTTAGCTCTTGTGTGGAGTACAAACATCTTGTGTGTGTCCCTTCAAAACCTAAGAGGTTATTTTTTATTTTTGCAAATTCGGTCTTTTTCTCGGGAAGTATGAAGGAAAACCAACATGGTAGGGTTTTAGATGATGATTTCAAAGAATTTCGCACCAACATGAGGAGGGGATCTCGGATTGATATTCCCATATAGTTTATACTACTTTTCATGTCAAGTTTGTCTACCGTCAACGGTACATTTTGAAATGGAGAACGTCGTCGTGTTGAATAAAAGTCTATGAACTCCATTCTCATCTTAGTTGGGTCGTCGCGGGGAGGAGTTAATGTTGTTTGTGGCACAAGGATTGACGGCT
Source organism: Lolium multiflorum (assembly GCA_030979885.1). Taxonomy (NCBI): domain Eukaryota; kingdom Viridiplantae; phylum Streptophyta; class Magnoliopsida; order Poales; family Poaceae; genus Lolium; species Lolium multiflorum. Next base: position 87,103,844 of record CM061753.1, on the reverse strand, counting down.
CTCCGTCCAATGATTTGTGCATCTCTTGCCATTGGTTAGTTGATGATACGTTTGTTCTTCTCGTTCTTCTGACGGTCTTGTGACCAAGCAATGCTTTGATTAATAACCATGTGTTGGTTGGATTTGTCTTTCGATACCTTCGCTTGTCTTACCATTGTTGAATGATTTGTTCTAGTGGTTTCATACAATTGTTCTCTGGGTCTTTTCTTGACAATTTTGTGACCAAATAGTGTGGCTAAAGTGCTTTCTTGTATATATTTAGTTCATTCTCTCCAAGATGTCCACATTCCTAGTAGTTACTTTGTTTGGCGAAAATAAAACTTGCAGCAAACTAGAAGATAGGAAAACATCACATATTTCTATTCCGCAACCGGAGAAGCAACACACCCATCTGTAATTTTGCTAAACTATTGCCAACAGCGACACAAGTTAGAGTTACAAAATATATTCCCTACATTATTCACTACACTGATTATACACGACGATGCAAAAGATTATAAGATGGAATCAGTTGGCTGCTTCATTTGCTACAGCCTTCGAGCCTACCCTCGGACTGTCATTGCCCTGCAATGGCAGAGCAAGGTTAGTGAGTAACTGGTAATAAGAAGAGTTCAGGAAATAAGTTTTACATGAGTCTGGCAACCTTGCTGATGGCTAACCTTTATACAAACATAAATATAGTGAACGTCAGGTTTTGGGCCCAGAAGGCCAATAATGGATGTGCTATCCTCATGTAAAGGCAATGGCTTCGTCAGATCCCACGTCTGTTTAGAACTTCTCTCCCACCTATCTGCTATGTCCATTGTGGTTGCAAAGTCATAAGTAGACAACATGCTGTTATTTTATAGCTCCACAAAATTAAAATTATATCAAAATGGTCAAGAGTACACGCACAGGGACATGTTTAAATTGAACTGGTGGCAAAACCGACTAACCTATAACATGAAGCTTTACCGTCCAAAGTTGCAGGTCATTCAGGAGATGCAATCGATAACTTGGATCCCCATAAGTGATCTGCAGAATTTTGGCGCTCGAAGAAGTTTATAGACACAAGAAGGAAACCAAAAGGTTACAATGGTAATATACTATCATTTACCATAATATAGACTCCATTATCCTTGAGAATTCTGCGGATAGAAGAAAGACAAAGAAACTATAGTCAAATAAAGAGAAGTATCTCAAACAAATATCAATTGTACTCTTACCTGTTGACCTCCTCTAGCATCTTCATCGCATGCTCTTGTGAATTTTGGCCGCACTACAATACAAGAAAGCTGGCTCTGAGTATCACATAGAACGTATGTCAAAGTGTCCTGGCAAAAATTGACTCACCATAAGAGAATCTAGTGTTCCTGCAAACAACAGAATAGTTTAGAACGCCATGTTGTATATGCATGTGAAGATATTCTGTAATGCTGGAAGGTATTACATGGCATGGTACCTTTGTCGATAACAGCATCAAATGAACCAGACTCAAAGTCTGACATGTTCTTTACATCCATCTTTGTATCTGCAAATTGTAGGAAAATAATACAATAGTAAGCAATATATACTCCGCAGGGGTTCTTGATAGAATGTTGGGAAGAAAGTGCATACATTTCAGTTGAGGCTTGTCATGGTATTTCTTCTTCATTTGTTCAATCACCACTGACGATATATCAATGTTGACGACATCTTGGTAACCATCATCAACCATGTTTTCACCAAAAACTGCAACATCCAAAGGTAGATTAGAAAACAAGTACTATCAAGTAACCAAAAAAAAAATACACTGGCAACAATACAATAACTGACATCTAAAGTCTGAAAATGATTAATGCTATAGTATGGAACTACACAAGAAATTAGTGATCGCCTGATTAAAAATATCTTTAACCAGTTTATTGTGGCAAAAATAGATGCACAGTGGCACATATATTATGTGTTCCAACTTCAAAAGGGTAAGGTTGATTTCTTCATTACCCATGCCCAACTATCAACACAACAAGGACTCAGAATAGAAAAGATGAGCATGGATTGTGTAGCTCGCCCTTTCCATTCACAGAAAGGTGAGACAAAACAATAAGGTCTCATGAAACCAAGACGGTGAAACTAAGTGGATCCAGGAGCCCATGATGTCTACGGTCATAAATAGTGTTTCACTTGTTGCTATTCCAAACAACTCTCAAATAATATAAAAATTTGCCTAGAGGAATTAATTTCCATACTGCAGTAATTTATCAGTATTTCGATAAATCAAGTAGTAACTATCTTTCATCATCTACAAACGAGTGCTTCACTGAGGGCATGAAGTCAGCAGGGTATCTGTCTGACAATGGCATTTCAAGAGTTGCACTCTTTTGCTGACATATGGTGTGGCACTGATAAAGGAACCGGAGCCCATACCGCATGGTCACTCTGCACATGCTTTCTGAGCCAGGCATTGAGAGTGACACTGGAGCAGGAGCGTGCAGTGCAACATAGTAATTTGCATTAGGGGAGTCCGGGAGTGGGGCACAGGGTCAGGGCACTGGTTGTCTTGGACAGTCTGGTGAACAATAAATAGACTTTCTCCATTCCTAATGTGTAGTGTACTAGCACTAACGAATTCCACTCCACTGTGAAGAACGGTTATGCATAGGATGTAGGCCTGTACACCGTTTCTCATGGTGCACCGAAAATGCTAGTTGCTCTGATTAGTGATTACTCTATGTTGAGATGAACTCACGCACATGCCCCTTCAGTTGATCGATCCAGTGAACAGTCTCTCGATGATCCAACCAATCTCGAGAGGGAGAGACGGAGAGATCACACGAGCCGGCGCTTGCGCTGAACACTACTAGAGCGGGTCAACCCAGAGCGTCCCTGATGATCGATCCCGGCACGAGGGCACGTGGGCGAGTGGTACTCACCGGAGTTGCCGCACCCGACGAGCAGGAGGCGCTGGTGCGGGCGCACGTAGAGGCGGAGCAGCGGCGCGAGGGCGGGGTACTTCTGGTACCAGTCGAAGGGGCCGGCCTCCTTGCGGTACCGCTCGTCCCAGTACCACGCCTCCCCGTACGCCTGCGACGCCGCCCCCGTCATCCCTCCGCCGGGGACCCGGATCTGGTCTCGCAGCGCGGCGCAACTGGCTTCAACGCCGGCCGGGCAGCAACCTGTTGGTTTGTGGAGTCGGGCGTGGAGGAGTCCGGAGAGATCCGCGGTGGGGAAGGGAGGGGGGAAGTGGGGTAGTTCTCGCACCAGTCGCGATCTGCCCGCGCAGTGCGATGCGATGCGATCCCGGTGCGCTGGTACAGCCGTGCAGGTGCCGTGGGCATTTTTGCCACGAGAAAAACATTTTTGGAGACAGAGGACTTATTATTTTAGCAAATGATCAAAAATTGATCCAGCTTTACTTTATTCATCAGCTAAATAATGTGCCGTGTTCATAAAAGATGTCTTAACTTTATCAAACTATGTAGTATCTATCTAAATATGTTTTAAATATAGATATATGCAAATTTAGGCAAAGTTGAAACATCTTTTTATAGACGGGGGAAGTACATGAGATAAAAACCAATAATAAAGACCTAGGTAAAACTATATGTGTTATATCGAACTCCATATTCATCCCTTTTTCCCCGCGAAAAGCCCACGGAAAGCAGAACCTGCACAAGATGGACTTAATCAAAGGTTTTTCACACGCCCAATGCATGGAGGCCTAATATCACGTGAGTGCATTATGACCTAGAACACACCCGTTGTAATGTATTTTGTGAAACTATTGCTTGCCATGTGTTGTTAGATAAGAAAACACCATAACACAAAAGAGGGAAACATAAAACATCAACCAAAAAAAACTTGACACACTTCAAAAAAAAAATTGACACATCATAGGTGTCATCATTGCTAAAAGCCTAGCCAAGCGTCAGATGATAATCTACTGAAACAAGAGTTGGCAATCCGCGAAACCCTTTCAGTAGCCTTCCGTGGGTCGGTCTCGATGCACGTTACAAGGGGAATAGAAGTCACGAGTTTTATATGGTACGATAATCCCTCTAATATTGAGAAGTCGTCAAAAGACGCATGAGCCTAACATAAATAGACAAACTTACACTGCAAAAACATAGATTTGTGGTGCCCACCCTCCTCGCCTTCTAGTGTCAAACTGGCTGCAGAAAGCGAGGAGGGGTTGGCATGACCGATATTAATGCTCCCTAGGCCTAGGGCTCATATGTATCTTTTCTTTGTAGTTACAGTGAGAGAGAAAATGTCTACAACAAGATAATAGTTGCTATGAGCATGAAGGACCTCAAGCTCACCGTCAAGGCCCAAGCAAGCTATGCACGGTCAGGGGCGGACACAAAGGGACATTCTTTATACAATCACACATAATTTGAATCTTTTTTCTTTAAAATATAAATACAAATGGAATTTGGAAATTTAAGTGGGGGTCTATGCCCCCACTCGAGTGTACTAGGGCCCACCCCTTTGCACGGTCAAAAAGTCAGTGGCATAATCTTGTCAGTTAGGTTACCATAAGGTCTCTAAGGTAATAAAGACATATTCAATTTCTCAGACGACCTACAAATTAACTATTTCTACATCACCACTAAGAACCATCTGGCTTGAGCATGAGATTTATGTAGATACATGCAAAAGTGACGATAGGATCTAGATTGGACGGTATTTTAGTTCCAACTAGAAATAACTATTTGAAAATCTACTGGGCTATAGTCGCTCCCCTATTATTTAAATCCTTGGGCTTTGATCATTGATAGTACCCGTGGTAAGCACATCTTATGTATGTAAAACGTTCTCAAGGCAATCAAAAGTAGCTGATCAACATACTTTCATAGCAACCTTTGTGGTTACTTTGGAATAAAGGAAAACCATAGGAATTTTGAAGAATTTTGAAGGATGCGACTTCCATATATTGTACCGTTTGGAATAGAGGAATATGAATTTTACACTCTTTTGAAACTCCCCTCGAGTGGACTACTCCATTGAAAGTTTTGGAAGAAAAAAATATATTTTGGATGAGAACGTATTCCTTTTTTCCATCTCTTGGTGTCTACGATTTTTGGACTTCTCCTGCATGACATTCACACATAGCCCTCTCGTAGTTTTAGGTCGATACATGATATCTCAACTCATGTGTTTTTCCTATGTGTACGGTTTAGTTCACGCGTTCTAAACGGGCTGAGAAGTGGCCGCATAGTTCCACCGTATTAAGATGATATTGAAGTCCATATATGCAAGGAAAGAAACAACTGTCAAACATCCAAGACATTGTTGGTACTATTGTATTTGTGGGGGATTATCCCCACCAAATCTTAAATCCTCATTTATTCACAAAAACATGTTTGGTTCTAGTGTATTGTGCTAATTTAATCCCTACTTGTTCTCACTTTTCCCCGAATTCAACTGTATATTTCTCAATTCTCAATACTCTACCTCAATCTAGTGGATTGAAGATCGAGGATTTAAAGGTTCGGGCGTTCTATACAGGGTGACAAGTGGGCGTATAGTTCCATCATCTTAAGATGATATTGAAACAACATGGTTGAAAACGTCCATATGCAGGGAAACAAACAACTGTTAATTAAACATCTAAAGTGGGTATTATTATGGGTAAGTAAATGATGGGCTTATCTCCGCGTAGTTGAATCCCTTAATCCATCGAGAACCATAGCCGATGTTCCATTGTAATCTCCGTTGCACCGATGGGATTTTACACAATTTTTTTTTATGCGAAACACAGTACAATCAAAGACGCTCATACATACGCGCACACACTCACCCCTATGAACGCACACACGTACACTCTACCCCTATGAGCACCTCCAAGAGACTGCATTGAAGAACTGATCCGGCAGGTCTTGAGATTGACGAAGTCACCACAGCGCCACGTCGACCGCCCTGAAGAATATTCCGCCTTTATGAGACACCAAAGTGTCAAATCTGGGATTTGAACTCTGGTGGGCTGGGGGTGCCACTGCCCTCCTAACCATCCAACCACAGGTTGGTTCTCGATTTTTTACAATTTGGCGCGCTCTAAGTTGATTTTACACAATTTGGCGCGCTCTAAGTTGTGCTTGATTGAGTCAACGAACGGTACGACGTGACGGAAACTAATTTATTGGCAGAACTTAGTTCCACCCAAAAGCCACTAGTTGAGTAAACACAAGTTCACCGGGCGGCAGGCCCGGTCAGCAATCAACTCTTAAAAAATTGTAAACACAAGTTCAGTATACGGTTAAATTTTCGAGAGAAAGGCTTTTGAACGCAGTCTTTTAGAGCATCTCTAGTCGCGTCCCCCAAAGCGTCCCCCAAAGGGATTTGGGGCGCCGGACGTTCCAGCCGCGTTCCCCAAAGCCCATTTTTGTCCGGCGCGCCCGATACGGTGTCCGGCGCCCCGAGCCCGTCCCGTCTCACGGGGACGCGGAAACGAGGCGAACCGACGCGGGCCCGACCCGTCAGCACACGGAAAATTCGTCTCACACTCCCACCAAATCCGCCGCTCCCGCCAAATCGCGCCTATGCCGCCGCGCATTTCAGGCCTCCCAAAACATATCCCGCCGCCGATTCATTTCTCCTATCCCGCCGATTTGTTTCTCCCTCCCACCATCCACCCGCCGTCCACCCGCCGCCGCTACCCTCTCCACATGGCGCCGCCGACAGCCCCCAAAAAGATGTCGAAGAAAGCGGCCAAGAAGCCGGGCAATGGGACGAAAGGGCGACAACGCCGTTCGCGAGGCCGCGGAAGGCGCCGGCTGCGAAGAAGCTGAAGGATGGACCGACGATCAATGGCGGCAAGATTGCCTGCGCCGGAAGCTATCGACGAGGCGGAGCGGAAAGGACGGAGCGGCGGAGCTAGAAGAAGGCTCGGCGGCGCCAGCACGGCACATAATGGCCGGGTGTATCGCCGCCACCACGCGAGCCCATATAGTACGAACGTGCCGGTGTGCGTTCGGTAGTCTTCTCTCCGTCATCCGCCTTCTACAACGACGGCCCCTCCGGCACTCCCGGGTGCGTGACGCCTAACTTGTCGCCGCACTACCAGGATGCGCTGCCGCACGGCGGCTTCAACCCCAACAACCTCTACTCCCCGGCGAGCAGCGAGGCACCGGTCCGGACGACGGCCCTTTCACCGCCGCGAGGTCCGCTCGAATACGACGGCGCGGTCTTGGGAGGGCAGCAGGGTTGAGGAGGAGGACGACGAGGAAGAGGACGGGGTGAGGACGATGAGGAGTACGACGAGAGGACGAAGAGGCGGCGAGGAAGAGGAGCGAGAGTGCCGTGACGACGATCTCGTGGAGGTAGACGCGGACGGCGTGAGGACGAAGAAGAAGAAGAAGAAAAAGAAGGCGTCGGGCACACGAGGCCCAAAGTGGCCTCTGGAAGATCTTTGTCTGTGCGAGTCGTGGGCGACGGTGAGCCATGACTCCATCATCGGCGCCAACCAAAAGCGGGAAGTATTGGGCGAGGATCAAGGCCGAGTTCGATGAGCGCAAGGCGATCAACATCGACTACCAGAAAGTGCCAATGAAGAGGAGCCAGAAGGCAATGTCGACGCGATGGGCCATAATCCAGGCGTCGGTGAACTCCTTCCATGGGTACCATCAGGCCTTAGAGACCAGAGGCGACAGCGCGCCGACGTCGCCTGCGTACGACTCTTTCTTCAATAATCCGTAGCGCCTACATTGTGTTCGATGAAATGACTGCTTCCTTTGGTTAGTTTGATAGGGCCATGGATTTGTACTCGAAGAACTCGGAAGGTCACAAGTCTTTCGTGCTCATGCATTGCTATGGCAAGCTCAAAATGAACGAGAAATGGCGGTTGACGCGCTTCGCGTCCAAGGAAGGACGCCATTGATCGAACGCCGCGCAACTTCGACAGGGCGTCCTACTGGCAACAAGGCTGCCAAGGCCTCCTTGGCCGCTGCGTCGTCGAGAAGACGCAGGCGTCGATCACGAAATGCCTCGCCGACGTCTCCTCGGCCTTTATCTCCCGCGACAAGAAGGCCGACCAAAGGTGGGCCGAGCTGCTCAAGAGGCAAGAGGAGAAGCTGGAGCTCAAGAAACGCAGGGACGACATGTTCCTGCTGAGAACGTCGACAGAGGAATGTCTCCCCGGACGCGGCGGCGCACAACTTCTTCAAAGGCCAGATCCTCGACGACATCGAAGCCAAAATGGCGGCGGACGCGCGGCCCTGGCGGCAGGCGCAGCAAGACGGCGACGCGTCTTCTCTGCTACACTGCGTCGGCCTGCGTCGGCGACGGAGCAGACGCACCATGCACAACAGGCAGATCGCGACGAGGTCATCGTGCTCGACGGGCCTGCGTCGACTCGGGATACGACGCCGTCGCCCAACCCCTTCCTTCTTCTAATTTGCATGCACCACCGGTCTGTAATATGATCGCGCGCCCGGTACTTTGATCGATCGCCGCTACTCTGATCGCGACGAATCGGCGGGAACGATCTCTTTTGAATGCATCTATTTGAATTTCTGATTGGGGCGGCGTTTGTGGGACGCGGCTGGGGAGCGACGTCCCCCAAACGCGGCACGAACAAAACACGTTGAAAGGACACGGATGTCGCCTAGAGGGGGGGGAATAGGCGATTTAAAACTTTTATGAGATGGGCTTAACAAATGCGGAATAAAACTAGCGTTTACTTTGTCAAGCCCAAAGCCTATAAACTATGGTTCACCTATGTGCACCAACAACTTATGCTAAGCAAGACAAGCAACTTATGTGATAGCAAGATATATATATAACTTCAAGCACGATGGCTATCACAAAGTAAAGTGCATAAGTAAAGAGCTCGGGTATAGGAATAACCGAAGTGACGCGGAGACAACGATGTAGCCCGAAGTTCACACTCTTGCGAGTGCTACTCTCCGTTGGAGCGGTGTGGAGGACAAGTCACTCCAAATGCACGAGGGCCACCGTATTCTCCTCGAGAATTCCCACCAAAAGGATGTCCTCGATCCACTATGTAACCTTAGGGAGGTTACCGAACCCGCACAAAGCTTGGGGCTATCTCCACAACTTAATTGGAGGCTCCCAACAAATTGCCACAAAGGCCTTGCTCTTGAAGAATCTCCACAACCTAATTGGAGTCCCCAAGAACACCACTAAGATGCCACAAAGGCCTTGCCCTTGAAGATTCTCCACAACTTAATTGGAGTCCCCAAGAACACCACAAAGATACCACAAAGGCCTTGCCCTTGAAGATTCTCCACAACTTAATTGGAGTCCCCAAGAACACCACAAAGATGCCACAAAGGCCTTGCCCTTGAAGATTCTCCACAACTTAATTGGAGTCCCCAAGAACACCACAAAGATGCCACAAAGGCCTAGAATCCGTCTAGGGTTCCAAGAACCCAAGAGTAACAACTTTCTTGCTTTCACCTCCACGAATCACCGTGGAGAACTCAAACCGATGCACCAAATGCAATGGCAAGAACACCACAAAGATGCTCAAGTCCTTCTCTCTCAAATTCCAACAAAGCTACAAAAGCTATTGGGGGAATAAGAGAGGAAGAACAAAGGAATTCACAAAGAACACCAAGATCTAGATCTAGAAAGTTCCACTCACAAAGAGATGGATTTGATTGGTAGAAGTGTAGATCTAGATCTCCTCTCTTTTCCCTCAAATGGGGGCAAGAATCATGGAGGGATTGAGAGATAGTGCAAGCTTCTCTAGTTCAACAATGGAGGAGAGAGAGTGAGAGAAGCAACAGCCCAAGGAGGAAGAAGGGGTATTTATACCCCCAAGAAATCGAGCCGTTGGGCAAAACCAGGGCGGATAATCCGGCCTAAGTAAGGCCGGATAATCCGCCGGATAATCCGGCCACAGGGACAAAACCTGGTCAAAATCCGGCCAAAAGTCCGGCCTCACATCGGACTTGCTTTTCTTCGGTCCTTAGCCATTTTTCGAGGGCCGGATATTTCCAAATGTCCGGCCCGGATAATCCGACCCTGGACAAAACGGGACAATATCTGGGCAAATGTCCGCCCCTATCTGAGCAGCAATTCCTCGGTCCTTAGCCGATTTCGAGGGCTGGATATTTCCGAAATATCCGGCCCGGATAATCCGGCCCGATATTTCAAAATATCCGGCCAAAGCAAACTGCGAAAACACCAAAACTAAAACGGGCATAACTTTGGACTCCGATTTCGATGATCTTGGGCTCGTTGAAATCACAACAACGAGCTCTACAACAATATGCATAGAAACATCATAGTCCAGCAAAGGAGGATAGAAACAAATGATGAAAGGTTTGACCTATCTCAAAAAGACATACCGGTAAAACCTCCAATCTTGAAAATGCAACAAGTTGCCCGTGCAAAAACCATTCTTGATGAACTAGAGATTGTCATGAGAATAAGCACAAGCTCTAAATCATCACATGGATAAGATTCAAATAACAACCAAGAAAGATGATGAACCAAACTCGAAAACGCAACAAGTGATCTATGTGAAATCCGTTTTCGATGAACTAGAGCTTGTCATGAGAATAAGCACAAGCTCTAAAACATCACATTGATAAGGTCCAAATAACAACCAAGAAAGATGATGCAAGGATGCAAAGGTTTGAGCTCTCTCCGAACGATACGATCGAGTTACTCACTCGAGAGCCCTCTTGATAGTACGGCAACTAAACTATAAACCGGTCTCCAACTACACTATGAGACCGGTGAGAAAGAAACCCTATCAAGAGCAAACCTTATACTTGTGCATTCCACTTGAGCTCGATGACGACGATCTTGGCCTCAACAAGATGGAACGCCTTTCTTGCTTGTGTTTGCTTGACGAAGTCTTGTGGATTACTCCCCCATAATCCACCATGGGAGAGCTTCTTCTTCGGCGCATCTTCACATAACCATGATCACCATATGGATGGCAAGACTCAAGCAAATGACCTCTTCGAGATGGCTCATCTTGAACTTGCACTTCATTCTTCATTCTTCATCATATTGATGTCTTGAAGTAACTTGAGGGCTCACTTCATCTTCATCTTCAAGACATACTTGACACTTGATATCCTTCATCAATTTCTTCTTATTGCAACCTTGAAGCCAACAAATGGTTCAAGAATTGCCTATGGACAACTCCTACAAATATAACTCAATGCAAACATTAGTCCATAGGGATTGTCATTAATTACCAAAACCACACATGGGGGCTCCATGCACTTTCAATCTCCCCCATTTTGGTAATTGATGACAATCTCTTTGAGAGGGTTTATATAAGGAATTTAAGTAACAAATAAGTTGAATATATAGAGCAAACTCCCCCATAATATATGCATGTGTGAATGATCTTGACTTTCATTGCATATATTGGCATTCAAAGCCTAGTGGAGTTTCCTCTAAATATTCAACTATGCAAAGCAACAAGATGCAATGCAATAAAGGCACATGCTTAAGCACAAAGCAAAGACATAACCAAATTCCCTTAAACCCTCCAAACTTCTCCCCCATTGGCACCAATTGCCGAAATGGGTGAAAAATTTAGAAGGCCAATATAGTGAGAGTTCCTCCATAGCGTGTGCATTTCTCATAATTTGAGTGGAATCAAATGCACATATCCAATGACGAATATTCGGAAGGAATCACACTATAGATAGGATCAAAGATTGCAAAAAGATAACAAAGTCAAGAAGCTTCAACAAATGAAGCAAGCAACCAAATGAACCACAAGGAAGATACCAAAAGAAAGATAGATATTATGATAAGATCAAGAATATTGCTCTAAATAATATGAGGAAGCTCCCCAAGGTTTGTGCACAAAACTAGACAATTTGCATTGGAGTATAAAGTGCACAAACATGGAATCATCACTCCCATAATATCATTCAAAAACAAAAGATACCAAGTGAATCAAACTCTAATGATCACCACAAGATAGTGTTCAAATCAAATGAGGAAGCTCCCCAAGGTACATGCATAAAATAAAATGTTGCATTTGAATACAATATGCATAACATGGAATCCTCACTCCCTCATTTAAAACACAAACATTTGTAATAGATCATAGATAGAAAAGTAAGCTAAGCACTTGCAACAAACAAATAGTTGAGCAACAAGTAAGAGGCACCATAATAAAAAGGCTCAACCAAGAGGATATATGAAAGACATGATAAAGCATATTATAAGACTATTACAAGGATGAGCAAAAAGCATCATCATAGTCTTCAATGAATTATATTGCTTAGCATGACCAATCAACACGCAATAAATAAATAAGATATCAAAAGGAGATGTATCATCTCTTATGTGTATAAGTTTCTCTAAGTGGGCAATATCACAAAGATATTTATCCACAAAGAAACATGCACACATAAAATAGATACGCAAGAAAAATAGTATGATATCCAAGACGAAGTCATGCAATATATCAATAAGAATTTTTGCTTACTAGCATGGCCAAAGGCTCAATTTTATCTTATTGTACATTCATGAACTTCAATCACAAACAACTAAAATACATCACAAATATCAACAAGGGATAGCAGATAGTTGGGATGCATTTGAGAAAGGCAACAAGTATCACAAACGGGGATACCAAAAGAAGTAACTAAATTTGCACTTTCATCTATATTGCACATGTGAGAGCCTTGAGGAATTGATATGCAACAAAATTGCTAGATAGGCATAGTTGGGATGGATGAATCATGAGCATGATTTAAAATACTTCCAAACAAATGCACTCATCTCAAATTACTCACATTCACAATAAAGAGGTTTCATTAAGACTTTTGCAAGAAGCACAACATTTGCAAATCAAGAGATTCATGCCAAGATGCAACCATAAGGTTGGATACAAGAAAAGTATGCATGAGAAGATACTTGTTACCAAGATAGCATTGGTGTGGATGTAGTAGATATGTGTTCGTTGACCATCCTAGCTTGCCTCAAATTACCATTGAGTCACCACTTCTTTCCAAGAGTGAGACAAGCATTCAATGCATATCCATTGTACCTAACACAAAGGTAAGTACAAAATGGTCCCCAAACTAATTGGGTCCGAAGTAGTTAGACACACTACAACATATAGGACAAACTCCACAATTCTATGTGCATATAGATATGAAATTGAATTTCATGCATATCTTAGCCAAATTAGGATTTGATGGAGTTTACCCTATATATTGGATCAATGAAAGTGACACATGCCATAAGATATACATATATTAAATATGCATGCACAATACTTTCAAGGACCAAAGGAAGATACAATTTGGACAAAACACCAAATAAATCAAGAGACAATGGTTGCCCAAATTATATCAAAGAATCAAATCAACACAAGATTGACTCCAAAGACTTATCTCATTATAAGAAGCTAATTAAGCCTAAGCACAAAGGAATGAGATAACCAACTCCTAAGAGAGCAAGGTTCCAACAAATAAACCAAACCCTCGACACTTTTTATGATGGCACAAAGTACCAAAAAGAAAATTTTATGTCTCCCAAAACCAAATTTTTGATAAAGATCAAGAGATATTAAGCATTCTAATAATATAGAAGAGCTCCCCCAAGTTTGGTGCATTATCTAGGATTTTTTATATGAATACAAAATGCACAAAACTAGGATCATCACGCTACCTATATCTTCTAACAATGCTAAGAAAGTTTGAATAGACGACTTAGATCCATAAGATGCAAGGAAGACACATGGGAGTCAAAGCACAACAAATTCATGGCAATAAATAAGGCAATATAAATACAAGAGCTAATGTAAATATGATCAATAAATTTCTACCTCATAATAGATTGCCAATTGTCCTAGGACACAAGGTATTAGGAAATATTTCCCGGTGGTAGTTTGTAAGAATATGTAAGATCATATCTACACCAAATAAAGCATATGGTAAAAGATAAAAGTTAACCATCATGCAAAGAGAGTTTCTTGATAGCTTCAATTAGTCATACCATCATGCAAAGCAATTAATAGTATTCATACCAACATGCAAAGCAATTAATAGTATTCATACCAACATGCAAAGCAATTAATAGTATTCATACCAACATGCAAAACAATTAATAGTATGACTTGAAGCATATGGTTTTCCAAAAATGTATTGAGGGACACATTGTGAAAAACCATGCTAAGAACCACTTTCACAAATAAGATCCACAAAGATATTAGCAATGAAGCCATTTAAGCAAATTGGAACTTGTTTGAGAAAACATGTCACATATGAGAGATAATTTACAATATCAATTCTATGTGACACAACCTCAAATGTTCACATTTCCTAGGCTTGTAATATGCACAAAGCTTATTACTCCCCCATAATGTGATAATGAATTTATTTTCACAAGAGGCAAATAAGATCCAACTAGAGATATTAATGAACATTAGAATTTGAATTTCTCATGAAGATGACATACCACATAGAGACTAGATAATCTTGCAATATCAATTCTAAGTGATATTCCTCATGTACACACATTGTTAGGATTGTGAAATTCCTAAAGGCATATCACTCCCCCAAAATGTTATAGTCCATTAATCTTTCATAAGAGCCATATAAGATACAACAAGATGCAAAGATGCTCCAACACAAGCACAAATACATGGTGTGCAACCTAACATTCATAGACTTGATTTTTCAAGAAAAACAAGTAGGGTGCACAACATATACAAACACATGTTAGGAACAAAACTAACACATGCAAAGGGGCGAGTAACTTTCAATATAAATGAGTTGAGCACATGTTACCGCAAGGAGGAACATTGGGTATATGATAGAAGTAAGATAACCAAAAGACTTGGCTTGAGATAATATAAATGATGAAGATCCCTTAATTCTTCATGATGTAGCCAAGTCTACAATGCCCTCCAACAAGCACCTATTGATCAAGTTTTGGATTGTTGGTCCCCAACTAAGTTGGGTCCTAAGAGGTTAGTCACAATAGGCTTGGCAACCCAAATGGTTCTTTTCTTGACACCACTTTGAGCACCAACATATTTGGCAAACACATTGCCACCCTCATCCTTACGAAGAGAATAAACATCATTAATGGCGATAGAGTTGGATGAGGTACCAATAGTGCACAAGGAGGAGATGTGGCCCTTCTCACGGCATATGTAGCAAGTTCTTTTCTTCTCCTTCTTCTCACTAGATTTCTCCACAATGGGAGCATTGACTTGTTTCTTCTTGGGAAGTGGCATTTCTTCAACTTGAAGTTGAATGTGAGTTTGAGCTTGAGGCCGCTTCCCTTTTTGCTTCTTCTTCAAAGGGCAAGATCTAACATGATGCCCTTCAATTTTGCACTTGAAGCAAACAATCTTGGCCGGGTCTTTGACTTGTACTTGGCCCTTCTTCTTATTGTTGTTCTTGGACTTGTTCTTGTTGTTGGAGTTGAATCCAAGTCCACTCTTGTCATTGGGGGATTGTTGCACACTCAACATCTTGTCAAGTTTGCATTTCCCTTCATGACTCTTTACCAAGTCGTTCTTCAAGGAAGTGACTTGGGCCTTGAGCTCTTTGATTTCCTCTACATGGTTAGTAACAACACAAGTACTAGAGGAAGTAGAACCTTTATTGTTAGAGCAACAAGGCAAGGAAGATAATTCATCACAAGATTTAGCAATACTATGAGTGGATGAATTACTAGGACTAGCACATTGCAATATAGCATTTTGAGTAGTAGTGCTAGTATCCACATGAGGCTCACAAGGTGTTTCCTTTGATATGATAGCCTCATGAGCTAACTTTAGCCTATCATGAGAGGCTAGAAGATCCTCATGGGAGCTAGAAAGCTTTCCATGATTTTCTTCCAATTTCCCATAATTGCTAGTTAGCAATTCAAGTTGAGCCCTTAGCTCAACATTCTCCTTCAATATAGATGCTTCACAAGAAGTAGAGTTAGTAGCACAAGCATCATCACAAGACATAGTAAGAAGAGATGGTAACATAGCATGCTCTTTTAAATAGGAAGCTTGAAGTTTCTCATGGGACTTGGTGAGGATAGAGTGTTCGCTCTCCAAGACCTTGTGGGCCTTGTCTAGATCATCTAGATCCTTAACAAGTTTATCATGAACAACACCAACTTTGGAATTTTCCTTTTTAAGCATTTTTACTTGAGCTTTAGCATGGTCTCTTTCCTTAGTGAGTTTAGAAACTATTTCATTTTGAGACACTTCAAGGGTTTCAAGTTGCTCTTCAAGAGAGGCTACGGTCTCTTGTTCTTCTTCAAGATCATTCTTTAGTGATGCTACATCATCGGCATACTCTCGTTCAAGAGCACCCTTTTTATCAATGGTGTTCTCATGCATCCAAATAAGTTTTTGGCTCTCAATAGCGGTAGTCAAGATTTCAAAGAAGTGAGTGCTAGCAATTTTATCTTTGTAAAGAACCTTGAATACACTCTCACCTTTATCGCGTAGAGAGACAACCCAATCCTCTTCTTCATATTCATCCTCATTCTTATCACCACGAGACATATTAGGTTCCATGGTAGGAGGTACCGTGGAACCCTTGTCCATAAGGCATATATGAGGACCGTGAGATAAAGATGATGAGTTACTTGAGGCTCCTTTCAAGATCTTGTCTTGACCAATAGAATCTTTGGTTTCCTCTACATTGTTAGACACACAACAACTAGAGGAAATAGAATCATTTTTATCATGGCCACAAGACAATGCAAGCATATCATCATTAGATTTTTTCAAGCAACTTACACATGATATGCAAGGACTATCAACACAAGCATGTAAATAATTTCTAGTGCTAGATGTGTTTAAGTCCAAAGATGAAGCATTGCAATGAGATAGAGATGAAGAATCATCAATAGTAAGCTCAATATCAATATTGCAATTTTCATCACCACTCACCATATCATTACCTTGTGTCTTACCACACTTTGGTGAAGTGGATGAAGATGAGAACTCATCACGGCCGGAAGTGGAAGCAAAACAATCATCCTCAATGATGGTGGACACATCATATTTATCTTGAAGCTTTGTCCATAATTCATGAGCGCTCCCAAAAGGCATGATTGAAGAAGTAACTACATTGCTCACAACAATGGAAAACACATGAGAAGCAAGAGCATCGAGACAAGAGTTTTTCTCCTCCTCAAGAGATAAATTTTGAGGATCCTTAGGAGAAGAAAAACCCATGTCAAGAAATCGCTCCATGTCCGGGGACATACGCCGCAAAATATTAAGCACATAAATTTTCCATAGATCATAATTTGTGCCATCAAATATAAACAAGTTATTGTGCGCTAATCCCCTAACCGACATCTTTACTCTCAAGGCGGTGAAGCCTAAGAATGAGAGACCTTGCTCTGATACCAATTGAAAGGACACGGATGTCGCCTAGAGGGGGGTGAATGGCGATTTAAAACTTTTACGAGATGGGCTTAACAAATGCGGAATAAAACTAGCGTTTACTTTGTCAAGCCCAAAGCCTATAAACTATGGTTCACCTATGTGCACCAACAACTTATGCTAAGCAAGACAAGCAACTTATGTGATAGCAAGATATATATATAACTTCAAGCACGATGGCTATCACAAAGTAAAGTGCATAAGTAAAGAGCTCGGGTATAGGAATAACCGAAGTGACGCGGAGACAACGATGTAGCCCGAAGTTCACACTCTTGCGAGTGCTACTCTCCGTTGGAGCGGTGTGGAGGACAAGTCACTCCAAATGCACGAGGGCCACCGTATTCTCCTCGAGAATTCCCACCAAAAGGGATGTCCTCGATCCACTATGTAACCTTAGGGAGGTTACCGAACCCGCACAAAGCTTGGGGCTATCTCCACAACTTAATTGGAGGCTCCCAACAAATTGCCACAAAGGCCTTGCTCTTGAAGAATCTCCACAACCTAATTGGAGTCCCCAAGAACACCACTAAGATGCCACAAAGGCCTTGCCCTTGAAGATTCTCCACAACTTAATTGGAGTCCCCAAGAACACCACAAAGATGCCACAAAGGTCTTGCCCTTGAAGATTCTCCACAACTTAATTGGAGTCCCCAAGAACACCACAAAGATGCCACAAAGGCCTTGCCCTTGAAGATTCTCCACAACTTAATTGGAGTCCCCAAGAACACCACAAAGATGCCACAAAGGCCTAGAATCCGTCTAGGGTTCCAAGAACCCAAGAGTAACAACTTTCTTGCTTTCACCTCCACGAATCACCGTGGAGAACTCAAACCGATGCACCAAATGCAATGGCAAGAACACCACAAAGATGCTCAAGTCCTTCTCTCTCAAATTCCAACAAAGCTACAAAAGCTATTGGGGAATAAGAGAGGAAGAACAAAGGAATTCACAAAGAACACCAAGATCTAGATCTAGAGAGTTCCACTCACAAAGAGATGGATTTGATTGGTAGAAGTGTAGATCTAGATCTCCTCTCTCTTTTCCCTCAAATGGGGGCAAGAATCATGGAGGGATTGAGAGATAGTGCAAGCTTCTCTAGTTCAACAATGGAGGAGAGAGTGAGAGAAGCAACAGCCAAGGAGGAAGAAGGGGTATTTATACCCCCAAGAAATCGAGCCGTTGGGCAAAACCGGGGCCGGATAATCCGGCTAAGTCCGGATAATCCGCCCCCCGGATAATCCGGCCACAGGGACAAAACCTGGTCAAAATCCGGCCAAAAGTCCGGCCTCACATCAGACTTGCTTTTCTTGTCCTCACCATTTTTCGAGGGCCGGATATTTCCAAAATGTCCGGCCCGGATAATCCGGCCCTGGGACAAAACCGGGACAATATCCGGGCAAATGTCCGGCCCCTATCTGAGCAGCAATTCCTCAGGTCCTTAGCCGATTTCGAGGGGGCCGGATATTTTAAATATCCGGCCCGGATATTTCGAAAATATCCGGCCAAAGCAAACTGCAGAAACACCAAAACTAAAACGGGCATAACTTTTGCATCCGGACTCCGATTTCGATGATCTTGGGCTCGTTGAAATCACAACAACGAGCTCTACAACAATATGCATAGAAACATCATAGTCCAGCAAAGGAGGATAGAAACAAATGATGAAAGGTTTGACCTATCTCAAAAAGACATACCAGTAAAAGCTCCAATCTTGAAAATGCAACAAGTTGCCCGTGCAAAAACCATTCTTGATGAACTAGAGATTGTCATGAGAATAAGCACAAGCTCTAAATCATCACATGGATAAGATTAAAATAACAACCAAGAAATATGATGAACCAAACTCGAAAACGCAACAAGTGATCTATGCGAAATCCGTTTTCGATGACCTAGAGCTTGTCATGAGAATAAGCAGAAGCTCTAAAACATCACATTGATAAGGTCCAAATAACAACCAAGAAATATGATGCAAGGATGCAAAGGTTTGAGCTCTCTCCGAACGATACGATCGAGTTACTCACTCGAGAGCCCTCTTGATAGTACGGCAACTAAACTATAAACCGGTCTCCAACTACACTATGAGACCGGTGAGAAAGAAACCCTATCAAGAGCAAACCTTATACTTGTGCATTCCACTTGAGCTCGATGACGACGATCTTGGCCTCAACAAGATGGAACGCCTTTCTTGCTTGTGTTTGCTTGACGAAGTCTTGTGGATTACTCCCCCATAATCCACCATGGAAGAGCTTCTTCTTCGGCGCATCTTCACATAACCATGATCACCATATGGATGGCAAGACTCAAGCAAATGACCTCTTCGAGATGGCTCATCTTGAACTTGCACTTCATTCTTCATTCTTCATCATATTGATGTCTTGAAGTAACTTGAGGGCTCACTTCATCTTCATCTTCAAGACATACTTGACACTGATATCCTTCATCAATTTCTTCTTATTGCAACCTTGAAGTCAACAAATGGTTCAAGAATTGCCTATGGACAACTCCTACAAATATAACTCAATGCAAACATTAGTCCATAGGGATTGTCATTAATTACCAAAACCACACATGAGGGCTCCATGCACTTTCACACGTCCCCCAAACACTCGATCCGGCGTGGTTTGGGGGACGGTTTGGGGAACGCGACTGGAGATGCTCTTATAGAAAGCTGGAAGGATCAACAATACGTTCATGGTAATAATTAATATTCAAGTGACTGAACTCTGTGAAAGAACGAGCAAGCTCTATAGTATATCGTAGTGTTTGCTTCCGTTGACTGTTCCCTCGGAATCTCAGGTAATCGCATGGACTATTTCAGCATCAGCGTCAGGCTTGTAGACTAGCTTAGCTTGCTCAATTAGTCCTCTAACTAAGCAGCTTAGCTAACCTAGTCCTAGTCTATGTTTGCACGGCTCTCTTCCCTCTGTCCCTACGCACACTTCTTCCCCCAAAGAAAACAGAAAATCGCCTAAAAACAGGAAGACGATATATCCCCTAGATCGAAACAGAAAAACTAAGCGAGATCTCTCAATCGTCAACACTACTCCTAGCCACTTGTGTTGCGAGGGCCGAGGGGTAAATCAAAAATTTCGCCAGAAAAAGGTTGTGAGCTCCCTGATGTCACTGCGTCGGCCATGTCCAAGATTCCATCGGATGATCAGATCAGCCAAACCAAGTGTGAGCGTTGAGGGGCGACGACGGAACTTTCCGGCTGACGCACGCACCAAACCCCTCTCCACGTACCTCGTTGAGTCAAAGGCCTCCGACGAATTTTAAGCAGCAAGCTACACGAGTCAATATCTCAGTCTCATAATAGTTGTTGTGAGCGTTAATTGTGACACGCGATCAAGAAGAGAGCGGGAGAGAAACCGCGCGCGGAGATGATCATGCTTCCATCGTGTCGCTTTTGCTTGGCTCCGTACCTGCCGTGGATTGATTGTAAAGCAAACGCTGCTTAAGTCTCGCGTACAAGCATTTTTGCGTATACCGGAATGAGTATGCATCTGCCGTGTGCGTGCGATCAAAACCAAGGCAAGCCGACACTCCAAACCACCACACATACTACAGAGGAGCATGTCTCTACAAATCAAGGTTTAAAATAGCATGTTTAAAATAGCATGCTAAATGAAATACGTTAAACGTTATGGACGCTGTATAGTGTTATTAGCGTGCTATATTTCAAATAGCGTTTTGAAAGAAATACTAAATATAGCCTAAGAATAAATGATTTTGCTAAAAGGTAGGATATATAGTCAAAAAATGATTGAATCATACATACATAACCATATACAGAAAATAGATCTCCAAGTTTTCAGAAGGGTATCATCAGCATTCCACAAGGGAACAACATAGTATAAATTATTTATTAAGAATCATCAACATTTTGCAATATTATCTTCTGATTTAGAAGAGGAGCCAACAGATTGCAGTTTATCACCACGAAAAAGTGAAAGCAAGTTAGCTTGAAAAATTCGGCCTAGGCTACCAAACGAATCCTTACATAAAGGAGTTAAATATTTCACAGGGGAGCACCCGAGGCCAGGGAGCTACCCTTCGCGACTTGCTTCTAGGCAAAAACACGCGCCAGCAGCATCAATAGAGAAAAGTGTAGCGCCCCACGCTAGGGGAACTACCCTTCGTGACTTGCTTCGACGCAAAAACACGCGCCAGCAAACAGAGAAAAATGTAGCGCCCCACGCCAGGGATCTCTACCCTTCGTGACTTGCTTGCAGGCAGAAACACGCGCCAACAAACAGAGAAAAGTGTAGCGCCCCACGCCAGGGAGCTACCCTTCGCGATTTGCTTCGAGGCAGAAACACGTCCCGACCAATAGAGAAAAGTGTAGTGGCCCATGGCAAGGAGCTACCCTTCGCGACTTGCTTCCAGGCAGAAACAAGCGCCGGCTAAGAGAGAAAAGTGTAGCGACCCCCGCCAGGGAGCTACCCTTCGCGACTTGCTTCCAGGTAGAAACACGCGTTAGCAAACAGAGAAAAGTGCAGCGCCAATCTTGCGAAGTGATACGACGCATATAGGGCAGCGTCTCCATCCGAGGCGCTATCCTCTCCGACTTTGCGGCCCAATCGACCGCCGATGTGGAACAGAGAAAAGCGTAGCGCCAGCTCTAGGGGAGTTATACAACTGCCGCCCTTGTAAGAGGTGCTATCCTTTTCTCTGCACTTGTTCGCATGCATTTGTTAGTGCTATCGTAATAACTCCAACAGAGAGAGGTGGGTGCACCCTGGTTCATTCTTGGTTGGGATCTAAGGGTTAAGTGTAGGTGGAGGGAATGATGGCGGTCCACGCGACTTAACATATTTTAAAAGGGTAGCGCCTTTGATGGAGGAGTTGAATTTCAAAAGGGTAGCGCCCTTGGGAAGGAGTTCGAGATCGCGAATCTCGGGCCCCACCTCGCCACGTTGGCACATCTTCAGTGCCACCGCCGGAGGTGCTATTGTGAGAGTGTAGCGCCTCTCCTCAAGACGCTACTAAAAATTATTAGATTTTAAATATTTTTTAAAATGAAATTAAATCGTGCTGAACTTTTTGAAAAAAGGTCAAATTTGTCGAAATCGACCCGTTCACAACGCCAAAGATTGGTGTGTATTGTGTACGATCTCTATGAACTTTTTCCAGATGCAGCATGCATTGCAGGAGGAGAAAGTATCAGTAACCACCTCGCAATTTCTCCGTTATAGTCGCACTAGTCCGGATAGGCGGAAACGTTTTTGGTTGGCCGGTGCGGCCGAGAAGTGGTACGCGTTCACATCGCACACACGCTGGGGAGCGACACGAGGAAACACGGAGAGGACGACGTGCGTCACCCCCTCCGCGCGCGGCCGCGGCTGCCTAGCAAGCGAGCTCCTACATGCCTGAAACTGAAAGGAGAAAAAAATGGAAGAAGGCCTGAAAGAGACAGACAGAGCACGAGGACGGGCGTGTATAAATAGACGCTGGCGCCACCGAGCCTGCTAAACAAAGGAGATCGATCGACCAATCGAGCCAGCCAGCCAGCGATTTGCTTCTTTCTTCCCTTATCGAGAAGAGAGGATTCCAGCCGTCCCGCCCCACACAGCGCAGGGAGGAAGGAAGGAGGGGGAAGAAGACGCAAACATAGTTCCTTGTTCGCCATTTCTAGCTCCAAGAAGAAGATAATAAGATTAAGAAGGAGGACATCCGGAGCCGGCCGGGGAGGAGAAGATCGGAGGCGCTTCGGTAGCTTGGGCTGGGGATTTGACTCTCGCCTTCATTCCATCGATGGTACGCCTGTGCCCCTGCCTCTCTGTTTCTTTCTTGGTTGGACTTTCCTGCAAGCTTGCTCCCTTCTTTTAGTTTAGCGAGTTTCGTGGTTATCCACCGATCACGCCAAGCAGTCGTGCTCGCTCTGCTTCTCCGCCGCCGGCGGCACGGCCGGCGAGCGACGAGAATCTGCGATTCTCGCAATCCAAGCAAGTTTGGGGGGCGGTGCCGCAAGTGGCCTGTCGCTCGATCGTGGCCGGCGTCCACGTCACGGCCGCTGCGAATATCGCCGATGCTGCTTTCCCACTTTTTTGCTCCGCCGTCCTCGCCTCGCCTTTTATCCGGGCCCTGCCATTTTCTTCGCTTCCACATTTACCGCTAAGCGGTAAAGGCGATTATTATCCGTTTTCCTTTTGAAAAAAAAACATAAGGACAGAGACACCAGGCGAATCGAGGTAGGTCCGTGACGTCATGTTTCGTCGGCACTGACAATTATCCCCCGAATCCTAGCTACCCCTTCTTTGACTTTCTTTTTGTTCGCAAGGAAGAAAGAGACCACGAAAACGGAGCTCCAGTTCAATCGGAAGCAAATTTGGTGCACATGAGCATCAGTGCTCTCAGTTTTTAAAATATTTAAAAACTGTATTTCTGCGTTCCAAAAAATTATCACATTTATTCCATGAATACATACACATGTTCTGAATATTCATGAAAAGTTTCGGTAGAAATTACATTGTATTTTGAGCTACAGGAAAAAACAAATTTGTGGCTACGTATAGATGTATATATTTGTCAGAAATTTTTCTTTTTTGTATAGCTTAAAATATAATATATTTTTCTCCAAATTTTTTACCGTACCGTCAGAATGTTTGTATGTATGTGGGTATTTAATTTTATATTTTTTAAAATCCAAAAAATATGATTTTTAGAAATCAGGAGCACTGGTGCTCATGTGTCAAATACACTTTTCGAGTTCCATCCCCCTTTTCTCTGCCGCGTACAAGGCGTAATATATCGCCAAAGAAAAAAAAGAAAAGAGGTGTGCTCACTCTCACATGAAATGCAACGCCCTGACAGGCCGACACATGTAACACCTGCTAGCTTTACGCTCGTTGTGGTTGGCCCTGGCCCCGGCCGGCGTCTTCTTCAGCCGGCACTGACCTTTTCAAGACTTTATTTTTTAGTGTACACACTCCTACTAGAAATTCGACGACCCTATAATAGATGGAGGATGGGACGGCACGATTTGATTCCCATTTCATTTGGTCAATCCGAGCAGTCCGGACTGTTTCTTGGAACCTCCCCTCCAAGGAAAGCAATCAAACGAAGCCTGAACGCAACAAGGAGATGAGGCCACGACGAGCGATCGGTCGCATGAAGCATGGAGTACTTAATCCGTAGCACTAGTACTAGTGGTTCATGTTGCTATTCACGGCGGAGCTGATCGATCTGGATGTATTTCAATGCAGGTTGAATCGGAGGTTGACGCGTCGGCGTCGGCGGCAGGGGAAGCAACGGCGGTGCTCACGGCGCCGCTGTCCCTCGAGGGCGGCCTCGCGGCGGAGCTCAAACCGGCCAACATCGTGCAGCGGGTGCTCAGCCTCTTCCGGAACGTCAGGCCGGGCGCCGATCTCTCGCACTTCCAGGTACACCAAAAAAGATTAATGCATGCCAATGCCCACTCTGTCATTTGTGTCTTGAATTTTGATCCCAGCCAAAGCAAGCCGCCGTGCACGGTACTGTACATGCATGTGATGCGAGAACTCCCATCTCGAGAGCCAAGATTTGGATCCAGCGGCTTGTTAATTTACTTAGTTCGAGATTAGGACTGCTCCCAAGCACCCTGAAATGCGGCATACTTCAGGGGGCTGGCCTGGTCACTTGGCCAGTGTACCGATCAGGCCACTTAACAGTTTGTCTATGGGAGAGCAGAGTGGGTGGGGTTCAGCTAAACAACAAAGCAACCTTCACGAGCTAGAAAACTTAATTTTTTTGCGTGTTTATAATGGACCGCACGCTTGGACAATGGAATAAACATGTTTGGTCCAAAGATATTCAAGTTGGGAGGTTCCCACGTCACTTCACTTGACCGCATTGATGCGCAATGTGTTCTCAGTATCCAAAGATAAGCTCAATAGGTTACTGAAGCTCAACCATAATGATTTGGTTAGTCGCTTTCCAGCCACCTAAACCACTTTCGTTTGCTAGCTCCATGTAAGTTCGTTCGGTCGCTGCCGCTTCTTAAGTTTCTTCTTGTCTCCAGAAATGCGCCTTGTAGACCGATGGTCGCTGCTGCTGCCTGCGTTGCTATTTTTTTTACAAGTGTTCAAGCACACTTCGCTCCTTCACTGACCACACGACCGATGAACCTCCTTTCAGCTGCCTGCAACCTTCAACCTCCCGAAATCTCAGCTCCAGTTGTACGGGGAAGGTGTCTACTGCGCGGGAGAAGACTACCTGAGCAGATGCTCCCGAGGCAAGGACAGCCTGGAGCGGCTCACGGCGGTCGTGGCGTGGAGCATCTCGACGACGAGGCCGCCCATCTTCGGCTTCGCACCCTACAACCCGGTGCTCGGAGAGACGCACCATGTCTCCAGTGGCTCAATCCATGTCCTCCTTGAGCAGGTACCGGACTTGGCAGATTACTCATTTTCTTGAACAGCAAATTGCTCATCTCTTCAGACTAAATGTTCTGAATAATCATATGGCATGAACATTTTCAGGTGTCTCATCGTCCCCCGGTCTCCGCGCTTCACGCCACCGACGACGGTGGGAACGTCGAGCTTGTATGGTGCCAGAGCCCAGTGCCCAAATTTCATGGTAAGCCACTCGAAGAAAACGATTCTCAACTTTCAGCATAACACTCCTCTTGAAACAAGAAAAGAAACTTATCTGAACCTCCTGCATCCATTCCACTGAAGGTACTAGCATAGAGGCGACCGTGAACGGCAATAGGCAGGTCAAGCTTCTGAAGTTCAATGAGACCTACGAGGTGGATTGCCCGAACCTTCTCATAAGGCTTCTGCCCGCTCCCTCGGTCGAGTGGTCGGGGACCGTCAGGATCGCCTGCAAAGAATCCGGTCTTGAGGCGGAGCTGAGCTACCACAGAAGCCGCTCCTTCTTGGGCATAGGAGGCGACGCGAGGTGCGTGAAGGGCAAGGTCTTCCGTTCGTCATCCGGCTCGCAGGAGACCGTCTGCGAGATCGATGGCCACTGGGATAGGACTGTCTCATTGAAGGATGTTCAGAGCGGGGAGGTTTCGGTTCTGTACGATGCAGAGCGCGCCATCGGTAACCTCATCACACCCGAGGTCAAAGATAAAGAGGTGAAATTTTAAATCTACTCGTTTTCTTGTTTATCAAACTCATGAAATTTCACATTTCGATGTGATTTGTCATTGTATACTTTAAGTTCAACATATATAGCTGAAACTTGCAAACAAGCACAATGGTAATACTCATGAATGACGATGATAATGTGGCAGGAGTTGTCATCTTCGGAGTCGGCGGTGGTCTGGAGCGAAGTCAGCGAGGCTATCCTAGCAAAGGATTGGGATAAGGCTAGCGAGGCGAAGCGGCAAGTGGAGGGCAGAGCTAGGAAGCTTGACAAGGAGAGGAATGAGAGAGGAGAGGTGTGGATGCCCAAGCACTTCTCATTGTCTCAGGACAAGAATGGGAACTGGGAGTGCTGGCCGTTGGAGAAATCAGTGCGTCCAGCTCCTATCATCGTACCTTCTTCATGACAGTACATCCCATGTAACAAGTGTTAAATTATATAATAAAGCTGACCATTTTTTAACAAGTTTAGTTGCTTCCTTTTCTTGTTTGTTTGGTGATTTGGTCGTCCAATTTCTTGGACAACAAATTTCTATCAAGGATTAGACACGGTTATTCAGTTCAAATGACCCAAACACTATAAAAAGGGGGAAGATTGAGCACTCACGGTGGTAAAGTTCATAAAAGCCATGAACCATAAAAACGAGCATAATATATTCATTATTGATGGAATCAATAAGTGCATCATTCGTGAGAATGTGTGAAAACCCCCAACTCCTATGTTGGCAATAAGGCTTAGTTTTCTTTTGAACTATCCTGGCTTCGGGAGGATGGTTTTTATGATATGACTAAAAGAGAATGGAATGCTGTTACGAGTGGAAATGCACCGATGGAAGTTTGGTATAAAACATTAAGGCACCTACGGCTTTCTTTGGGGCTGGGCAAAGAATAGAACTGGAGTGTATAAAAAACAGAAGGAGAAATTGTTTGCTCTTATTGATGAGCTGGATATAAAAGCGGAAACTGTTTTCCTAGTTATATCAGAAAGAGAGGCCTTTGGAGTGCGAACGACGTTTAGCAAAACTCAGACAAGACGGGGAAGTTAAATGAGCGCAGAGAGCCAAAGTTAAGCATGTGCAAGAAGAAGGAAATAATACGAGATATTTTCATCTTATTGCTAATAGTAAACATAGAAAAAAGAGGAGAGCCTTATTGCAGGTTATCCATATGGTGTCTCATTGGGTCCAGCTTTGGGCTCTCCTGTCGCCGGAGATAGTGGCGGAGCTTGAAAGAAAAACCTAGGCGGGCGAAACCAAAGCGGACAAAAAGAATTGTTACAAAACTATGCATTACTCAATACTTAATACTATCTTTGGTTCAGCAGATCATACAATATTTGCTCCAAAACAAAATAAAGCATAGTAGCATACTAAGATTCAGTTTGACCAAAGGTATGGAGTTACATACTACAGATCAGCTCTCAGACCTTTTTTGCTTCTAAAATCTTCAATGACATTTTCATAGCAAGTTTCCAGAATTTCAAAATAACTTTAGCCTCTGATCTTGTAAATTATTAAACAATAGCTTTAGTTGCTATAGTCTATAGGAAAATTGGCACCGAGAGAATTAAGCAATGAGATTTGGGGAAGTGAATGTGTCACTTATGTGCCGTGCGCTTCAGTCAGCTCGACAAAAACGGGAGCAATTGTGTTGTGGCCCGTGGGATTATAGCAAGAAAATCAGAGAGAAGACGGAGGAGACATTGTGGTGGACTGGGTTGCCAGAGCCTGGGCTTAGCTGCTTAGGGTTGGGATCTGGCCGCCTGGGCGCCCTCGCTGCCTTGCCATCGCTGCTGCCTGCTGAAATGGACAGTCGCCGGTCACGAGAACAAGCAATCCAGCTGCTATTTCTGCCGCTCGGTCGCCGGAACTGGCGCCATAGACGGGGAATTCGGGACGCGCCGCTGACGAAGAGGAACAGTCAAGCGCTTGGTGAATCGCAAACAGTCTCGAACAGACATGCCTCTCGGCCTCTCACGTCAACTGGGCTGGGTTACACACGCGGCTTAGGTATAATTGTTTTTTAGCTCATGGGCTGGGCGGGCCATGGCCCAGTTTTGCCCCCACTAAGCTCCGCCAGTGGCCGGAGAGACAGCGGGATGCCATGATTTCTAAATGCACACGGCTCCAGATGGTCGCTCAGGATATTTGGTGCCATGCTGGATGGTGTCATACTAGGAGACTACTTTGATGTGTTTTCAGAGTAGTTTATGCTTTTTTCGCTGGTTGATTTTTGTATCAATCTTTGGCGATGCTTGAGTTGTAACACAATACTAAATTTGAATCTTTCCAATAAATGGCCGTGTGCATCATCATGATGCAGAAGCCGGGGTCATATCCCCATTTCGACAAAAAAAGAAAAAAAAACAGGATTTATGAGCTAGAGCAAGACGAAGGGACAATAGTAGGCTAGAAAAACTTGAAAGTATTAACTTTTTGGGACACCAAAAAAATAGCTTTACTACGAGAGAGGATTATGTTGCAGATATGATATACCTCAGTTATTTCTAGAGGAAAATAACATTCTCACTGCAGACTTCACATAAGAGAAAGTTTTCAATGTTATTTGTCATATGGAACTTAATAAACTTCTGGGGTCAGGCGGGTTTTCCGCTGAGTTTTCTAAACAATTTTGAGATGTTATTAAACAAGATCTTATGAATTTATTTGTGCCACTACAA
This sequence comes from Lolium multiflorum, assembly GCA_030979885.1. NCBI lineage: Eukaryota > Viridiplantae > Streptophyta > Magnoliopsida > Poales > Poaceae > Lolium > Lolium multiflorum. The sequence continues at coordinate 87,074,773 of CM061753.1, read as the reverse complement.
CAAGGAGATCTCCCATTGTTTAAGATTAACTCGGGGGGGGGGGATCACTTTGTTACCGAAGAAAGAGGATGCCGTTCAGATTCAACAATATAGGCGTATATGCTTAGTTAATGGTGAGTTTTAAGGTATTTACCAAAGTAGGTACTAATATAATAACTGGGATAGTCTACACAGTTATTAAGCCGGCACAATCTACTTTCATGCTGGAGCGATATATACTCGAAGGAGTAGTCGTGTTGCATGATACCATTCGTGAGCTTCAAAGGAACAAAATGGATGATGTTCTTTTTAAATTAGACTCCGAGAAGGGTTATAATAAAGTTCAATGGACTTTCCTCCAGCAAACCATGCCTATGAATTGAAAGGATTTTCACCCAAATGGTGTGAGTTGGTTGATAGTTTTGTGAGGGGAGGATCTGTGGGAATAAAGGTCAATGACGACATTAGCCCTTATTTTTAAACTGGGAAGGGGCTAAGACAAGGTGATCCTCTATCCCTAATCCTTTTCATTTAGTGGCTGATGGAGATCCTAATTGCAAGGGCAAAGGAGGATGGTCAAGTATGTGGTCTCATCCCACATCTAGTTGAGGGAGGCGTATCCATTCTACAATACGCGGATAATATTATTTAATTTCAAGTAACACGACCAAGAGAAAGTTGTTAACATGAAATTGATTTTTACGTATCTTCAAGCAATTATCGGTCCTCAAATTAATTTTCGCATGAGAGATATTTTGTTTTGTTTTGAAAAGGCCAAGGATCAAAAGAAACAGTATACAGAAATATTCGGTTGCGAAGCTGGTTCTCTTTCCTTTCGATACTTGGGTATTCATATCTATTACCGAAAACTTCTAAACAAAAAGGGGAACCTAGTTGAGAACCGCTTTGTACAAAAGTTAGGTTGCTGTCAAAGCAAGTTACTCTCATACACGGAGATAGAGTACTGCTTATAAATTCCGTTCTAACTAGTTTACCGATATTATTGCTATCATTTCTAGAAATACCTAAAGACGTACGGAAAAGATTAGACTTCCACAGGTCTAAATTCTTTTGGTAAAATGATCAACTTAAGCGTAAATACCGGTTAACAAAATGGAACATAATTTGTCGTCCTAAATACCAAGGGGGCTGGGGGTGGAAGTGTTATAGATCAAAAAAAATGTTTACTTAGCAAATGACTGTTAAAATCTTAAATGAATAGGGGGTATGGCAAAAATTGTTGCGGAATAATTACCTCCAGAATAACACACTATCACAAGTGACTGCTAAGATCACGACTCCCCATTTTGAAAAGGACTAATGGGAGTGAAAAACGTTTTTTTTTCTCACGGGTTCTTTTAAGGTTGGCAATGGTCAGAAAACACACTTTTGGGAAGATGTGTGATTATTCGAGCAACCATTTGCTCAGGAGTATCCATCCTTATATAACGTCATACGCTAAAAAAGTGTTTTGATAGCAGATGTTTTAACGGGGCTCCTCTAAATATCAAAAATTTAGAAGAACCTTCAACAACGCCAAATAGGTAGCTTGGCGGTATTTCTTACAACGTCTCATTTTGGTAAACCTAACGGATGATACGGATGTTTTTGTTTCGAAATTCAGTACCTCTGGTATATTCTCTGTTAGATCCATGTATGCAGATATAATGAATGGCAATACGTTTTTTCTGAAAATATATATTTGGAAAATTAAGGTACCACTAAATATTAAGATCTACATGTGGTTCCTTTACAAAAAAGTGATTCTCACTAAAGATAACCGCGCCAGAAGGAATTAAATGGTTGAAGAAATTTGTGTTCTGTAAGGGAGATGAGTATATAAACCATTTATTTTTTGATTGTCCATTCGCTCGTCTTGTTTGGAGAACTATTCAATATACTTTTAATATTTTCCCAACAACTAGTGTTACAAATATGTTTGGAAATCGATTTAATGGGGTCGAGAAAACATCTAAAGAACAGATCCGAACGGGTATTTGTGCTTTGATGTGGGCTATAAGGAATTGTTGTAATGATATTGTCTTTAACAAGAGTATGAATGATCATTTTTTTACAGGTTATCCATATGGTTACACTGGATCCACGAGTATGAATTCTGGATGTAGCCAACTGGAGATGGTTGCTCGGGTTATCTACAACCAGGGTGGTTGACTGCTTTCTAAGATTATACAAGATTCATAGGCATTATATCTTTTTTTCCTTAGTTAATGTTTATGTATACACTATGTGATCCATAAGATGTATTCCTTTTAAACTCTGAAACTATGCAATAAAACGGATGTGTGCATCAATTGATGCAGATACCGGGTTTAGCTCCCCATTTTCGAAAAACGTAAAAGAGTACAATATTTACATATCCCCACTATTGAACCAATATACTATCTAGTTTCTGAGACTCAATTTACAATTGCTAGAGGAACTGCAAGTTTGAACAACTGTCACGCAGTCAGAATTCAGAAACTCCTACAAGATTTCTGCTTGATGCACAGCTGAGCCTCTTCTTTCTTCCACCCCTTCGATCACTCAATCCTCTGTTGTGTCCACCCTGCGGCTATTCACGGTTTTCCAGTCTTCTGAAGATGAGAATGATCACCGGTGAGAATGATCATATTAGGAAAAACAGCGCCGCAGGTAGCAGAAGCAGCTGGTTGTATCGTGCGCTCGCCGAAGATGGCACCATCCCCGGCTGGTAGGCGCTTCTGAGGCCATTGTTGCCCATCAGGGGGTAGTAATTTCCGACGCCATCGTTGGTAGCCAAGGGCGGCTGGTAGCCACTTCCGACGCCATTGCCGCCTGTTGGAGGTGGCAGGTAGGAACTTCCAGCAGCACTGTTACCTGTGGGGGGTGGTTGATAGACGCTTCCAACACCGCTGTTGCCTGCCGGGGGCGGCACGTAGGTGCTTCCAGCGCCATTGTTGTTGGCAGGAGGAACAATGTTAGCATCACCAGGCGTGCCCAACCTGTGCAAACCACGGGTTATCCATCAAATTTCCAGTATTCCAAAGCCTAAAAATCGAAAATTTCAGGTGTACATATCTGATGAACTTTGACACGTGTGAAGTACTAAGTTTGGTGCCCCAGATATTCAGAAGCACATTTCAAGAATCACCGTTATTTACTGGTTGCAGATTGCAATACTTTTTTACTATGTCGAAGTGAATGAAAGAAAGGATTGATTGGTACCCGGTGGGAGGGAGGCAGAAGGAGATGGTGTAGTCGACGGCGTTGCAGGTGAAGAGGCTGGTGCCGTCGTCGTAGGCGTAGCTGTAGGCCCGCGGACATGCCGACTTGAAAATGGACGAGTAGGCCGTCGAGCTGCACGTCGCCGGCGTCGCATACGCGCCGCTGCAGCAGTACTTGTCCTGCGCGAATGCCTCGCACGCGCTCCGGCATGCCACTGTGCCGCCACCATTGCCACCGTCCACCTGCAGCTCCTTGGGACATGCTGCAGCAACATAATCGCATATGCGTCAGACGGACCACATATACACTTCTACAACATGGACGCATAAATGCTTTATAATTATGCTACGTGACACGTACACAGGTTGAGGTCAGCGTTGCAGCCGGTGGTGTTGCAGCTGCCCTGCCGCGCCCGCGGGACGGCGATGACGGGCAGGTTGTACCCGTCGACGAGGCTCACGTCGTAGAAATCCTGGTCGGCGGGGCCGCCCTTCCCCAGCGTGATCTCGAACAGCGTCGCTGGCGGCGTCCCTCCCGTGCCGCCGCACTCCAAGTGTCCACCGCCACAGTCGCCGGTCTGGCACGCCACCGCACCAGCAGGCGCACCCGAACCGTCGGCGCTGAAGTTGCACCCCGTGCGCGCCCATATCCGGCCGGACCACCCGGCTGGCGCTGGGACCTGCACCGTCTGCCCCGGGTCGAGCCGGAACCCTGTCGTGGGTAGCTGCGGCGTGCCCGCGCCGGCCATGGTCGCCGGCCAGATGGTCTGGGTGCAGTGGTTGGATATTGTGAAGCTGCAGCTAGCCATTGAGACGCTGCACCCATGGGCAGCTAGCGCCAGAACAAGGAGCAAACATGGGGCACTGCAACTTCTTCGTGCTTCCATGGTCCTGGGATGTTCTTGATTTCTTTGTCACTTGTTGCAATCCTGTTCTTCAAATATATGATGGTGGGCAGGGTCCGAAAATGTTTTGAGTTGCTTGGTGGGATTGCTTTAGCATTTTGCATGGGTAGGGTGGCCTCACAGAGAAGAAATACCTTATGTATGACTGCAAGCGATAAAAGTAAAACAAAATGCTATTAGAAACCTACAAAATAACACGGGAAACTGTATATATGCCTTAACTTCTTACAAAGACAACTTGTCAGTCTAAACCAGTCCATATTGTCCATTCTGTACATGTATGTTCCATGCACTATCTTCACACTTTTGCAAGGCATCGGGATATTTTATGACCATTCCAATTTCCAATCCACATGGACAAAGATTTACATAAAAATAAACTGTTCGAGGGGACCAATCTCAAATTTAAGCATTCAATTAGAACCAACCACAACAGCTACTACAGTTACCACAACTGCTACTACAGTTACCACAACATCTCAGGCAATGCATAAAATCAACCTTCCCAATAAAACTAGGAGTACAGTTTTTCATTTATGGGACAGTCTTGCAGATTACAACTAAAGACCTATCCTATTTTTGGGCACAACCTATGATTCTCCTGACATTGCTTTCACGGGGTGTAAACTGAACACTTAGCTTTGAGGCGGTAAGAAAAACAAGATAGCAAGAAAGGTATCAATTTGTCACATCCATGGTACAGATTCTACTTAGAATTAGTAAATCATCTCATGAGTATGAACAGCGGCTTGGCTACTTAACAAGATGCTAAGTGCTACCTTTGCAGATCCACGGAAGAATAATACCACTTCTCCATCAGTTCAGATAAAGCATAGCTTCCTGGTGGGTGTCACAGAAAGAATAACCTTCCACAGACAACTACTTTATGCTTCAGACAACTTTTTCTACAGCTACTAAGTATCCATGTCACATTAAAACTTGATCTCAAGAAGTTCTAGTTCAGAAAGTATATCCCAGGATAGGCTTGCCACACGCCCACTTCCACTATTCAAGCACAAAAGTAAGAGAAACACAGTGCCCTCCATACAACTAGTCAAATTTTAACACTGCGAGCGAAACCTGCTGCTCTCCCAGGGTATCAATCGGTCATGGTCCCTGAAGTGATCTCGCTAGCTGCATGATATATTTGGTGGCTACGTCGGAGATACACGCACGGAGAACAAATTCCCCCAATCCAGCATTCCCGCGCTCTGTTTTGTCAATCCGGGCGATTGTAGCAAATGCAACTAAGATAAATGTGTTGAACTACTCGGAGGAAAAGAAGGTATGGTCAAGGCATAGAGCTAAGTTTATGAAACTAAATGTAGATACAGCTTTCAATGTTGAAGAACAAGCTGGTGCCGCCGGCGCAATTATTAGAGACCGCCATGGAGTCTTTGTTGCTGCATCTTCTCATTTCATACCGCATGTCCCTTTAGTATCATCATCGGAAGCTCTAGCTATGCACTATGGACTGGAATTAGAAAATTCTATTGGTTGCGGGGCCATCGAAGCGGAATCTGATTCCTTTGAGGTCGTCCAGTATTGCACGGGACAAGAAAGAATTTGGGATGAAGCAACAGCTGTCTATGTGAATTGTTTATCGACCGCGGGTCAATTGGGAAGGTTGATTTTATGCATTGCCTGAGAGATTGTAATAAAGTAGGGAATGCAATAGCTAGGGAGTGCTTTTCCTCTAAAATTTCATGTAATTGGGTCGATGAGCCTCCTAGTTTTATTCTTCAATCTCTCATAAATGATTAACTATTATTTGAGCAACACGTTTTTTACGCACTCTTTTTTCTTTTAGGGTACTAAATAGGACTGTAAGGTTTTTAATGAGACGGCTTGCTTGCGCAATATATGATGGTTCAGAAAGAAAGTCAAATTTTAACACGCATATAGTGGATAGAATTTATTAAAGAGATTGCAACTCATGCACTTTTAGACGCGCCTCCCAAACACCGTCCGGAAGAAGCTCCCAGATTGAGCGTTAGGGGACACAACAATGTGATGCTGTGTTTGGGGGGACTGCTTTCCCAGCTGCGTCCTCTATAGGCCGCCCCAAACAGAATTATAACAAAAACAAGTAAATATCGTCGCCATTAAAAAATAAGTCGTCGACCAAAGTAGCTATCATAGTCAACGCCATCAATAGTACAAACCAGGGTGCAAATTGAACATAACTAGGTTTGGCAACGTCGACAACGTCTGTTGAGTTGACGTTGTCCCATGTAGCACGACGACCTTGGACTGCTCTATCGGCGATGCCGATGCCGTTGCTGGTGTACTCGCTAATGCTGAATCTTGTGTACTGGCTGATGCCACCACGGACCCGCCTGCTGATGCCGCTGCTGCCTTGAGTTGATGCCGATGCCATGGTTGCGGCCATTTTAGCGTCGATCTCGTCAATGATCATGTATTTGTAGAAGTTGTGCACCGCCAACACCCAGGGATCCATTCCCGTTGTCAAGGTGGTCAAGAGCATGAAGTCCACTTTGCGTTTCTTCACGGCGATGCGCTCCTTCTCGATCAAGATATTCTTTTCTTGCTTCTAGAGTAGCGTCATAGACCTCTCATCGGCCTTCTTGTCATGAATGAGTAGGTTCAACGGGACATCGGCGAGGCACTTGTTGATTGACGCTGCTTCAAGCGCGAGGGCCTTGGCTGCCTTTTTGCCGATACAGCGACCTGCCGATGCTGTGAGAAGCGCATCCAGATCAATGATGCCATCTTTGCCCTTCGCCAAGGAGATACGCATCAACCTCCACTTATCACATGTTTTGTGTTCTCTATAGCAATGCAGCAACCCAAATCCTCTATTGAATTTTGAATTCTTCCGGTACAAGCGGAGAGGTGTGGTTCAACTAATCATAGGAAGTGCAAAGATAATCATGTATATACACATAGAAAGAGACACGAGAAGAGAAGGTGGCACACATACCTAGTCGACGGGGGTTGTGCTACTATCCACCGTTTGCTCAATTTTGGCATGGTAGACATGGAATATGTTCACCTGCATCTGTATGATGACCTAGCGCGTTGATGTTTCCTTCTGGCTCCTCTTCATTACCATCATGGCATATAAACTTTTTCGAGGTACTTGCATCGTTGAACTCTGTCTTGATCCTCCCCCAATAGGCTCCATATTTTTGATTGGCACCGGTGATCGCATCGAGGTTTTGGTTCTAACGACATGACCCCTATTTCTCTTGGTGTTTCTAATGTGTTGCAGGAATTCAGCGACGTGTTTCCGGAGGAGGTGCCCGCGGGATTACCACCATTGCGTGGTATTGAGCATCAAATTGACTTGATCCCCGGTGCTTCGCTGCCCAACAGGGCGCCATATAGGACGAACCCCGAAGGGACGAAGGAAATTCAGAAACAAGTACAAGCGCTACTCCACAAAGGTTATATCCGCATAAGCCTTAGTCTTTGTGTTGTTCCTGTTATTTTAGTTCCTAAGAAAGATGGTACATGGCGCATGTGTGTAGATTGTAGAGCGATAAACAACATTACTATTCGATAGCGTCATCATATTCCCCGTTTAGAGGATATGCTAGATGAATTGAGAGGTGCTGCTGTTTTCTCTAAAATTGATTTGCGTAGTGGTTATCATCAAATTAGGATGAAAGAGGGGGATGAATGGAAAACAACCTTTAAAACAAAATTTGGTTTATATGAGTAGTTAGTGATGCCTTTTGGATTAAATAATGCACCTAGTACTTTCATGAGATTAATGAACCATGTTTTGCGTGATTTTATTGGCAAGTTTGTGGTTGTGTACTTTGATGACATATTAATTTACAGCCGCAATGAATCTGATCATACTATGCATATTCGACATGTTTTGCAAGTGTTGCGTGATAATAAACTCTTTGGTAATCTTGAGAAGTGCACATTTTGCAAAGATAAGGTCATATTTCTGGATTATGTTTTCTCTAAGCATGGAGTAGAAGTTGATTCATCTAAGATTGAAGCAATTCAAAATTGGCCTACTCCGATGAATGTGAGTCAAGTAAGAAGTTTTCATGGTCTTGCTGGGTTTTATCGATGTTTTGTGCCCAAATTTAGTACTATTGCTGCACCTTTGAATGAATTGGCTAAAAATTGTGTTGCATTTGAGTGGGGCGTCGCTCAAGATCATGCTTTTGATGAACTGAAAAGATTGTTAACTTCTGCACCGTTACTTGCACTTCCTGATTTCAATAAGCAATTTGAGATTGAATGTGATGCTAGTGGTATTGGAATTGGTGGTGTGTTGATGCAAGAGGGTCGCCCAATTGCATATTTTTTTGAGAAACTTTCTGGTGATAAGTTGAACTATCCTATCTATGATAAAGAATTGTATGCTTTAATTAGAGTTCTTGAGGTTTGACAACATTATTTGTGGCCAAAATAATTTATCATACACTCTGATCATGAAGCTTTAAAATATCTGAAAGATGAATCTACCTTGCATAGGCGTCTTGCTAAGTGGGTTGAGTTCATTGAGTCTTTTCCATACATTATTAAGCATAAGAAGGGAAAAGATAATATTGTTGTTGATGCTCTATCTAGGAAAAATATGCTATTAACTCAACTTGATATTAAAATTCCTGGATTAGAAGTACTATGTGATTTGTATGCTACTAATCATGATTTTGCCGAACCATATCGCTTGTGTGCTATTGGTAAAGCATGGGAGAAATATCACATACATGATGGGTTCTTGTTTAGAGTTAACAAACTGTGTTCCAGAACCGTCTGTGCGTTTGCTCTTATTAGAGGAACCACATGCTGGAGGTTTGATGGATCACTTTGGGCGTGAGAAGACGCTACTCATGCTCGCTGATCACTTTTATTGGCCAAAGATGAGGCGGGATGTGGACAGGTATGTGAAGCGGTGCATTACTTGCAACAAGTCCAAGTCTAAGCTGAAGCCTCACGGTTTGTATACTCCTTTACTGGCACCTACAATACCATGGGAAGATATAAGTATGGATTTTGTGTTGGGTTTGCCGCGTACTAAGAGAGGCCATGATTCTATATTTATGGTAGTGGACAGATTTTCTAAGCTGTCACACTTTATTGCCTGCTACAAGAGTGACGATGCGTCGCATATTGCTAACCTATTTTTCAGGGAGATTGTACGTCTACATGGAGTCCCGAAGACTATTGTTTCTGATCGTGACGTCAAGTTCATGAGCTACTTCTGGAAGACACTTTGGGGAAATCTGGGGACGAAGCTACTGTTCAACACTACTTGTCATTCCCAAACTGATAGTCAAACTGAGGTGGTGAACCGAACATTGTCACAACTGTTGAGATCCATGATCAAGAAGAACTTGAAGGAGTGGGAAGATTGTTTGCCGCATGTGGCGTTTACTTACAACAGGGCGGTACATTCTACCACAGTGCTGTGTCCGTTTGAGGTGGTGTATGGTTTCAAACTCATTACTCCACTTGACTTGTTGCCTCTACCTATACATGAGAGAGTCAATATGGAGGCATCAAAGAGGGCAAATTTTGTACGGAAGATACATGAGAAGACTAAAGAGCTGATAGAGAAGAAATGCAAGAACAATGCTGCAAGGATGAATAAGAAGTGCAAAGAGATGTTGTTCAAGCCTGGTGATATGGTCTGGGTTCATTTTTTCAAGGATAGGTTCCCGAAGCTACGGAAGTCCAAGTTGCTTCCTTGTGGTGCTGGTCCTTACAAAGTGCTTGCCAAGATCAATGACAATGCATATGCTATAGATCTTCCAACTGATGAGTTTGGTGTCAGTAATTCTTTCAATGTGGCTGATTTGACACCATATGACGGAGAAGACCTTGGAGCATCGAGGTCGACGCCTTTTGAAGGGGGGAGATGATGAGGACATCCCTACCAAACTACTACCTCCGTTATTACAAGATGAAGACGCTGCTGCTGTGAAGCTCAAGTCCAATGAAGTCAAGATTGGACCCATTACAAGGGCTCGTGTGAAGATACTTAAGGAGCAGGTGAATGCACTCCTAAATGGTACTTTGATCGATGAGAACTTTATAGCACCTAAGTCCTTTTACTTATGTATGATCAGGTATGAAGATGAAGCAAACATCACACGAGGAGAAGAGGGGCAGCTGGACATGGAGCTGGGACGCGCGAGGGAGTGGAGGGAGGCATGCGCGAAGGAGGAAGAAGAAGTCCAGGCCGGCGCCACGCCCGGTGCAACCAGCCGCCACGCCGGCTGGCCCGGCCCCCTACGCCGGATGAGCCCGGCGCTCGCAGGCTCCTGCACCAGTGCCAATCGGGCACAGTCCAGGAACCCTGGTGACCCCGCCCGGTTCCAGCCCGGTCCCTGGCCCGGTTCAAACCCGACCGTCCGGCCCCTGGCCCGGTCGACCGGCCCCCAGGCCGGCCGTGTCCGAGTGAGTTTCGACCATATCTCGATCTGGGTCGGTTATTATTATTGTTTTTCGACTTCGGGTCGTCCTGCTCCTATATAAGTGCCAGGACGCCCCTATAATAGCTTTAGACCACGTTTAAGATAAACCCTAGTTCATAGTTGATTGCTTGGCAACTCTATTGAATCTATACACCAATTCACATCGATCTGGTGTTTTGCTACTGAAAGTTTGTGTGATCTGTTGTTCCATTGGGGATTAGAAGATTGCAATTTACCGCTTCATGGTCGGCGGCTACGTGCGCAAGTGTGTGGAGTTGCGAATATCTTGCAGAGTTGAGAACTGTTGCATTGGCGACAGGGATCAATTGAGAGACTTCTTCGGCGTCATACAAGTTATCTCCACCTCCTCATCGTGTTATCTCCGCTATGTTCGTCGCGTGTTCATCACCACCCCGTCGCTTACTGAGAAGATCGGGCAACCCCTTATCACTTTATCCAAGGATAATTCTATTGTTTACTTTACACACTTTACTTAATGCAATAATCTGTTGCTTGCAACTTAATACTGAAAGCGGTGCAGACGCTAACCTGAAGGTGGATTATTAGTCATAGATGCAGTTGGATTACGGTCTATGAATCTTGTTGTAATGCCCAAATGAATCTCATAGTAATCATCTTGTCATGTATGGTCTTTATTCTGTCAATTGCCCAGCTGTAATTTGTTTACCCAACATGTTATTTATCTTTATGGAGAGACGCCTCTAGTGAAATGTGGACCCCGGTCCTTTTTTCTTTTACATTGATAAATCATCTATTGCAAACACCTGTTCTTGCACGCATTGTTCGCTTTTCACTGCAAACAAACATCTCTTTCCACACTATACGTCTAATCCATTGTTTTCAATAAAACCGGTGAGATTGACAACCTCACTGTAAGTTGGGGCAATGTATTTTGGTTGTGTTGTGTGCAGGTTTCACGTTGTTGCTGATACCGGTAGTGCGCCCTGCCAAAGTCAGCCAACAACACCTTCAGAAGTGATTTCTTTCTCCTACTGGTCGATTAAACCTTGGTTTCTTACTGAGGGAAAACTTGCTGTTGTGCTCATCATACCTTCCTCTTGGGGTTTCCCAACTGCGTGCTCTGCACAACATCAGGCACCTAGAGGCAATCTCTGATGACTTTCGGCGATGTCACACGTGCCCAAACATAGTAGAGCAGAAGGTGTTGCTTGACATTAGTGGCATGTTGCAATCCATGGGCAAAGACATAAAGATGTTTGATCTTCCTGATATAGACGAGACGTATGAAACCACAGGAGGAGAGGCCAGAGAGGTCATTGAAGAGAGCAATATCCAGGTTGACCCTAATGATAAAAACCTAGCGTCCTCGCTAAATCCAGAACAAAGGCATGCCTATGAAAAATATTCTCAGCGGTTCATAATGGTGATGGATGTGTCTTCTTTGTCGATGGTCTAGGAGGCACATGGAAGACCTTTTTGTAAAAGGTGCTCCTTGCTACTGTCCGAGGCGAGAAAAAAATTGCTATTGCAACGGCGACGTTGGGTGTCGCTGCTTCCATCATGCCTGGAGGTCGGACCGCACACTCTAGGTTCAAGATCCCACCGAACCTCGAAGATGGGTCGTCATGTAACTTCACAAAGCAGAGCGGGACAGCCAAGCTCCTAAGGATGGTGATAACGCGTTAAGCACACGTCCGTTGGGAACCCCAAGAGGAAGGTGTGATGCGTACAGCAGCAAGTTTTCCCTCAGTAAGAAACCAAGGTTATCGAACCAGTAGAGATGAAGGCCACGTGAAGGTTGTTGGCGGAGGAGTAGTGCGGCGCAACACCAGGGATTCCGGCGCCAACGTGGAACCTGCACAACACAATCAAAATACTTTGCCCCAACTTAACAGTGAGGTTGTCAATCTCACCGGCTTGTCGTAAACAAAGGATTAAACGTATGGTGTGGAGAATGATGTTTGCTTGTAGAAAACAACAGAGAATTGCATAGATTGTATTTCAGATGTAAAAGAATGGACCGGGTCCAGTTCACTAGTGGTGTCTCTCCAATAAGAAATAGCATGTTAGGTGTACAAATTACAGTTGAGCAATTGACAAATAGAGATGCATATACATATCATGATGATTACTATGAGATTTAATCAGGGCATTACGACAAAGTACACATCGCTATCCAAGCATGCATCTATGCCTAAAAAGTCCACCTTCGGGTTAGCATCCGCACCCTTCCAGTATTAAGTTGCAAACAACAGACAATTGCATTAAGTATGGTGCAATGTAATCAACACAAATATCCTTAGACAAAGCATTGATGTTTTATCCCTAGTGGCAACACATCCACAACCTTAGAACTTTCTGTCTGTCCCAGATTCAATGGAGGCATGAACCCACTATCGAGCATAAATACTCCCTCTTGAGTCACAAGTATCAACTTGGCCAGAGCCTCTACTAGCAACGGAGAGCATGCAAGAACATAAACAACATATATATGATAGATTGATAATCAACTTGACATAGTATTCAATATTCATCGGATCCCAACAAACACAACATGTAGCATTACAAATAGATGATCTTGATCATGATAGGCAGCTCACAAGATCTAAACATGATAGCACAATGAGGAGAAGACAACCATCTAGCTACCGCTATGGACCCATAGTCCAAGGATGAACTACCCACGCATCAATCGGGCATGGTGATGTAGAGCCCTCCGTGATGATTCCCTCTCCGGCAGGGTGCGGAGGCGATCTCCTGAATCCCCGAGATGGGATTGGCGGCGCGGCGTCTCTGGAACTTTTCCGTATCGTGGCTCTCTGTAGGGTTTTCGCGACGAGAGTTTAAGTAGGCGGAAGGGCAGAGTCGGTGGAGGCTCGAGGGCCCACACCATAGGATGCGGGCCTCCTTGGCACGCCGCCTATGGTGTGGCCATATTGGCTTCATATCTCCTTCGGTCTTCTGGAAGCCCCGTGGAAAAATAAGACCCGGGCGTTGTTTCGTCAATTCCGAGAATATTTCCTGTGTAGGATTTCGAAACCAAAAACAGCACAAAACAGAACTCGCTTCGGCATCTCGTTAATAGGTTAGTGCCGAAAAATGCATATAAATGATGTAAACAGTGTATAAACATGTGAGTATTGTCATAAAACTAGCATGGAACATAAGAAATTATAGATACGTTTGAGACATATCAAGCATCCCTAAGCTTAGTTCCTACTCGCCCTCGAGTAGGTAAACGATAACAAGGATAATTTAAGTGACATGCTATCATAATCATGATCAATACTATTGTAAAGCATATGAGATGAATGAAGTGATTCGAAGCAATGGTAAAGACAATGACTAAACAACTGATCATATAGCAAAGACTTTTCATGAATAGTACTTTCAAGACAAGAATCAATAAGACTTGCATAGGAGTTAACTCATAAAGCTATAAATTCTTAGTAGAAAGTTTTGAAGCAACACAAAGGAAGATATAAGTTTCAGCAGTTGCTTTCAACTTCAACATGTATATCTCATGGATAATTGTCAACACAAAGTAATATGATGAATGCAAATAAGCAAGTATGTAGGAATCAATGCACACAGTTGACACAAGTGTTTGCTTCTAAGATAGAAAGAAGTAGGTAAACCGACTCAACATAAAGTAAAAGAATGGCCCTTCGCAGAGGGATGCATGGATTACTATTTTTGTGCTAGAGCTTTTATTTTGAAAACATAGAAACAATTTTGTCAACGGTAGTAATAATTCATATGTGTTATGCATAAGACATCCTATAACTTGCAAGCCTCATGCATAGAATACCAATAGTGCTCGCACCTTGTCCTAATTAGCTTGGATTTACATGGATTATCATTGCATAACATATGTTTTAACCAAGTGTCACAAAGGGGTACCTCTATCCACCAGGTCCAAGGAGATAAATCGCATTTGATTTCTCGTTTTTGATATATCTCAACTAAGGATATCCATACCGGGACAACATAGAAAACAAATAATGGACTCCTCTTTAATGCATAAGCATTCAACAACAGATAATATTCTCATAAGAGATTGAGGATTGATGTCCAAACTGAAACTTCCACCATGATTCATGGCTTTAGTTAGCGGCCCAATGTTCTTCTCTAACAATATGCATACACAAACCATTTGATCATGATAAATCGCCCTTACTTCAGACAAGACGAACATGCATAGCAACTCACATGATATTCAACAAAGGTGTAATAGTTGATGGCGTCCCCAGAACATGGTTACCGCTCAACAAGCAACTTATAAGAAATAAGATACATAGCAACATATTCTTCACCGTAATAGTTTTTAAGGCTATTTTCCCATGAGCTATATATTGCAAAGACAAAGAATGAAATTTTAAAGGTAGCACTCAAGTAATTTACTTTGGAATGGCAGAGAAATACCACATAGTAGGTAGGTATGGTGGACACAATGGCATAGGTTTTGGCTCAAGGTTTTGGATGCACGAAAAGTATTCCCTCTCAGTACAAGGCTTTGGCTAGCAAGGTTGTTTGAAGCAAACACAAGTATGAACCGGTACAGCAAAATTTACATAAGAACATATTGCAAGCATTATAAGACTCTACACTGTCTTCCTTGTTGTTCAAACACTTTACGAGAAAATATCTAGACCTTAGAGACCAATCATGCAAACCAAATTTCAACAAGCTCTATGGTAGTTCTTCATTAATAGGTGCAAAGTACATGATGCAAGAGCTCAAACATGATCTATTTGAGCACAACAATTGCCAAGTATCAAATTATTCAAGACAATATACCAATTACCACATGAAGCATTTTGTTTCCAACCATATAACAATGAACGAAGGTTTCAACCTTCGCCATGAACATTAAAAGTAAAGCTAAGAACACCGGTGTGTTCATATGAACGAGAGGAGCGTGTCTTTCTCCCACACAAAGAATTCTAGGATCCGATTTTATTCAAACAAAAACAAAAATAAAAGCAAACAGACGCTCCAAGTAAAGCACATAAGATGTGACTGAATAAAAATATAGTTTCACTAGAGGTGACATGATAAGTTGTCGTTGAAGAAGGGGATGCCTTGGGCATCCCCAAGCTTAGATGCTGAGTCTTCTTGAAATATGCTGGGATGAACCACGGGGGCATCCCCAAGCTTAGACTTTTCACTCTTCTTGATCATAGTATATCATCCTCCTCTCCCGATCCTTGAAAACTTCCTCCACACCAAACTCAAAATAAACTCATTAGAGGGTTAGTGCATAATCAAAAACTCACATATTTAGAGGTGACATAATCATTCTTAACACTTATGGACATTGCCCAAAGCTACTGAAAGTTAATGGAACAAAGAAATCCATTCAACATAGAAAAAGAGGCAATGCGAAATAAAAGGCATAATCTGTCAAAAGAGAACAGTCCGTAAAGACGAATTTTTTAGAGGCACTTAACAGGCTCACATGAAAAGCTCAAAACTAATGAAAGTTGCGTACATATCTGAGGATTATGCATGTAAATTGGCAGATTTTTTTGATTCTTCTACAGAGAGATCTACTCAAATTCGTGACAGGTAGAAATCTGTTTCTGCGCAGCAATCCTAATCTAGTATCAACTTTAGTATTAGAGACTTTACTTGGCACAACAATGCAATAAAGTAAAGATAAGGAGAAGTTGCTACGTAGTAACAACTTCCAAGACTCAACAAAACAGTAATAAAACATACATGGGTTATCTCCCAAGAAGTGCTTTCTTTAACGCCTTTCAGAAAAGTGTGAATCAAGTATTATCGAGAGATGAAGCATTAACATTCTTACCAGGGGATTTGCGCCTACCCTCCTTACTCTTATTCTTACTCTTTGGTTTAGGGAATATATGACCGCATCCGGGTGTAGAAGTAAAATTTAGAGTGCCTTTCCCCACATCTATGACTGCTCCCACGAGTTTCAGCAGGGATCTTCCAAGTGTGATTTGTCCTATCCCTACACATTCAACAACGAGATAATCAGTGGATACCGTTCTTCCAAGAAAGGTTGTGAACACGCCTTCAGCTATTCCCTTAGGAATTATAACAGAGTTATCAGTAAGAGTTATTCCTTCTCCTCCTTCAGTAAGTTCCCAAAGTGTCAAAGATTCATAAATACTTTTAGGCATAAGGCAGAACTCAGACATAATATCACAGCGGGCATAATTTTTTTTACCGCAAATAGCAACTTTAATAGTAGGCACCCACATTGGAGGTTCAAAGCTTACTGGAACATAATCATAATATTCGCGAATCTGGTTGTACCCTTCTTTTAAACAAGATATATTTGTTTCGAGAGTGTTTAATCTATTATGAATGCTAGCAAGAGATGAATCAAAATTATTAGCGGAGCTAGATGATGTAACCAATTTTTTTATGGCATTAAAAGCTTGATCCCCATCACGTTGAAGGAAATCTCCTCACTACAGTATCTAAGGCATATCAATAGCGAAGAATAAGCCCAAAATAAAAGTTACTAAGAAGCAAACTTAGAGTCATTTTAGGTTCAGTTTTACTATAAGAATCAAAAATTCTAGACCAAGCTTCTTTAAAACTCTCCTCACCCCTTGTTTAAAAGTAAAGATCGATTCCTCGTGATAGAGTAACAGCTACAGGACTAGTCATGATAACAGAATAAAGTAATGCAAGTAACTAATTTTTTTTGTATTTTTGATATAGAGAAAGCAAACAAAACAGAAAATAAATAAAGTAAAGCAAGACAATAACAAAGTAAAGAGATTGGATGTGAGAGACCCTTGCAGCGTGTCTTGATCTCCACAGCAACGGCGCCAGAAAGAGCTTGATAACGCGTGAAGCACACGTCCGTTGGGAACCCCAAGAGGAAGGTGTGATGCGTACAACAAGTTTTCCCTCAAAGAAACCAAGGTTATCGAACCAGTAGGAGATGAAGGCCACGTGAAGGTTGTTGGCGGAGGAGTAGTGCGGCGCAACACCAGGGATTCCGCGCCAACGTGGAACTGCACAACACAATCAAATACTTTGCCCCAACTTAACGATGAGGTTGTCAATCTCACCGGCTTGCTGTAATCAAAGGATTAAACGTATGGTGTGGAGAATGATGTTTGCTTGTAGAAAACAACAGAGAACAGTGATTGCAGTAGATTGTATTTCAGATGTAAAAGAATGGATCGGGGTCCACCACTAGTGGTGTCTCTCCAATAAGAAATAGCGTGTTGGGTGAACAAATTACAGTTGGGCAATTGACAAATAGAGATGCATATACATATCATGATGATTACTATGAGATTTAATCAGGGCATTACGACAAAGTACATAGACCGCTATCTGATACGTCTCCGACGTATCGATAATTTCTTATGTTCCATGCCACATTATTGATGATACCTACATGTTTTATACACATTATATGTCATATTTATGCATTTTGGAACTAACCTATTAACAAGATGCCGGTGCCAGTTCTTTTCTCTGTTTTGGTTTCAGAAATCCTAGTAACGAAATATTCTCGGAATTGGACGAAATCAACGCCCGGGTTCCTATTTTGCCCGGAAGCATCGAGAACACCCGAGCCGCAGAGGGCCACAGGGCCCCCAGATGATACCTTGGCGCGGCCAGAGGGGGGGCCGCGCCGCCCTATGGTGTGGGCCCCCAGAAGCCCTCTGGCGCCGCCTCTTCGCCTATATAAAGCCCCTGGATCGATAACCCTGAGACGTTCGACGAAACCCACAGAAACCTTCCAGAGCCGCCACCATCGCGAAGCCAAGATGCGGGGGACAGGATCTCTGTTCCGACGCTGCCGGAGCGAAGAAGTGCCCCTAGGAAGGCTTCTCCATCGACACCCCGCCTTCATCACCGCTGCTGCTCCATGAGGAGGAGTAGTTCTCCATCGAGGCTCGGGGCCGTAGCTATGTGGTTCATCTCTCTCCTATGTACTTCAATACAATAATCTCATGAGCTGCCTTACATGATTGAGATTCATATGATGATGCTTGTAATCTAGATGTCATTATGCTAGTCAAGTGAGTTTTACTTATGTGATCTCCGGAGACTCCTTGTCCCACGTGTGTAAAGGTGACAGTGTGTGCACCGTGTGGGTCTCTTAGGCTATATTTCACAGAATACTTATTCACTGTTGAATGGCATAGTGAGGTGCTTATTTATATCTCTTTATGATTGCAATGTGTTTGTATCACAATTTATCTATGTGCTACTCTAGCAATGTTATTAAAGTAGTTCTATTCCTCCTGCATTGGTGTAAAGGTGACTAGTGTGTGCACCATGTGGTTCTTGTCGTAGGCTATGATCATGATCTCTTGTAGATTGTGAAGTTAACTATTGCTATGATAATATTGATGTGATCTATTCCTCCTACATATGCATGAAGGTGACATGTGCATGCTATGCTAGTACTTGGTTTAGTCTTTTGATCTATCTTACACTAAGGTTACTTAAACATGAGCATTATTGTGGAGCTTGTTAACTCCGGCATTGAGGGTTCGTGTAATCCACGCAAAATGTGTCATCCAACAAAAGTGTAGAGTATGCATTTATCTATTCTGTTATGTGATCAATGTTGAGAGTGTCCACTAGTGAAAGTGTAATCCCTAGGCCTTGTTCCTAATCTTGCTATCAGCACCTTTGTTTCTTTGGTTACCTATTTCTTAATACTACCACCATCAACTACACGCAACGAGCTATTTTTACGGCACCGTTGCTCTTGCTCATACTTATTTATACCACCTGTATTTCACTATCTCTTCGCGAACTAGTGCACCTATTAGGTGTGTTGGGGACACAAGAGACTTCTTGCTTTGTGGTTGCGAGGTTGCATGAGAGGGATATCTTTGACCTCTTCCTCCCTGAGTTCGATAAACCTTGGGTGATCCACTTAAGGGAAAACTTGCTGCTGTTCTACAAACCTCTGCTCTTGGAGGCCCAACCTTGTCTACAGGAAGGAGGGGGAACGTAGACATCAAGCTATTTTCTGGCGCCGTTGCGGGAGGAAAGGTAAAAGGTACTCACACTTTGGATCTCGGCTACTAAGCTATTTTCGCCGTTGTAAGTACTCGAAGCTATTTCCTTTAGACTCTGCAGTTGCATCTTTTTGTTTTTACACTAGTAAGGCTTAATGGAAGACAACAACAAAATGAGAGATCTTTATGAACTTTATCTTGAATTAGGACATGATGTGTTTGAAGAGAGAATTAAAAACCCATGGAACTTTATATGCTAATGGGAATGTTATCATTATGAATGCTTTGAACACTATTGTTGCTAATGCTATGGAAAATTCTAAGCTTGGGGAAAGTGGCTTTGATGAGCATGATATTTTTAATCCCCCAAGCATTGAGGAGAAAATTTACTTTGATGATACTTTGCCTCCTATTTTTGATGATTATAATGATAGTAGTCTTTTGTTACCACCTGTTATGGAGGAGAAATTTGATTATGATTACAATATGCCTCCTATATTTGATAGCTACTTTGTTGAATTTGCTCCCACTACAACTAATAAAATTGATTATGCTTATGTTGGGAGTAGTAATAATTTTATGCATGAGACTCATGATAAGAATGCTTTATGTGATAGTTATATTGTTGAGTTTGCTCATGATGCTACTGCTGAAAGTTATTATGAGAGAGGAAAATATGGTTGTAGAAATTTTCATGTTACTAAAATGCCTCTCTATGTGCTGAAATTTTTGAAGCTACACTTGTTTTATCTTCCTATGCTTGTCACTTTGTTCTTCATGAATCCATTTATGTACAAGATGCCTCTGCATAGGAAGCATGTTAGACTTAAATTTGTTTTGAATTTGCCTCTTGATGCTCTCTTTTGCTTCAAATACTATTTCTGGCGAGTGCATCATTAAAACTGCTGAGCCCATCTTAATGGCTAAAAAAGAACTTCTTGGGAGATAACCCATGTGTTATTTTGCTACAGTACTTTGTTTTTATATTTTTGTCTTGGAAGTTGTTTACTACTGTAGCAACCTCTCCTTATCTTAGTTTTGTTGCATTGTTGTGACAAGTAAAGTCTCTATGGTAAAGTTGATGCTAGATTTGGATTGCTGCGCAGAAACAGCATTGCTGTCTGTCACGAATCTGGGTCCAATTCTCTGTAGGTAACTCAGAAAATTATGCCAATTTACGTGAGTGATCCTCAGATATGTACGCAACTTTCATTAGTTTTGAGTTTTTCCGTTTGAGCAAGTCTGGTGCCATTTTAAAATTCGTCTTTACGGACTGTTCTGTTTTTGACAGATTCTGCCTTTTATTCGCATTGCCGCTTTTGCTATGTTGAATGAGTTTCTTTGTTCCATTAACTTTCAGAAGCTTTGTGCAATGTCCAGAAGTGTTAAGAATGATTGTGTCACCTCTGAACATGTGAATTTTTGATTGTGCACTAACCCTCTAATGAGTTTGCTTAAAGTTTGGTGTGGAAGAAGTTTTCAAGGGTCAAGAGAGGAGGATGATATACTATGATCAAGAAGAGTGAAGAGTCTAAGCTTGGGGATGCCCGGTGGTTCATCCCTGCATATTTGAAGAAGACTCAAGCATCTAAGCTTGGGGATGCCCAAGGCATCCCATCGACAAATTATCGGTTCCTTCTCTTGAAACTATATTTTTATTCGGTCACATCTTATGTACTTTACTTGGAGCGTCTGTTTGTTTTGTTTTTGTTTTATGTTTGAATAAGTTCATCCTTGTGTGGAGAGAGACACGCTCGCTGGTTGTTATGAACACATGTGTTCTTAGCTCATAATATTCATGGCGAAGTTTCCTCTTCGTTAAATTGTTATATGGTTGGAATTGGAAAATGCTACATGTAGTAATTGCTATAATGTCTTGGGTAATGTGATACTTGGCAATTGTTGTGCTCATGTTTAAGCTCTTGCATCATATACTTTGCACCTATTAGTGAAGAAATACATAGAGCATGCTAAAATTTGGTTTGCATAATTGGTCTCTCTAAGGTCTAGATAATTTCTAGTATTGAGTTTGAACAACAAGGAAGACGGTGTAGAGTCTTATAATGTTTACAATATGTCTTTTATGTAGTTTTGCTGCACCGGTTCATCCTTGTGTTTGTTTCAAATAACCTTGCTAGCTTAAACCTTGTATCGAGAGGGAATACTTCTCATGCATCCAAAATTCTTGAGCCAACCACTATGCCATTTGTGTCCTACATACCTACCTACTACATGGTATTTCTCCGCCATTCCAAAGTAAATTTAACTTGAGTGCTACCTTTAAAATTCCATCATTCGCCTTTGCAATATATAGCTCATGGGACAAAATAGCCTTAAAAACTATTGTGGTATTGAATATGTACTTATGCACTTTATCTCATTAAGTTGCTTGTTGTGCGATAACCATGTTTCCTGGGGACGCCATCAACTTTTTACCTTTGTTGAATATCATGTGAGTTGCTATGCATGTTCGTCTTGTCTGAAGTAAGGGAGATCTACCACCATATGGTTAAGCATGCATATTGTTAGAGAAGAACATTGGGCCGCTAACTAAAGCCATGAATCATGGTGGAAGTTTCAGTTTTGGACACATATCCTCAATGAGAATAATAATTGTTGTTACATGCTTATGCATTAAAGAGGAGTCCATTATCTGTTGTTATGTTGTCCGGTATGGGTGTCTAAGTTGAAGAATGATCAGCGAGAATCCAATGCGAACTTTCCTTACCTTTGTACAGGCGGCATGGAGGTACCATTGTGACACTTGGTTAAAACATGTGCATTTGAAAGGTCTTCCAAGCTAATTAGGAAAGAGTGCGGGCACTATTAGTATACTATGCATGAGGCTTGGAACTTGTAAGATATAATTTACATAACTCATATGCTTTATTACTACGTTGACAAATTGTTTCATGTTTTCAAAATAAAAGCTCTAGCACAAATATAGCAATCGATGCTTTCCTCTTTGAAGGACCTTTCTTTTTACTTTTATTGTTGAGTCAATTCACCTATCTCTCTCCACTTCAAGAAGCAAACATTTGTGTGCTGTGCATTGATTCTTACATACTTGCTTATTGCATTTGTTATATTGCTTTGCATTGACAACTATCCATGAGATATACATGTTACAAGTTGAAAGCAACCGCTGAAACTTCATCTTCCTTTGTGTTGCTTCAATGTTTTACTTTGAATTATTGCTTTATGAGTTAACTCTTATGCAAGACTTATTGATACTTGTCTTGAAAGTACTATTCATGAAAAGTCTTTGCTTTATGATTCATTGTTTACTAATGTCATTACCATTGTTTTGATCGTGCATTCATTACATATGTTTACAATATGATCAAGTTTATGATGGCATGTCAGGAAGTATCTTTGTTATCGTTTCCTGCCGGGAGGCAAATAAGCTGGGGATGCGATACGTCTCGACGTATCGATAATTTCTTATGTTCCATGCCACATTATTGATGATACCTACATGTTTATACACATTATATGTCATATTTATGCATTTTCGGAACTAACCTATTAACAAGATTACGAAGTGCCCTGCTTTTGCTGTTTTTGGTTTAAATCCTAGTAACGAAATATTCTCGGAATCGACGAAATCACGCGGGTTCCTATTTTTCCCGGACCATCGAACACACGAGAACCGCCAGAGAGGGGGCACGGGGCCTGCAAACACTAGGCCGAGCGCGGCCAGGGGGCCGCCGCCCCTATGGTGTAGCCCCTGTCAGCTCTCTGCACCGCCTCTCCGCCTATTAAAGCCTCGTCGCGAAAACCACATGCGAGAGCGAGCCAGGAACCTTCCGAGCCGCCGCCATCGCGGCCAAGATCGGGGGACAGGAGTCTCTGTCCCGGTCGCTTGCCCAGGGAAATGCCCGGAAGCTTCTCCATCATCTCCACCGCCATCTTCATCGTCTGCTGCTCCCATGAGGAGGAGTAGTTCTCCATCGAGGCTCGGGGCTGTACCGGTAGCTATGTGGTTCATCTCTCTCCTATGTACTTCAATACAATAATCTCATGAGCTGCCTTACATGATTGAGATTCATATGATGATGCTTGTAATCTGATGTCATTATGCTAGTCAAGTGGGTTTTACTTATGTGATCTCCGGAGACTCTTGTCCCACGTGTGTAAAGGTGACTAGTGTGTGCACCGTGTGGTTCTTTCTATATTTCTGGAATACTTATTCACTGTTGAATGGCATAGTGAAGTGCTTATTTATATCTCTTTATGATTGCAATGTGTTTGTATCACAATTTATCTATGTGCTACTCTAGCAATGTTATTAAAGTAGTTCTATTCCTCCTGCATTGGTGTAAAGGTGACTAGTGTGTGCACCATGTGGTTCTTGTCGTAGGCTATGATCATGATCTCTTGTAGATTGTGAATTAACTATTACTATGATGGTATTGATGTGATCTATTTGGTTATGTTGATCTATCTTACACTAAAGGTCTTAAACATGAGCATTATTGTGGAGCTTGTTAACTCGGCATTGAGGATTCGTGTAATCCTACGCAATGTGTTCATCATCCAACAAAAGTGTAGAGTATGCATTTATCTATTCTGTTATGTGATCAATGTTAGAGTGTCCACTAGTGAAAGTGTAATCCCTAGGCCTTGTTCCTAAATACTGCGCTACTTGTTTTCTTGTTTTTTTCTTACTACTTCAATACTACCACCATCAACCACACGTCAAAGCACTTTTCCGGCACCGTTGCTACTGCTCATATATATTCATACCACACGTATTTCACTATCTCTTCGTCGCGAACTAGTGCACCTATTAGGTGTGTTGGGGACACAAGAGACTTCTTGCTTTGTGGTTGCAGGGTTGCATGAGAGGGATATCTTTGACCTCTTCCTCCTGAGTTCGATAAACCTTGGGTGATCCACTTAAGGGAAAACTTGCTGCTGTTCTACAAACCTCTGCTCTTGGAGGCCCAACACTTTCTACAGGAAAGGAGGGGGAACGTAGACATCAAGCTAGATACGTCTCCAACGTATCGATAATTTCTTATGTTCCATGCTACATTATTGATGTTATCTACATGTTATATGCACATTATATGTCATATTTATGCATTTTCTGGAACTAACCTATTAACAAGATGCCGAAGAGCCATTCTTGTTGCTGTTTTTGGTTTCGAAATCCTAATGGAAATATTCTCGAATTGGACGAAATCAATGCCCAAGTTCTATTTTTCCCGGAAGCATCCAGAACACCCGAGAGCCACGGGGAGGAACAGGCCCATAAACCACATGGCGGCGCGCCCGGGGTGGGCCCGCGCCACCCTGGTGTGGGCACCCTTCGACCCTCTCGCGCCTCTTCACCTATATAAAGCCCTGGATCGAAAACCCTGACGTTGACGAAACCACAAACCTTCCGTAGCCACCATGCGAAGCCAAGATCTGGGGGACAGAGTCTCTGTTCCGGCACGCTGCCGGAGCGGGGAAGTGCCCCCGGAAGGCTTCTCCATCGACACCCGCTGCCATCTCCACCGCCATCTCATCACCTTGCTGCTCCCATGAGGAGGGAGTAGTTCTCCATCGAGGCTCACTCTATACCGGTAGCTATGTGGTTCATCTCTCTCCTATGTACTTCAATACAATAATCTCATGAGCTGCCTTACATGATTGAGATTCATATGATGATGCTTGTAATCTAGATGTCATTATGCTAGTCAAGTGAGTTTTACTTATGTGATCTCCGGAGACTGCTTGTCCCACGTGTGTAAAGGTGACTAGTGTGTGCACCGTGTGGGTCTCTAGGCTATATTTCACAGAATACTTATTCATTGTTGAATGGCATAGTGAGGTGCTTATTTATATCTCTTTATGATTGCAATGTGTTAGTATCACAATTTATCTATATGCTACTCTAGCAATGTTATTAAAGTAGTTCTATTCCTCTGCATTGGGTGTAAAGGTGACTAGTGTGTGCACCATGTGGTTCTTGTCATAGGCTATGATCATGATCTCTTGTAGATTGTGGAGTTAATTATTACTATGATGGTATTGATGTGATCTATTTGGTTATGTTGATCTATCTTACACTAAAGGTTACTTAAACATATGAGCATTATTGTGGAGCTTGTTAACTCCCGGCATTGAGGGTTCGTGTAATCCTCGCAATGTGTTCATCATCCAGCAAAGTGTAGAGTATGCATTTATCTATTCCATTATGTGATCAATGTTGAGAGTGTCCACTAGTGAAAGTGTAATCCTAGGCCTTGTTCCTAAATACGCTATCGCTGCTTGTGCATTTCTTTGCGTTACTATTTGCTGTGTTGATACTGCTGCAATATTGTACCATCAAGCCCATGCATAAATAAGCACTTTTAGGCGCCGTACTATTTCTCATACTTATTCATACCACATTTCACTATCTCTTCGCGAACTAGTACACCCTTCTATTTGGTGTGTTGGGGACACAGAGACTCTTTGCTTTGTGGTTGCAGGGTTGCCTTAGAGGGATATCTTGACTCCTTCCTCCCTGAGTTCGATAAACCTTGGGTGATCCATGATGACGGCAATTTGCTGCTGTTCTACAAGCCCCCTTGCTCTTGGAGGCCCAACATAGACGAGAAAGGAGGGGGAACGTAGACATCAAGCTATTTTATGAGGCGCCGTTGCCGGGGAAAGGTAAAAGGTACTCACTCCAGGACCTCGGCTACCAAGCTATTTTCCATCATTGTAAGTACTCGCGAGACTATTTCCTTTAGATCCTGCAATTGCAACTTTGTTTCTTGTTTACACTAGTTTGGCATAATGGACAGAATGATCTTCTTATTCTATTTCTTGATAAAATATGGATTGTTTGATGCGAAAATTAAAAAACCTATGGAATCTTATTTGCATCCTGGTAGTAATATTAGTATGAACGCTTTTGAACACCATTGTTGATATTAGAAAGTTCTAAGCTTGGGGAGCTGGTTTTCATGATCTTTTTAGTCCCAAGCATTGAGGAGAAAATTTTCTTTGATAATACTTTGCCTCCTATTTATGATGATTATAATGATAGTGATCTTTTAGTGCCACCTACTATGGAGAGTAAATTTTGTTGTGATTATACTATGCCTCCTACACTTGATGAGAATAATAATGATAGCTACTTTGTTGAATTTGCTCCCACTACAACTAATAAAATTGATTATGCTTATGTGGAGAGTATTAATTTTATGCATGAGACTCATGATAAGAATGCTTTATGTGATAGTTATATTGTTGAGTTTGCTCATGATGCTACTGAAAGTTATTATGAGAGAGGAAGATATGGTTGTAGAAAAATTTTCATGTTACTAAAATGCCTCTCTATGTGCTGAAATTATTGAAGCTACACTTGTTTTATCTTCCTATGCTTATTGCTGCTCTTCATGAACTTGTTTATTTACAAAATTCTATGCATAGGAAGCATGTTAGACTTAAATTTGCTTCTTGATGCTCTCTTTTTTGCTTCATACTCTATTTTTCATGTGAGCATCATTACTGAGGCCATCTTAATGGCTATAAAAAGAACTTCTTGGGAGATAACCCATGTGTTATTTTGCTACAGTACTTTGTTTATATTTGTGTCTTGGAAGTTGTTTACTACTGTAGCAACCTCTCCTTATCTTAGTTTTGTTGCATTTTTGTACAATAAAGTCTCTATGGTAAAGTTGATGCTAGATTTGGTTGCTGCGTCAGAAACAGCATTACTGTCTATCACGAATCTGGGTCTAATTCTCTGTAGGTATCTCAGAAAATTACCACTTAGTTCATTGAGTGATCCTCAGATATGTACCAACTTTCATTAGTTTTGAGTGTTTTCCATTTGAGCAAGTCTGGTGCCATTTTTAAAATTCGTCTTTGCGGACTGTTCTGTTTTTTATTGATTCTGCCTTTTATTTCGCATTGCCGCTTTTTGCTATGTTGAATGAGTTTCTTTGTTCCATTAACTTTCAGAAGCTTGTGCAATGTCCAGAAGTGATAAGAATGATTGTGTCACCTCTGAATATGTGAATTTGTGGTTATGCACTAACCCTCTAATGAGTTTTTGAGTTTGGTGTGGAGGAAGTTTTCAAGGATCAAGAGAGGGAGATGATACAATATGATCAAGGAGAGTGAAAGCTCTAGCTTGGGGATGCCCCGGTGGTTCATCCCTGCATATTTCAAGAAGACTCAAGCATCTAAGCTTAGGGATAAGGCATCCCCTTCTTCATCGACAACATTATCAGGTTCCTCCCATAAAACTATATTTTTATTCGGTCATCTTATGTACTTTACTTGGGAGCGTGTTTTTTTGTTTGTTTGTGTTTGAATAAATTGGATTACATCATGCTTGTGTGGGAGGGGGACACTCCGCTGTTGAGTATGAACACATGTGTTCTTAGCTCTTTATATTCATGAAGTTTACTCTTCGTTAAATTGTTATATGGTTGAATTGGAAAATGCTAAGTAATTGCTCTAATGTCTTGGGTAATGTGATACTTGGCAATTGTTGTGCTCATGTTTAAGCTCTTGCATCCTATACTTTGCACCCATTAATGAAGAAATATACATAGAGCTTGCTAAATTTGGTTTTTCCATAATTGGTCTCTCTAAGGTCTAGATAATTTCTAGTATTGAGTTTGAACAACAGGAAGACCATTGTAGAGTCTTATAATGTTTCAATATGTCTTTTATGTGAGTTTCTCTGCCAGGTTTCATCCTTGTGTTTATTTCAAATAGCCTTGTAGCCTAAGCCTTAATAATAGAGAGGAGATTTTCTCATGCATCCAAAATAGCAACAATATGCCATTTGTGTCCACCATACCTACCTGTACTACATTTTTATAGCCATTCCAAAGTAATTGCTTGAGTGGTTACCTTTAAATTTCCATCATTGCCTTTGCAATATATAGCTCATGGGACAAAATAGCCTTAAAACTATTTGGTATTGAATATGTACTTATGCACTTTATCTCTTATTAAGTTGCTTGTTACGCGATAACCATGTACGCCATCAACTCCTCTTTGTTGAATATCATGTGAGTTGCTATGTCTGTTCGTCTTGCTGAAGTAAAGGCGGTTTTCACAATCAAATGGTTTGAGTATGCATATGTTGAGAAGAACATTGGACGCTAACCTAGAACCATGAATCATGGTGGAAGTTTCCAGTTTGGACATAAAACCTCAATCTCTTGTGAGAATATTAATCATTTGTTGTTGAATGCTTAAGCATTAAGGAGGAGTCCATTATCTATTGTCTATGTTGTCCCGGTATGAGTGTCTAAGTTGAAGAATGATCAAGAAATCCAATGCGAACTTTCTCCTTAGACCCTTGTACAGGCATCATACCCTTTGTGACATTTGGTTGAAACATATGCTATGCAATGATAATCATGTTAATCAAGCTAATTAGGACAAGGTGCGGGCACTATTAGTACACTATGCATGGGTCACAACTTGTAAGATATAATTTACATGATACATATGCTTTATTACTACCGTTGACAAAATTGTTACATGTTTTCAAAATAAAAAGCTCTAGCACAAATATAGCAATCGATGCTCCTCTTTGAAGGACCATTCTTTTGCTTTATTGTTGGGTCAGTTCCTATCTCTCTCCACCTCAGAAGCAAACACTTGTGTGAGCTGTGCATTGGTCACCATACTTGCATATTGCACTTGTTATATTATATGTTGACAATTATCCATGAGATATACATGTTATAAGTTGAAAGCAACTTCTGAAGAAACCCAATCTTCCTTTGTGTTGCTTCAATACCTTTACTTTGATTTATTGCTTTATGAGTTAACTCTTGTGCAAGACTTATTGATGCATGCTTGTCTTGAAAGTATTATTCATGAAAAGTCATTGCTTTATGATTCAGTTGTTTACTCATGTCATTACCATTGTTTTGATCGCTGCATTCATTACATATGTTTACAATATGATCAAGTTGATGATGTTTTGTGAAATTATCTTTGTTATCGTTTTACGCTGGGACGAGCGGAACTAAGCTGGGGGCCTTTGCACACATGCGGGAGGAATAAAACTACTTTAATAACATTTCTAGAGTAGCATAGATAAATTGTGATACGAAGACATTGCAATCATATAAATAAGCGCCTCACTATGCCATTCAACGTGAATAAGTATTAAATGAAGTAACAGCCCCTAAGAGACCACAGTTGCACACAGCATCACCTTTACCTGATGGGACAAGGAGTCTCGGAGATCACATAAGTAAAACTCCACTTGACTAGCATAATGACATCTAGATTACAAGCATCATCATATGAATCTCAATCATGTAAGGCAGCTCATGAGATTATTGTATTGAAGTACATAGGAGAGATGAACCACATAGCTACCGAGTGCAGCCCACCGAGCCTCGATGAAGATGTTGCAGCGGCGACGGTGATGAAGATGGCGGTGGAAGTGGCAGCGTGTCGATGGAAAGCCTTCCGGGGGCACTTCCCGCTCGGCAGCGTGCGGAACGCCGAGAGACACTCCTATCCCCCGAGATCTTGGCCCGCGATGGTGGCGGCTTCTGGAAGGTTTTACGCGGGTTTCGTCGTTCGTAATAGGGTTTTCGATCCTTTCTATGGGCGAAGAGGCGGCGTCAGAGGTCGAAGGGTGCCCACACCATAGGAATTGGCGGAGCCCGCCCCAGCCACGCAGCCATGTGGTTTGGTGGGCTGTGCCCCTCACTGCTCGGTGTTCTGGATGCTTCCAGGGAAAATAGGAACCTGGGCGTTGATTTCGTCGATTCCGAGAATATTTACGTAAGGATACCTGAAACCAAAAACAGCAGACAGGCGCTTTGACATCTTGTTAATAGGTTAGTTCCGGAAAATGCATAAATATGACATAAAATGTGTATAAAAAGATGGTATCATCAATAAAGTAGCATGGAACATAAGAAATTATCGATACGTTGGAGACGTATCAGCATCCCCAAGCTTAGTTCTGCTCGTCCCGAGCAGGTAAAACGATAACAAAGATAATTTCTTAAGTGCCATGCCATCATAAACTTGATCATATTGTAAACATATGTAATGAATGCAGCGATCAAAACAATGGTAATGACATGAGTAAACAACTGAATCATAAGCAAAGACTTTTCATGAATAGTACTTCAAGACAAGCATCAATAGTCTTGCATAAGAGTTAACTCATAAACAATAATTCAAAGTAAAGGCATTGAAGCAACTAATGGAAGATTAAGTTTCAACTTGTAACATATGTATATCTCATGGATAGTGTCAGCAAGTAATATAACAAATGCAATATGCAGAGTATGTAAGAATCAATGCACGGTTTACACAGATGTTTGCTTCTTGAGGTGGAGAGATAGGTGAACTGACTCAACATAAAAAGTAAAAAGGTCCTTCAAAGAGGAAAGCATCGGTGGCTATATCAGAGGGAAGCTTTTATTTTGAAAACATAAAGAGAGCATAAAAATAAAGTTTTGGAGATTTGTCAATGAATGGTAGCGGGCACTCTAACCCCTTGCCAGACAACCTTCAAGAACGGCTCCCATTTTATTTTATTTTTGGGTGGCACTCCTTCCAACCTTTCTTTCTAAACCATGGCTAACCGAATCTCGGTGCCTGCCAACAATCATACCATGAAGGAGTGCCTTTTTATTTTAGTTTTATTGAGTGACACTCACTCCCACTTTGCTTTCTCAAATAGCATTAACCTTGAATCCTTAGTTGCCATCCAACAATCACATATGGAGGAGTGTCTATTTTGTTAATTAATTTGGGGTAGAATCCCATTGCCAGCTCTTTTTGCAAGTATTGGATAAGCGGATGAAGCCACTAGTCCATTGGTGAGATTGCCCAACAAGATTGAAAGATAAACACCACATACTTCCTACATGAGCTATAAAACATTGTTAAATAAGTATGGCACAGATTGTTTAAAGGTAGCACTCAAACAGTTTACTTTGGAATGGCGGAGAAATACCATGCTGATGGAGTAGGTATGGGTGGACTACCAAATGGCATAGTGGTTGAGCTGGATATTTTGGATGCATGAGAAGTATTCCCTCTCGATACAAAGGTTTAGGCTAGCAAGGATATTTGAAACAAACACAAGGATGAACCGGTGCATCAACACATAAAGGACATATTGAAAACATTATAAGACTCTACCGTCTTCCTTTGTTGTTCAAACTCAATACTAGAAAGTATCTAGACCTTAGAGAGATCAATTATGCAAACAAATTTTAGCATGCTCTATGTATTTCTTCACTAACAGGTGCAAAAGTATATGATGCAAGAGCTTAATCATGAGCACAACAATTGCCAAGTGTCACATTATCAAGACATTTTATCAATTACTACATGCTAGCATTTTCCAATTCCAACCATATAACAATTTAACGAAGAGGAAACTCGCCATGAATATTATGAGCTAAGAACACATGTGTTCATACGAACCAGCGGAGCGTGTCTCTCTCACACAAGGATGAACTTATTCAAGCATGAACAAAAACAAAAACAAGCAGAGGCCGCTCCAAGCAAAGTACATAGATGTGACCGAATAAAAATAGTTTCAATAGAAGTGATAAGTTGTCGATGAAGGGATGCCTTAGGCATCCCAAGCTTATGCCTGAGTCTTCTTGAAATATGCAGGGATGAACAGGGGCATCCCCAAGCAAACTCTTCACTCTTCTTGATCATAGTATATCATCCTCCTCTCTTGACCCTTGAAAACTTCTTCACACAAACTTTAAAAAGAACTCATTAGAGGGTTAGTGCATAATCAAAAATTCACATGTTCGGGTGACACAATCATTCTTAACACTTCTGGACATTGCTCAAGCTACTGGAAGGTAATGGAACAAAGAAATCCACCCAACACAGCGAAGAAGCAATGCGAAATAAAAGGCAAGATCTGTCAAAAACAGAACAGTCCGTAAGACGAATTTTAAAAATGGCACCAGACGCTCAAACGGAAAACTCAAAACTAATGAAAGTTGCGTACATATCCCAGGATCATTCACGTAAATTGGCATAATTTTTTGAGTTACCTGCAGAGTGAACCCAGATTCGTGACAGACAACAGTGCAGCAGCAGCAATCAATCTAGCATCAACTTTACCATAGAGACTTTACTTGGCACAAAAACATGATAAGGAGGTTGCTACAGTAGTAAACAACTTCCAAGACACAAATATAAAACAAAGTACTGTGGTAAAAAAACACATGGGTTATCTCCCAAGAAGTTCTTTCTTTATAGCCATTAAGATGAACTCAGTAATTTATGATGCACTCATATAAGGATGAGAGTTGAAGCAAAGAGAGCATCAAAAAGCAAATTCAAAACACATTTAAGTCTAACATGCTTCCTATGCATAAGAACCTTGTAAATAAACAAGTTCATGAAGAGCAAAGTAACAAGCATAGGAAGATAAAACAAGTGTAGTTTCAAAAATTTCAGCACATAGAGGAATTGTTTAGTAACATGAAAATTTCTGCAACCATATTTTCCTCTCTCATAAAGATTTTCAGTAGCATCATGAACAAACACAACAATATAACTATCAAATGAAACATTCTTATCATGAGTCTCATGCATAAAATTATTACTCCCAACATAAACATAATCAATTTTAGTAGTTGTAGTGGGAGCAAATTCAACAAAGTAGCTAAAGTATAATCATCATAAATAGGAGGCCAAGCATCATCAAAGATAAAATTTTCTCCTCAATACTTGGGGATATAAAAATATCATCTTTCGTCAAAAACCAGCTTTAAACAAGACTCCATAGCAATGCTGTGTGTGTTCAAAGCATTCATACTAATAACATTCCCATTAGCATGCATAAGTTCCATGGGTTTTTAATTTTCTCTTCAAACACATCATGTCCTAATTCAAGATAAAGTTCAAGATCTCTCATATTTTTGTTGTTTTCCATTATGCCTAACTAGTGTAAACAAGAAACAAAAAGATGCAATTACAGGATCTAAAGGAAATAGCTTGAGAGTACTTACAACTTGTGAAAATAGCTTAGTGGCAGAATCCGAATGTAGTACGCTTTACCTTACCTCCCGACAGCGAAGCCGGAAAATAACCCAGTGTCTCGGAACCCACCTCCTTTCACGTAGGCAGTGTTGGGCCTCCAAGAGCGGTTTGTAAACAACAGAAGTTTTCCCTTAAGTGGATCACCAAGATTTATCGAACTCGGGAAGAGGTCAAAAAGATATCCCTCTCAGCACAACCTATAACCGAAGTCTCTCCCATGTCCCACTGGCTACACCTAATAGGTGCACTAGTTCGGCGAAGAGATAGTGAAATACGGGTGGTATAAATAAGCATGAGCAGTAGCAACGGTGCCTGAGAAAATAGCTTGCTGACGTGTAGTTGATGGTGGTAAGTATTGCAACAATAGCATGATAAGAAACGGTAAACAAACGGTAATAGCAGTATTTAGGAACAAGGCTAGGATTACACTTTCACTAGTGGACACTCTCAACATTGATCACATAGCAAGAATAGATAAATGCATACTCACTTTTGTTGGATGATGAACACACATTGCGTAGGATTACACGAACCCTCAATGCTGAGTTAACAAGCTCCACAATAATGCTCATGTTTAAGTAACCTTTAGTTAAGATAGATCAAAAGACTAAGTACTAGCATGGCATGCACACTGTCACCTTCATGCATATGGAGAATAGATCACATCAATATTATCATGGCAATAGTTAACTTCATAATCTACAAAGTCATAATCATAGCATAAACCAAGTACTAACACGGTGCACACTGCTGTCACCTTTGCACACATGCGGGAAGATAAAACTACTTTAATAACATTGCTAGAGTAGCACATAGATAAATTGTGATACGAACACATTGCAATCATAAAGAGATATAAATAAGCACCTCACTATGCCATTCAACGGTGAATAAGTATTCTGCGAAATATCAGTTGATCATCTCAAGCGTATCGATAATTTCTTATGTTCCATGCCACATTATTGATGATACCTACATGTTTTTATACACATTATATATGTATTTAGCCATTTTCTGGAACTAACCTATTAACAAGATGCCCGAAGTGCCGATTCTGTTACCTTTGTTTTGGTTTTCAGAAAATCCTATTGAAAGCATATTCTCTCGGAATCAGACTAGAAATCAACGCCCGGTTCCTGTTTTCCGGAACCATCCAGGAACACGAGAACCGCCAGAGAGGGGGGCACAGGCCCACACACCACTAGGCGGCGCGGCCAAGGGGGCCGCGCCGCCTATGGTGTAGCCTTTGTCAGCCCTCATAGCCTCTCGCCCTATTCCAAAGCCTCAGTCCTTGAGCTCCCCGATGCGAGGCAATGAAACCACAGGAACCTTCCCAGGCCGCCGCCATCGTGAAGCCAAGATGGACAGTCTCTGTTCCGGCACGCACCCGGGACGGGGAAATGCCCAGAGCTTCTCCATCATCTCCACCGCCATCTTCATCTGGCTCTTTGCTCCTTGAGGAGGGTAGTTCTCCATCGAGCTCAGGGGCTGTACCGAGTAGCCTTATTAGTTCATCTCTCCCTATGTACTTCAATACAATAATCCTCATGAGCTTCCATGATTGAGATTCATATGATGATGCTTGTAATCTAGATGTCTTTATGCTAATCAAGTGGGTTTTACTTATGTGATCTCGAGAGACTCCTTGTCCCACGTGTGTAAGGTGACTAGTGTGTGCCAGGTGTGGGTCTCTTGGTATATTTCACGAGAATACTTATTCAACTGTTGAATGGCATAGTAAAGTGCTTATTTATATCTCTTTGTAATTGCAATGTGTTTGTATCACAGTTTATCTGTGCTACTCTACCAATGTTATTAAAGTAGTTCTATTCCCCCCTGCATTGGTGTAAAGGTGACTGGTGTGCACCATGTGGTTCTTGTCGTAGGCTATGATCCTATGGTCTCTTGTAGATTGTGAAGTTAACTATTACTATGATGGTATTGATGTGATCTATTTGGTATGTTGATCTTATCTTACACTAGGGGTTGCCAAACATGAGCATTGTGTGGAGCTTGTGCTCAAGCATTGAGATTACCGTGTAATCCTAAATGTGTTCATCATCCAACAAAAGTGTAGAGTATGCATTTATCTATTGTTATGTGATCAATGTTGAGTGTCCCATAGTGAAAGTGTAATCCCTGGGCCTTGTTCTTAAATATATTGCTATCACTGCTTGTTTACTGTTTCCTGCGTTACTACTGCTACAATACTACCACCATCAGCTACACGCCCGCAAGCTATTTTACGGCACCGTTGTTATTGCTCATACTTATTTATACCACCTGTACTTCACTTCGTTGAACTAGTGCACCTATTAGGTGTATTTGGGACACAGGGGGCTTCTTGCTTTGTGGTTGGGGTTGCATGAGAGGGATATCTCTTAGGCCTATATTTGCCCTGACACTTCTTCAGCCCGTGAAGGAATAGGGGAAGTAGACTTATTTATATCTCACACTTTATGATTTCCAATTTGTTTGTATTTCACAATTTATCTATGTGCTATCTAGAGAGATGTTATCTTGAATTAGGTATGTATTTATTCCTCCCGGAACATTGCATGTAATGGTGATTAATGTGTACACCTATTGTTGCTTGCTATGTTCGTAGGCTATTTGATGGCATGATATCTTAATTAGATTGAGGAGTTGACTGTATTATATATGATGATTATAATGATGTAGTCTCCACCTGTTATTTGACTATGTTACAATTGTTGATCTTTGTAGATTGTGAAGTTAACTATTACTATGATGGTATTATGTTATCTATTTGGTTATGTTGATCTATCTTACACTAAAGGTTACTTAAACATGAGCATTATTGTGGAGCTTGTTAATCCGGCAGGATTCGTGTAATCCTACGCAATGTGTTCATCATCCAACAAAAGTGTAGAGTATGCATTTATCTATTCTGTTATGTGATCAATGTTGAGAGTGTCCACTAGTGAAAGTGTAATCCCTAGGCCTTGTTCCTAAATACTGCTATACTGCTTGTTTACTGTTTTACTGCGTTACTACTGCTGCAATACTACCACCATCAACTACACGCCAGCAAGCTATTTTCTGGCACCGTTGCTACTGCTCATCTTATTTATACCACCTGTTCACTATCTCTTCGTGAACTAGTGCACCTATTAGGTGTGTTGGGGACACAAGAGACTTCTTGCTTTGTGGTTGCAGGGTTGCATGAGAGGGATATCTTTGACCTCTTCCTCCCTGAGTTCGATAAACCTTGGGTGATCCACTTAAGGGAAAACTTGCTGCTGTTCTACAAACCTCTGCTCTTGGAGGCCCAACACTGTCTAGGGAAAGGAGGGGGCGTAGACATCAAGCTATTTTTCGGCGCCGCCGGGAGGAAAGGTAAAAGGTACTCACACTCCGGATCTGGCTACTAAGCTATTTCCCGGCGCTGTAAGTACTCGAAGCTATTTCCTTTAGATCCTGCAATTGCATCATTTGGTTTCTTGTTTACACTAGTAAGGCATAATGGAAAACAACAAAAATATGAGAGATCTTTATGAACTTTATCTTGAATTAGGACATGATGTGTTTGAAGAGAGAATTAAAAAACCCATGGAACTTTATATGCATGCTAATGGGAATGTTATTAATATGAATGCTTTGAACACTATTGTTGCTAATGCTATGGAAAATTCTAAGCTTGGGGAAGCTGGCTTTGATGAGCATGATATTTTTAGTCCCCCAAGCATTGAGGAGAAAATTTACTTTGATGATACTTTGCCTCCTATTTATGATGATTATAATGATAGTAGTCTTTTGTTACCACCTGTTATGGAGGATAAATTTGATTATGATTACAATATGCCTCCTATATTTGATAGCTACTTTGTTGAATTTGCTCCCACTACAACTAATAAAATTGATTATGCTTATGTTGGGAGTAGTAATAATTTTATGCAT
This sequence comes from Lolium multiflorum, assembly GCA_030979885.1. Taxonomy (NCBI): domain Eukaryota; kingdom Viridiplantae; phylum Streptophyta; class Magnoliopsida; order Poales; family Poaceae; genus Lolium; species Lolium multiflorum. The sequence goes on along the minus strand of CM061753.1, from coordinate 87,037,385 downwards.
GAGACTCATGATAAGAATGCTTTATGTGATAGTTATATTGTTGAGTTTGCTCATGATGCTACTGAAAGTTATTATGAGAGAGGAAAATATGGTTGTAGAAATTTTCATGTTACTAAAATGCCTCTCTATGTGCTGAAATTTTTGAAGCTACACTTGTTTTATCTTCCTATGCTTGTTACTTTGCTCTTCATGAACTTGTTTATTTACAAAATTCCTATGCATAGGAAGCATGTTAGACTTAAATTTGCTTCTTGATGCTCTCTTTTGCTTCATACTCTATTTTTCATGTGAGCATCATTAAAACTGCTGAGCCCATCTTAATGGCTATAAAGAAAGAACTTCTTGGGAGATAACCCATGTGTTATTTTGCTACAGTACTTTGTTTTATATTTGTGTCTTGGAAGTTGTTTACTACTGTAGCAACCTCTCCTTATCTTAGTTTTGTTGCATTTTTGTGCCAAGTAAAGTCTCTATGGTAAAGTTGATGCTAGATTTGGATTGCTGCGCAGAAACAGCATTGCTGTCTGTCACGAATCTGGGTCTAATTCTCTGTAGGTAACTCAGAAAATTATGCCAATTTACGTGAGTGATCCTCAGATATGTACGCAACTTTCATTAGTTTTGAGTTTTTCCGTTTGAGCAAGTCTGGTGCCATTTTAAAATTCGTCTTTACGGACTGTTCTGTTTTGACAGATTCTGCCTTTTATTTCGCATTGCTTCTTTCGCTGTGTTGGGTGGATTTCTTTGTTCCATTACCTTCCAGTAGCTTTGAGCAATGTCCAGAAGTGTTAAGAATGATTGTGTCACCTCTGAACATGTGAGTTTTGATTATGCACTAACCCTCTAATGAGTTTGCTTAAAGTTTGGTGTGGAAGAAGTTTTCAAGGGTCAAGAGAGGAGGATGATATACTATGATCAAGGAGAGTGAAAGCTCTAAGCTTGGGGATGCCCCGTGGTTCATCCCTGCATATTTCAAGAAGACTCAAGCATCTAAGCTTGGGGATGCCCAAGGCATCCCCTTCTTCATCGACAACATTATCAGGTTCCTCCCCTGAAACTATATTTTTATTCGGTCACATCTTATGTACTTTACTTGGAGCGTCTGTGTGCTTTTGTTTTTGTTTGTGTTTGAATAAATTGGATTACATCATCCTTGTGTGGGAGAGAGACATGCTCCGCTGGTTCGTATGAACACATGTGTCCTTAGTTCATAATATTCATGGCGAAGTTTCTCTTCGTTAAATTGTTATATGGTTGGAATTGGAAAATGCTACATGTAGTAATTGCTATAATGTCTTGGATAATTTGATACTTGGCAATTGTTGTGCTCATGTTTAAGCTCTTGCATCATATACTTTGCACCTATTAGTGAAGAAATACATAGAGCATGCTAAAATTTGGTTTGCATATTTGGTTTCTCTAGAGTCTAGATAATATCTAGTATTGAGTTTTGAACAACAAGGAAGACGGTGTAGAGTCTTATAATGTTTACAATATGTCTTTTATGTGAGTTTTGCTGCACCGGTTCATCCTTGTGTTTGTTTCAAATAACCTTGCTAGCCTAAACCTTGTATCGAGAGGGAATACTTCTCATGCATCCAAAATACTTGAGCCAACCACTATGCCATTTGTGTCCACCATACCTACCTACTACATGGTATTTTCCGCCATTCCAAAGTAAATTGCTTGAGTGCTACCTTTAAATTTCCATCATTCGCCTTTGCAATATATAGCTCATGGGACAAAATAGCCTTAAAAACTATTGTGGTATTGAATATGTACTTATGCACTTTATCTCTTATTAAGTTGCTTGTTGTGCGATAACCATGCTTCTGGGGACGCCATCAACTACTCTTTGTTGAATATCATGTGAGTTGCTATGCATGTTCGTCTTGTCTGAAGTAAGGGAGATCTACCACCATATGGTTAAGCATGCATATTGTTAGAGAAGAACATTGGGCCGCTAACTAAAGCCATGAATCATGGTGGAAGTTTCAGTTTTGGACACATATCCTCAATCTCCAGTGAGAATAATAATTGTTGTTACATGCTTATGCATTAAAGAGGAGTCCATTATCTGTTGTTCATGTTGTCCCGGTATGGGTGTCTAAGTTGAAGAATGATCAAAAGCGAGAAATCCAATGCGAACTTTCTCCTTAGACCCTTGTACAGGCGGCATGGAGGTACCCCATTGTGACACTTGGTTAAAACATGTGCATTGCGATGATCCGGTAGTCCAAGCTAATTAGGACAAGGTGCGGGCACTATTAGTATACTATGCATGAGGCTTGCAACTTGTAAGATATAATTTACATAACTCATATGCTTTATTACTACCGTTGACAAAATTGTTTCATGTTTTCAAAATAAAAGCTCTAGCACAAATATAGCAATCGATGCTTTCCTCTTTGAAGGACCTTTCTTTTACTTTTATTGTTGAGTCAGTTCACCTATCTCTCTCCACCTCAAGAAGCAAACATTTGTGTGAACTGTGCATTGATTCTTACATACTTGCTTATTGCATTTGTTATATTGCTTTGCATTGACAACTATCCATGAGATATACATGTTACAAGTTGAAAGCAACCGCTGAAACTTCATCTTCCTTTGTGTTGCTTCAATGCTTTTACTTTGAATTATTGCTTTATGAGTTAACTCTTATGCAAGACTTATTGATGCTTGTCTTGAAAGTACTATTCATGAAAAGTCTTTGCTTTATGATTCATTGTTTACTCATGTCATTACCATTGTTTTGATCGCTGCATTCATTACATATGTTTACAATATGATCAAGTTTATGATGGCATGTCACTTCAGAAATTATCTTTGTTATCGTTTTACCTGCTCGGGACGAGCAGAACTAAGCTTGGGGATGCTGATACGTCGTTCTCCATCGAGGCTCGGGGCTGTACCGGTAGCTATGTGGTTCATCTCTCTCCTATGTACTTCAATACAATAATCTCATGAGCTGCCTTATGTCTACGTTCCCCCTCCTTTCCTGTAGACAGTGTTGGGCCTCCAAGAGCAGAGGTTTGTAGAACAGCAGCAAGTTTTCCCTTAAGTGGATCACCCAAGGTTTATCGAACTCGGGGAGGAAGAGGTCAAAGATATCCCTCTCATGCAACCCTGCAACCACAAAGCAAGAAGTCTCTTGTGTCCCCAACACACCTAATAGGTGCACTAGTTCGGCGAAGAGATAGTGAAATACAGGTGGTATAAATAAGTATGAGCAGTAGCAACGGTGCCAGAAAATAGCTTGCTGGCGTGTAGTTGATGGTGGTAGTATTGCAGCAGTAGTAACGCAGTAAAACAGTAAACAAGCATCGATAGCAGTATTTAGGAACAAGGCCTAGGGATTACACTTTCACTAGTGGACACTCTCAACATTGATCACATAACGAATAGATAAATGCATACTCTACACTTTTGTTGGATGATGAACACATTGCGTAGGATTACACGAACCCTCAATGCCGGAGTTAACAAGCTCCACAATAATGCTCATGTTTAAGTAACCTTTAGTGTAAGATAGATCAACATAACCAAATAGATCACATCAATACCATCATAGTAATAGTTAACTTCACAATCTACAAGAGATCATGATCATAGCCTACGACAAGATCCACATGGTGCACACACTAGTCACCTTTACACCAATGCAGGAGGAATAGAACTACTTTAATAACATTGCTAGAGTAGCACATAGATAAATTGTGATACAAACACATTGCAATCATAAAGAGATATAAATAAGCACCTCACTATGCCATTCAACAGTGAATAAGTATTCTGTGAAATATAGCCTAAGAGACCCACACGGTGCACACACTGTCACCTTTACACACGTGGGACAAGGAGTCTCCGGAGATCACATAAGTAAAACTCACTTGACTAGCATAATGACATCTAGATTACAAGCATCATCATATGAATCTCAATCATGTAAGGCAGCTCATGAGATTATTGTATTGAAGTACATAGGAGAGAGATGAACCACATAGCTACCGGTACAGCCCGAGCCTCGATGGAGAACTACTCCCTCCTCATGGGAGCAGCAGCGGTGATGAAGATGGCGGTGGAGATGGCAGCGGTGTCGATGGAGAAGCCTTCCGGGGCACTTCCCCTCCGGCAGCGTGCCGGAACAGAGACTCCTGTCCCCGGATCTTGGCTTGATGGCGGCGGCTCTGGAAGGTTTCTGTGGGTTTCGTCGTTCGCATCAGGGTTTTCGCGACGGAGGCTTTAAATAGGCGAAGAGGCGGTGCAGGAGGGCTGACAGGGGGGCTACACCATAGGGCGGCGCGGCCCCCCCCTTGGCCGCGCCGGCCTAGGGTTTGTGGCCTGTGCCCCCTCTCTGGCGGTTCTCGTGTGTTCGGATGGTTCCGGGAAAATAGGAACCCGGGCGTTGATTTCGTCCGATTCCGAGAATATTTCGTTACTAGGATTTCTGAAACCAAAAACAGCAGAAAACAGGAACTGGCACTTCGGCATCTTGTTAATAGGTTAGTTCCAAAATGCATAAATATGACATATAATGTGTATAAAACATGTAGGTATCATCAATAATGTGGCATGGAACATAAGAAATTATCGATACGTCGGAGACGTATCAGCATCCCCAAGCTTAGTTCTGCTCGTCCCGAGCAGGTAAAACGATAACAAAGATAATTTCTGAAGTGACATGCCATCATAAACTTGATCATATTGTAAACATATGTAATGAATGCAGCGATCAAAACAATGGTAATGACATGAGTAAACAACTGAATCATAAAGCAAAGACTTTTCATGAATAGTACTTTCAAGACAAGCATCAATAAGTCTTGCATAAGAGTTAACTCATAAAGCAATAATTCAAAGTAAAAGCATTGAAGCAACACAAAGGAAGATGAAGTTTCAGCGGTTGCTTTCAACTTGTAACATGTATATCTCATGGATAGTTGTCAATGCAAAGCAATATAACAAATGCAATAAGCAAGTATGTAAGAATCAATGCACAGTTCACACAAGTGTTTGCTTCTTGAGGTGGAGAGAGATAGGTGAACTGACTCAACATAAAAGTAAAAGAATGGTCCTTCAAAGAGGAAAGCATCGATTGCTATATTTGTGCTAGAGCTTTGATTTTGAAAACATAAAGAGAGCATAAAAATAAAGTTTTGAGAGGTGTATGTTGTTGTCAACGAATGGTAGCGGGTACTCTAACCCCCTTGCCAGACAAACCTTCAAAGAGCGGCTCCCATTTTATTTTATTTTTGAGTGGCACTCCTTCCAACCTTTCTTTCACAAACCATGGCTAACCGAATCCTCGGGTGCCTGCCAACAATCTCATACCATGAAGGAGTGCCTTTTTATTTTAGTTTTATTATGATGACACTCCCCCAACCTTTGCTTACACAAGCCATGGCTAACCGAATCCTTCGGGTGCCGTCCAACAATCACATACCATGGAGGAGTGTCTATTTTTGTTAATTAATTTGGGACTGGGAATCCCATTGCCAGCTCTTTTTGCAAAATTATTGGATAAGCGGATGAAGCCACTAGTCCATTGGTGAAAGTTGCCCAACAAGATTGAAAGATAAACACCACATACTTCCTCATGAGCTATAAAACATTGACACAAATCAGAGGTGATAAATTTTGAATTGTTTAAAGGTAGCACTCAAGCAATTTACTTTGGAATGGCAGGAAATACCATGTAGTAGGTAGGTATGGTGGACACAAATGGCATAGTGTTGTTTGGCTCAAGGATTTGGATGCATGAGAAGTATTCCCTCTCGGCTTAGGCTAGCAAGGTTGTTTGAAGCAAACACAAGCATAAACTAGTACAGCAAAACTCACATAAAAGACATATTGTAAACATTATAAGACTATACATTGTCTTCCCTGTTGTTCAAACACCTCACTAGAAATTATCTAGACCTTAGAGAGACCAATTATGCAAACCAAATTTTAACATGCTCTATGTATTTCTTCACTAATAGGTGCAAAGTATATGATGCAAGAGCTTAAACATGAGCACAACAATTGCCAAGTGTCACATTACCCAAGACATTATAGCAATTACTACATGTAGCATTTTCCAATTCCAACCATATAACAATTTAACGAAGAGGAAACTTCGCCATGAATATTATGAGCTAAGAACACATGTGTTCATACGAACCAGCGGAGCGTGTCTCTCACACAAGCATGATGTAATCCAATTTATTCAAACACAAACAAAAACAAAAGCACACAGACGCTCCAAGTAAAGTACATAAGATGTGACCGAATAAAAATATAGTTTCAGGGGAGGAACCTGATAATGTTGTCGATGAAGAAGGGGATGCCTTGGGCATCCCCAAGCTTAGATGCTTGATTCTTCTTGAAATATGCAGGGATGAACCACCGGGGCATCCCCAAGCTTAGACTCTTCACTCTTCTTGATCATAGTATATCATCCTCCTCTCTTGACCCTTGAAAACTTCTTCCACACCAAACTTTAAGCAAACTCATTAGAGGGTTAGTGCATAATCAAAAATTCACATGTTCAGAGGTGACACAATCATTCTTAACACTTCTGGACATTGCACAAAGCTTCTGAAAGTTAATGGAACAAAGAAACTCATTCAACATAGCAAAAGCGGCAATGCGAAATAAAAGGCAGAATCTGTCAAAAACAGAACAGTCCGTAAAGACGAATTTTAAAATGGCACCAGACTTGCTCAAATGGAAAAACTCAAAACTAATGAAAGTTGCGTACATATCTGAGGATCACTCACGTAAATTGGCATAATTTTCTGAGTTACCTACAGAGAATTAGACCCAGATTCGTGACAGACAGCAATGCTGTTTCTGCGCAGCAATCCAAATCTAGCATCAACTTTACCATAGAGACTTTACTTGGCACAACAATGCAACAAAACTAAGATAAGGAGAGGTTGCTACAGTAGTAAACAACTTCCAAGACACAAATATAAAACAAAGTACTGTAGTAAAAAAACACATGGGTTATCTCCCAAGAAGTTCTTTCTTTATAGCCATTAAGATGGGCTCAGCAGTTTTAATGATGCACTCGCAAGAAATAGTATCTGAAGCAAAAGAGAGCATCAAGAAGCAAATTCAAAACACATTTAAGTCTAACATGCTTCCTATGCATAGGAATCTTGTAAATAAACAAGTTCATGAAGAGCAAAGTAACAAGCATAGGAAGATAAAACAAGTGTAGCTTCAAAAATTTCAGCATATAGAGAGGTGTTTTAGTAACATGAAAATTTCTACAACCATATTTTCCTCTCTCATAATAACTTTCAGTAGCAACATGAGCAAACTCAACAATATAACTATCACATAAAGCATTCTTATCATGAGTCTCATGCACAAAATTATTACTCTCCACATAGGCATAATCAATTTTATTAGTTGTAGTGGGAGCAAATTCAACAAAGTAGCTATCATTATTATTCTCATCATCAAATATAGGAGGCAAAGTATCATCAAAGAAAATTTTCTCCTCAATGCTTGGGGGACTAAAAATATCATGCTCATCAAAGCCAGCTTCCCCAAGCTTAGAATTTTCCATAGCATTAGCAACAATAGTGTTCAAAGCATTCATACTGATAACATTCCCATTAGCATGCATAAGTTCCATGGGTTTTTTAATTCTCTCTTCAAACACATCATGTCCTAATTCAAGATAAAGTTCATAAAGATCTCTCATTTTGTTGTTGTCTTCCATTAAGCCTTACTAGTGTAACAAGAAACAAAAAGATGCAATTGCAGGATCTAAAGGAAATAGCTTCGAGTACTTACAGCGCCGGGAAATAGCTTAGTAGCCGAGATCCGGAGTGTGAGTACCTTTTACCTTTCCTCCCCGGCAACGGCGCCAAAAATAGCTTGATGTCTACGTTCCCCTCCTTGTAGACAGTGTTGGGCCTCCAAGAGCAGAGGTTTGTAGAACAGCAGCAAGTTTTCCCTTAAGTGGATCACCCAAGGTTTATCGAACTCGGGAGGAAGAGGTCAAAGATATCCCTCTCATGCAACCCTGCAACCACAAAGCAAGAAGTCTCTTGTGTCCCCAACACACCTAATAGGTGCACTAGTTCGGCGAAGAGATAGTGAAATACAGGTGGTATAAATAAGTATGAGCAGTAGCAACGGTGCCAGAAAATAGCTTGCTGGCGTGTAGTTGATGGTGGTAGTATTGCAGCAGTAGTAACGCAGTAAAACAGTAAACAAGCAGCGATAGCAGTATTTAGGAACAAGGCCTAGGGATTACACTTTCACTAGTGGACACTCTCAACATTGATCACATAACAGAATAGATAAATGCATACTCTACACTTTTGTTGGATGATGAACACATTGCGTAGGATTACACGAACCCTCAATGCCGGAGTTAACAAGCTCCACAATAATGCTCATGTTTAAGTAACCTTTAGTGTAAGATAGATCAACATAACCAAATAGATCACATCAATACCATCATAGTAATAGTTAACTTCACAATCTACAAGAGATCATGATCATAGCCTACGACAAGAACCACATGGTGCACACACTAGTCACCTTTACACCATGCAGGAGGAATAGAACTACTTTAATAACATTGCTAGAGTAGCACATAGATAAATTGTGATACAAACACATTGCAATCATAAAGAGATATAAATAAGCACCTCACTATGCCATTCAACAGTGAATAAGTATTCTGTGAAATATAGCCTAAGAGACCCACACGGTGCACACACTGTCACCTTTACACACGTGGGACAAGGAGTCTCGGGAGATCACATAAGTAAAACCCACTTGACTAGCATAATGACATCTAGATTACAAGCATCATCATATGAATCTCAATCATGTAAGGCAGCTCATGAGATTATTGTATTGAAGTACATAGGAGAGAGATGAACCACATAGCTACCGGTACAGCCCCGAGCCTCGATGGAGAACTACTCCCTCTCATGGGAGCAGCAGCGGTGATGAAGATGGCGGTGGAGATGGCACGGTGTCGATGGAGAAGCCTTCCGGGGGCACTTCCCCGCTCCGGCGCGTGCCGAACAGAGACTCTGTCCCCCGGATCTTGGCTTCGCGATGGCGCGGCTCTGGAAGGTTTCTGTGGGTTTCGTCGTTCGCATCAGGGTTTTCGCGACGGAGGCTTTAAATAGGCGGAGAGGCGGTGCAGGAGGGCTGACAGGGGGGCTACACCATAGGGCGGCGCGGCCCCCCCCTTGGCCGCGCCGGCCTAGGGTTTGGTGGCCCTGTGCCCCCTCTCTGGCGGTTCTCGTGTGTTCTGGATGGTTCCGGGAAAATAGGAACCTGGCGTTGATTTCGTCCGATTCCGAGAATATTTCGTTACTAGGATTTCTGAAACCAAAAACAGCAAAAACGGCACTTCGGCATCTTGTTAATAGGTTAGTTCCAGAAAATGCATAAATATGACATATAATGTGTATAAAACATGTAGGTATCATCAATAATGTGGCATGGAACATAAGAAATTATCGATACGTCGGAGACGTATCGGTGTGGGCCCCCCAGAAGCCCTCTGGCGCCGCCTCTTCGCCTATATAAAGCCCCTGGATCGAAAACCCGAGACGGAAAAGCCACAGAAAACCTTCCAGAGCCGCCACCATCGCGAAGCCAAGATCTGGGGGACAGGAGTCTCTGTTCCGCACGCTGCCGGGCGGGGAAGTGCCCCCGGAGGCTTCTCCATCGACACCGCTGCCATCTCCACCGCCATCTTCATCACCGCTGCTGCTCCCATGAGGAGGGAGTAGTTCTCCATCGAGGCTCGGGGCTGTACCGGTAGCTATGTGGTTCATCTCTCTCCTATGTACTTCAATACAATAATCTCATGAGCTGCCTTACATGATTGAGATTCATATGATGATGCTTGTAATCTAGATGTCATTATGCTAGTCAAGTGAGTTTTACTTATGTGATCTCCGGAGACTCCTTGTCCCACGTGTGTAAAGGTGACAGTGTGTGCACCGTGTGGGTCTCTTAGGCTATATTTCACAGAATACTTATTCACTGTTGAATGGCATAGTGAGGTGCTTATTTATATCTCTTTATGATTGCAATGTGTTTGTATCACAATTTATCTATGTGCTACTCTAGCAATGTTATTAAAGTAGTTCTATTCCTCCTGCATTGGTGTAAAGGTGACTAGTGTGTGCACCATGTGGTTCTTGTCGTAGGCTATGATCATGATCTCTTGTAGATTGTGAAGTTAACTATTGCTATGATAATATTGATGTGATCTATTCCTCCTACATATGCATGAAGGTGACAGTGTGCATGCTATGCTAGTACTTGGTTTAGTCTTTTGATCTATCTTACACTAAAGGTTACTTAAACATGAGCATTATTGTGGAGCTTGTTAACTCCGGCATTGAGGGTTCGTGTAATCCTACGCAATGTGTTCATCATCCAACAAAAGTGTAGAGTATGCATTTATCTATTCTATTATGTGATCAATGTTGAGAGTGTCCACTAGTGAAAGTGTAATCCCTAGGCCTTGTTCTAAATACTGCTATCCTGCTTGTTCTTGTTTTACTGCGTTACTACTGCTGCAATACTACCACCATCAACTACACGCCAGCAAGCTATTTTACGGCACCGTTGCCTCTGCTCATACTTATTTATACCACCTGTTTTCACTATCTCTTCGCCGAACTAGTGCACCTATTAGGTGTGTTGGGGACACAAGAGACTTCTTGCTTTGTGGTTGCAGGGTTGCATGAGAGGATATCTTTGACCTCTTCCTCTGAGTTCGATAAACCTTGGGTGATCCACTTAGGAAAACTTGCAACTCTGCTCTTGGAGGCCCAACACTGTCTACAGGAAAGGAGGGGGAACGTAGACATCACTATCCAGCATGCATCTATGCCTAAAAAGTCCACCTTCGGGTTAGCATCCACACCCCTTCCAGTATTAAGTTGCAAACAATAGACAATTGCATTAAGTATGGTGCATAATGTAATCAACACAAATATCCTTAGACAAAGCATTGATGTTTATCCCTAGTGGCAACAGCACATCCACAACCTTAGAACTTTCTGTCACTGTCCCAGATTCAATGGAGGCATGAACCCACTATCGAGCATAAATACTCCCTCTTGGAGTCAAAGTATCAACTTGGCCAGAGCCTCTACTAGCAACGGAGAGCATGCAAGAACATAAACAACATATATATGATAGATTGATAATCAACTTGACATAGTATTCAATATTCATCGGATCCCAACAAACACAACATGTAGCATTACAAATAGATGATCTTGATCATGATAGGCAGCTCACAAGATCTAAACATGATAGCACAATGAGGAGAAGACAACCATCTAGCTACTGCTATGGACCCATAGTCCAAGGATGAACTACTCACGCATCAATCCGGAGCGGGCATGGTGATGTAGAGCCCTCCGGTGATGATTCCCTCTCCGGCAGGGTGCCGGAGGCGATCTCTGAATCCCAGAGATGGGATTGGCGGCGGCGGCGTCTCGGAACTTTTCCATATCGTGGCTCTCGGTACAGGGTTTTCGCGACGGAGAGTTTAAGTACGCGGAAGGGCAGAGTCGGTGGAGGCTCGAGGGGCCCACACCATAGGCCGGCGGGCCCCTCCTTGGCCGCGCCGCCCTATGGTGTGGCCACCTCGTGGCCCCACTTCGTATCTCCTTCGGTCTTGGAATCTCCGTGGAAAAATAAGACCCTGGGCGTTCGTTTCGTCCAATTCCGAGAATATTTCCTGTGTAGGATTTGAAACCAAAAACAGCACAAACAGATGGCGCTTGGCATCTCGTTAATAGGTTAGTGCCGGAAAATGCATATAAATGATGTAAAGTGTAGATAAAACATGTGAGTATTGTCATAAAACTAGCATGGAACATAAGAAATTATAGATACATTTGAGACGTATCAGATGGCCTAGCTCATATTATGGGACGATGCCACATTGACAAAGTGGCAGACAGTTGAGGAGTTGGACAACAACATGCGTGACATCATGGGCCGACGGGACCTACCGTTCGGCAGAAAGACTATTGTTTTCGGTGGGGATTTTAGGCAGGTGCTTCTGGTCGTCCGAAAGGGGACACGAGCCAAGATAATCGATGCAGCACTGCGAAGTTCATACCTCTGGAAGGGCATGCATCAGCTGCCGCTTGTCACCAACATGAGGGCACATAGCGACCCATGGTTCGCAGATTACTTGTTGAGGGAAGGGAATGGCACCGAGGAAGCTGACGAGCAAGATAACATCCGGCTCCCCACAGATATATGTGTACCATCTGCAGACATGGATAAGGACGACCTACATAGGTTGATCGACCATGTATTTCCTTCTCTAGGCGATAACATGGCCAATCCGAATTACATGACTTCTCGAGTGATACTCTCAACAAAAAATGACTATGTTGACGGTATAAACAACACCATGATAGAACATTTTAATGGCAAGGAGAAGATATACCACAACTTTGACAGCGCAGAGGATGATCCGCACCACTACTATGCTCAAGAGTTCTTACACTCGCTAACTCCTAATGGGCTGCCCCCCACGAGCTCAAGTTGAAGATAAATTGTCCTGTTATACTCCTCATGATAGGGCAAAGGTGGCAAATCTTTCAGTGAGACGATGATAGATTGGTTTGTTGATGGAGTTCGTGCTTGACGATCCGACTACACGTGCAAAGCTCATGCGCCATGCAATCGCTAGGACAATTTCCGGGAGTTACTGATCTTGCGGATGCACGATCAGCCTGACCAAAAGGTCTTAATTCCTACCCAAAATCGAGAACAAATAAGAACTAATAATGCAATCATAATATTGCGGATAAAGATGAAAGCTTTATTGAAAAGTTGGGATTCCGAATAGTCGGTCTTGTTCTGGGCGTTGGCCTCAAAAGAAGTACATGAGAGTTGCAGCAATGGCTAACTTTTAGTCTAATCAAAATCCAAGTATAAAAGTGACGACTATAGGGGTATTTAAAGGAGGAAAAGGGAGGTTTTGGCCATCCATAGGTATGGTGTCCTAACCAAACCCTAGAAGGCCTTTTCCCCTCTAATACGGACTCTAAACGGTGGCTGACTTAATTCTTTCGAAAATGACATGGGCCTGGCCCAAAACTAAAGGTGACGCATCACCATATTATGCTATGGATGAAATTATGAAGTATAATCTTGTGTATTTCGTCCAAGTATTCAATCATAATTATGGTGGCTTCAAAGTTCTGAAATCTCCACTTGTGGCATCCTCTTTAATCCTCACACGCTTGCTGTCAACTTCTCCATGTGTAATCATGCTCCAATGTTTGTCCTTCTCATCCATGCTAGGTCCATCATTCCTAAGAGTAACAAACACATCTGATTTAGGCAACATCATATTCTCATGTATGTGAGGAATAGTTCCAAGAAACGAAAGTACCTGATAATTAAGTTGTTTTGCATGAGTTCGAGTATAATACCACAAATTGTCCAATAAAAGCACGTAAAACTTTGTTCATCAGTATCATTAAAGTACTAGGAGCATTAGTTAAACCAAAAGGCATTACCAACCACTCATATAATCCGAACTTAGTATTAAACGTCGTTTTCCATTCATCTCCTAATTACATAAAAATCTGGTGGTAACCACTACGCAAATCAACTTTATAGAACATAATAGAACCACTCAACTCATCAAGCATATCATCCAAACACTGTATAGGGTGACAATATCGAATGGTAATATTACAGATAGCTCTACAATCAGTACACATGCGCGAAGAACCATCTTTCATAGGTACCAAAATAATAGGAACATCACATGGGCTAAGAGACTCACAAATGTAACCTTTATCTTGGAGAACCTGAATTTCTCATTGAATCTCTTTGGTCTCTTCAGGATTGGTGCGATATGGCGCACGGTTGGGCAGCGATGCTTCTGGAATCAAGTCAATTTGATGTTCTATCCCACGAATAGGTGGTAATCCAGGTGGAACATCTTGTGGGAACACATCCATGAAATCCTGCAAATGGTTAGCAACCGCAGGTGGCAAAGAAGGAGGCATATCCTCAAATGAAAATAGAACTTATTTGCAAATAATTGCATAACATTGAGTAATGTGCACATCAAGTTCAATAATATCAGATTTGCTAGCAAGCAAACAAGGATTCTTCACACAATTTCAGAGAATCAGATTTAGAAGTATTCTTATGTGGTACAAAATCTGCAGCAACAATCTGATTTTCACTCTTATGCTTCTCCTCGTTTTTTACTCTGCTAGCTCTAGCAAGATCATCTTTTAAAATTTCTTCAGGAGTCATAGATTTGAGACCAATTTTCTTTCCATCATGCATAAGAGAATAGTGATTAGTTTTACCATTATGAACAGATTCTCTATCAAATTGCCAAGGTCTACCAAGTAACAACGAACAACCTTGCATAGGTACAACATCACAATCAGCAAAATTAGAAATATGTACCAATAGTAAATTGCACATGTGTAGTTATTGTGACCTTGAGCTTACGAGAACTCTTGAACCCTGAACCCTAAACCCTCACACGTGTAATATGGATGTGGACGTTGTCTTGTAGGTAGAGCAAGCTTCTCCACCATGTCAACACTAGCCAGATTATTACAACTCCCTCCATCAATGATGATCCGTATAACTCAATCTTTTACAATGCCTCTTCTTTGAAACAGATTGTGGCGTTGATCATGCTCAGCTTTTCTCAATTGCACACTCAACACACTTTATGCAACTAAGCTCTTGTATTGATCAACAGTTTCAGCTCCCATTACCTCCATCTCTCTTTCAGAATCAGAATTGGCTCCACCACGTGCAGCAATATGGGCCAATTTATCCTCATCAAAGTCACTTGCAGAATCTTATTCTCCATCTTCACGGACCAACATCACACGCTTGGTTCTGCATTCTCTTTTGATGTGACCAAATCCCAAACATTTTCGACATTGAATGCCGCGCGTCTTCCCCGTGGAGGCCATCGAAGATGAACTCCGAGAAGGACCAGCAGATGGCGATGGAGTAGCAGCAGGTGGCGCTCGTGATGTAGGAGCGGTGTACTTGGAGGTAGTAGGTGCTAGTGTAGCCCCACGAGTAGGTGGATCTGATTATCAAGAAGACCATGATGATGTACGTCCTTCAGAAATATTAGCTCTTCTCCATGGTGGTTGACGATCTTGCACTTCATGTTCAGCTTTGCAAGCAAGACGAAATAAATGAGTAATGGTGTTGTAATCTTTATAATCAAAAATATGCTGAATCTCTTTAATTAAACCACCAAAGAAACGTGCAAGCATAGCTTCATTATCCTCCAAAATACCACAACGAATCATGCCCGTTTGCAATTCTTGATAATAGTCTTCTACAAGATTTTTACCTTGTTCTAAACAAGACAATATCTTAAGCAAATCGCGTTGATAATATGGAGGAACAAAACGAGTACACATAGCAAGTTTTAGACCAATCCAGGTAGTAGGAATATTAGCATGATGTACTCTACAATGTTTAGACCACCAAATAGATGCAAAATCTGTGAGCTCACAAGTGGCAGCACTAACATGCAAATGATCAGGATATCTTAAACATGCAAAATGTTGTTCTACTTACAATTCCCAAGTAAGGTATGCATCAGGATTATATCTACCGTCAAATGACGGAAAATTCAATTTAAGTTTTGCAACATGATCATCATCACGTACTGGTTGTGGAGTTGGACGAGCGTTGCGGTTGTATTGTCATGGACGACCACGTGGAGGTTGTTCTCATCTACCATCTCGTCCCCCCTTCATACTCTTCGTATCCTTCATCAGAGGCCGCTTCAGGCGCGGCTGGTGTAGCAGCAGCGATACCGTAGGTAGATCCGTACGAGGAAGGCGGCGTGCGCGTCGAGTGTTGCCACGAGGCTGTGGTAACCTAGCCAAGACCTCCTGGAACTTGGCGTTGAGCTTGGTGTTGAAATCTTCCTCGAGGCCTTCGATCTTCTCCATGGTGTCGATGAGCTTGGAATCAACGTCACCGAGGCGTGAATCCACGTCGTGTGCACGTCCCACCAAAAGCTAGGTGAAGTGTGCGTTTAACTCCGCACTTGTCATCTTATCCCGCTGCTCAAGGATCATGTCTGTGAGGCTGTTCGTGATTTCTTGTCGGGGAGAGAGCTCCCTGCCGATTGCAATGACACTATCCTAGTGCTGATCCCAAAGGTAGCCTCACCGGAGTTGCTATCTCAGTTTCGCCCGATAAGCCTAGGTAATGTCTTATATAAAATTGCTTCGATGGCGGTGGCGAATAGATTGAAGAGGAGTCTCCCTATTCTGATCTCGGAAGAACAAAGTGCTTTTGTCCCTGGTCGACTTATTACTGACAATGTTTTTATCGCTTATGAATGTGTCCATGCAATAAGAACCAGGAAAAGGAAAAAACCTTTGTGTGCGGTGAAACTGGATATGATAAAGGCGTACGATAGAGTGGAGTGGAGTTTCCTCTGACAGATGATGCTATGGATGGGTTTTGCCGCCGGTTGGGTGGAGATGATTATGAGATGTGTTACGTCAGTCCGCTTCTCAGTTAAGCTGAATGGGGTGATCTCTGATTATTTTGCTCCCTCGCGTGGCCTGAGACAGGAGGATCCATCATCCCCATAGTTTTTTCTGTTTTGTGTAGAGGGGTTCTCGGCGTTGCTGCGTCAAGCACAGGCTGATGCACAATTGGCAGGGGTCAGTTTTGGGAGAGATGGACCGACGATCACTCACCTCTTATTTGCTGATGACAGTGTGGTGTTCATGGAGGCGAGTGAGGCGAGTATGGGGGCCCTGAAGTCGATCTTACAGACATATGAGCATAGCTCCGGTCGCAGAGTGAATTACCAGAAATCTTAGATTTATTTTGGTAAGGGGTGTGGAGAGCAGGCTAAAGCTAGCCTGAAAGCTTAAGTTGGTATTGCATGCGAGGCGTTATCCGAGAAGTACCTCGGACTCCCCATAGTGGTGGGTAGGTCCAAAGAGGGCACTTTCAAGAATCTGACGGAGAGGTCGCATGGCAAGGTAGGGGGATGGAAAGGCCAGGGTTTATCAAAGGCAGGGAAGGAGGTGCTTGTGAAATATGTCCTTCAAGCGGTGCCACCTTATGCAATGGGCTGCTTCCAACTGTCAAAAGGACAATGCAGTAAACTGTCTTCGATCTCGGCATAGTTCTGGTGGGGCGCATCGGATGGGAAACGGAAGGTGCTGGATTAGTTGGAAGAAAATGTGTGTTTCCAAGAGGAAGGGTGGGATGGGCTTCCGTAATTATGAGGATTTCAATCAAGCATTGTTGGCCAAACAGGCGTGGAGCATGGCTACTAATCCTGATTCACTTTGTTCGAGGGTTTTGAAGGCGAGGTACTTCAAGCAAGGGGAGTTCCTCTTAGCAGAATGCCCGAAGAGAGCTTCCTACACTTGGAAGAGCATTTTGCATGGACGGGAACTGCTAAAGAAGGGCCTCATTTGGCGGATTGGAGACGGCAAAAAGGTTGGGGTATGGACAGATAATTGGATTCCGAGGTCCAGCTATAAACGCCCCCTTGGTCACCGGCCAGGTTCACAGGTGGAGAAAGTAAGTGAGTTTCTTCAGGAGGATGGCGCGGGGTGGGATGAGGATAAACTGAATGAGCATTTGTTTGAGGTTAATGTCGAGGACATTAAGAAGAATTCCGTGGGAAGAGCTGGAACAGACGATTATCTTGCATGGAATTATACCAAAAACGGAGACTTCAGTGTCAAGTCGGCGTACCACCTCAAGCAGCAGCTAAATCTTTCCTTGTCTGGCCGAGCGAGTTCCTCTGGTTCGTGTGATGAGCATAAGGGTTGGCTTGCAATCTGGGCTGCCGAGGTAGCAAAAAAATTTAAGGTTCATTGTTGGCGATTGGTTAAAAACGGATTGGCTGTGAGTGATGAGCTCAAAAAATTAAAGAGGGTGTGCGCTGTATCGTATGCAACAGGGTGGAGTCCTTAAAACACCGGTTTTGGGATTGTCCGCACGCGCGCAGTGTTTGGGAGATCATCAGAGCGAGGTTAGGCTTCCACTGCGTGGCCCGCCTCCGGATTCCATACTCGTGCCTTGCAGAGTTGGATACTGGAATGGTTGGGAAGCTTGAGCCAGGGTGAACTGAGCATGGGTTGACGGCTATATACCAGCAATGGCATGCTAGAAACGAAGCAAGGGATCGGGCGTGCATTGAGGACCCTGAAACTACAGCAAGAAGGATTATGTTCTTGGTGGATGAGTGGAAATCGATGAAAAAACCTTGTAGTGCGGGTCGGGTGGTTCATAGGTTAAGTTGGGAAGCCCCGACTGTGGGCTGACACAAAGCTAATGTTGATGGGGCAATGCCTCTAAGCAGATCTCACGGAGGTGGCGGCGTGGTTCTCCGGAACCATCATGGTGACTTCGTGGCGGGAGAGGGCCATTTTTCCCCTCGGTGAGTGATGCAGAAGGAGCTGAGTTGTTGGCCTGTAGACGTGCGGTGACCCTTGCTAGCGACTTCGGAATTACCAGATTGGTGCTGGAGACTGATTGCCTAGGGGTTCCATCAAAGTTGGTGTCGAGCGAGCTGGATCGTTCGTGTCATGGACAAGAGATCAAGAGGAGTCTTCACGGCTTCGCTGATCATGCGATCAGCAGACGTGATATCAACAAGGCTGCACATGGGTTAGCCAAAGAGAGCTGCCAGAATAAAAGTTGTAATAGATGGGTGGGGAATCCCCCGGATCATATTTTAGGTGTTTTATGTTCTGACATTTATGGTTGATGAATAAAATCGCAGCTTTCATCTCAAATAAAATAATGGTAGGTGGCAACTGGCAATTACCTTCCTACTACTGTCCGCTGGGATAGAGAGCGAGTTTTCGAAACTGCAGGCCGATATCTACTCCGGCCGAGGCGATGCAGCTAGCTTCGGAGGATTGAGCACATGGATGATGGATGCAGTGAATCGTGGAATGGAGTTCTTGTTGAAGAATACGGATAGTAGGTACCGATCTATCTCTGGCTTTTTTAGTTTATGAGAGATTAGAAATTACTTGTTTGGATTAAATTTGCAAAATAAATCGATTCAAATATCAATCTTTCTCTCTTGTTCTTGTGCCGTGTAGGATCGTGACTGTGTTGGGTCGGTGTTGCGTGGCGACATGATCGATGAGAGCGAGCTCATGGCCATGCCACGGACAAAATCGTGTCAGAGATGAACATGCGATGGTGATGCTGCCTCCAATACCTTCTTTGTTTGCAGCCAGCTCAATAAAAATTCATATAGGTCCGCCCGGGGTGTCGTCGAGTAACTCCACGGTTGTATCTTGCAAACGTGCAAAGGAATCACAGCCAGATGCAGACTTTTTGAAGATGAGGAGGTCGATTCTGAAGCTAGTCTTGTGAAAGCACTTGGAGGACAGGGATCGAAGGTAATTAATATAGAAACCTTTCTTGTGTTATGGTTTTCAATTTTGAAATTGTGAACATGCGTGATAAATAATGGTGGGATTACATGAGCGAACTTAGAGCATCTCCAGCCGCGTCCCCCAAAGCGTCCCCCAAAGGGATTTAGGGCGCGCCGGACAAAAAATGCGTTCCAGCCGCGTCCCACAAAGCCCATTTTTGTCCGACGCGGCCCGATACGGTGTCCGGCGCCCCGAGCCCGTCCCTGTCCCACAGGACCACCGGGGACGCCGGACACAACGAGCGAGCGACGTGGGCCCGACGCGTGGCGGCAAATCGTCTCCCATTCCCGCCAAATCCCGCCCCTCCCGCCATATCGCGCCTATCCCGCCGCGCATTTCTGGCCTCCCAACACATATCCCGCCGCCGATTCAGTTCTCCTATCCCGCCGATTCAGTTCTCCTATCCCGCCGATTTGTTTCTCCCTCCCGCCGTCCACTCGCCGCCGCAACCCTCTCCCCGCCGTCCACCCGCCGCCGCTACCCTCTCCCCATTCCATGGCGCCGCCGATAGCCCCCAAAAAGATGGCCAAGAAAGCGGCCAAGAAGTCGTCGGGCAATGCGACGAAAGGGGCGAAAAGCGCGGAAGGCGCCGGCTCCGAAGAAGAAGCCGGAAGGATGGACCGACGATCAATGGCAGCAAGACTGTCTGCGCCGGAAGCTATCGACGGTGGAGCGGAAAGGACGGAGGGCGGCGGAGCAGGAGAAGAAGGCTGTGGCGGCGCGCCAGCACCAGCACTTAATGGCCGGGTGTCTCGCCGCCACCAACGCGAGCCCATATAGTACGAACGTGCCGGTGTACGTTCCGGGAGTGTTCTCTCCGTCGTCCTCCGCCTTCTACAACGACGGCCCCTCCGGCACTCCCGGGTGCGTGACGCCTAACTTGTCGCCCCACTACCGGGATGCGCTGCCGCATGGCGCTTCAACCCCAACAACCTCTACTCCCGCGTACGAGCAGCGCGAGCCAGGACCCGGTGCGGACAGCGACCCTTTCAGTGGCCGCAGGGGGCCGCTCGAATTCGAGGGCGCCGGTGCGGAGGGTGCTGAGGAAGAGGGCGGGAGTGAGGACGAGGAGGACGATGAAGAGGAGGACGTGGACGACGAGGAGGACGACGAAGAGGAGGACGTGGACGACGAGGAGGGTGCCGGCGACGATGATCTCGTGGAGGTAGACGCGGACGACTTGAAGAAGAAAAAGAAGAAGAAGGCGTCGGGCACACGAGGCCCCAAGTGGACGGTTTTGGAGGATCTTTGTCTATGCGAGTCGTGGGCGACGGTGAGCCATGACTCCATCATCGGCGCCAACCAAAAATACGGGAAGTATTGGGCGAGGATCAAGGCCGAGTTCGATGAGCGCAAGCTCATCAACAGCGACTACAAGAAAGTGACAATGAAGAGGAGCCAAAAGGCAATGTCGACGCGATGGGCCATCATCCAGGCGTCGGTGAACTCCTTCCATGGATACCATCACAACTTAGTGACCAGAGCCGAGAGCGGCGCCGACCTCTCCCAAATGGTACGACTCTTTCTTCCATTCTCTGTAGCGCCTACATTGTGTTCGATGAAATGATTCCGCTTCCTTTGGCTAGTTTGATAGGGCCATGGAGGTTTACGCTAGGAACTCGGAAGGTCACAAGTCGTTCGCGCTGATGCATTGCTATACCAAGCTCAAAGGGAAGGAGAAATGGCGGTTGACGCGCCGGTCGCTGTCCAAGGGGAAGGACGCCATTGATCTGGACGCGCCGCTGGCAACGTCGGCGGGCGTCCTGCGGCAACAAGGCTGCCAAGGCCGCCTTGGCCGGCGCTGCGTCATCTGAGAAGACGCAGGCGTCGATCACGAAATGCCTCGCGGACGTCTCCTCGACCTTTCTCTCCCGCGACAAAAAGACCGACGAAAGGTGGGCGGAGCTGCTCAAGAGGCAAGAGGAGAAGTTGGAGCTGAAGAAACGCAGGGACGACATGTCCCTGCTGAGAGCGTCGACAGAGGGAATGTCTCCGCGGACGCGGGCGGCGCACAACTTCTTCAAAGGCCAGATCCTCGACGACATCGAAGCCAAAATGGCGGCGGCGCTGCGACGGCCGCCTGGCGACGCGGCGGCCCAGGAAGCGGCAGCGGCAGCGGCAGCAACCGCGGAGCAAGAGCCGGCTGACGCGTCTTCGACTGCTACACCATCGTCGCCGACGACCAACCCCTTCTTCTAATTTAGCATGCACTATGGTCTGTAATATGATCGCGCGCCTAGTACTCTGATCGCGACGATTCGGCGGGAACGATCTCTTTTGAATGCAACAATTTGAATTCCTGATTGGGGCCACGTTTGGGGGACGCGGCTCGGGAGCGATGTCCCCCAAAGGCGGCACGAACAAAACACGTCCCCCAAATGCTCAATCCGGCGCGGTTTGGGGGACGCTTTGGGGGACGCGGCTGGAAATGCTCTTACATGGCGGCTGCCCGGGCTTTTCTTCCGCGCGCCTCTGTTGCATAGCGATCGTCACAGGAAAACCATTGACTCGATCAGCTGGTTTGCTCGGTCCTCGCCACCGACCTGGTCGGTAGGAGCGGGATGCCGCACACCCTCCGCCCGAGCTGGGCCGGGCCCAACAGGTAACACTTCGTTTTTTTTTTCTCTTGCTTTTTCTGTCTTTTTTCTAATATTTATGTTTCTAGAAAAAAACTAATATTTTTTTAAATCTCAATAGTTCGAAATGTTGTAATTTTTGAAATTTTGAACAAAAATAAAATATAGGAACAATTTTAAAAATTGAACAATTTTCAAATTTGAACAAATTACAAAATTGTTTTTAATTTTTTTTGAACAAATTTAAATTTTGAAAACTTTCCAAGTTTGAATATTATTGAAATATGAACTTTTTCGAATTTGAACATTTTTCAAGTTTGAACATTTTAAACATATTTTTTCGAATTGTTTCAAGTTTTCAAATTTGAAAACTGTTCAAATTTGAACAATTTCGAATTTTAACAATTTCCAAATTTTAATTTTTTTTGAATTTGAATAATTTTAAATTTTGAACAATTTTTGAATTTGAACAATTTTAAAATTTAAACAATTTTTGAATTTGAACAATTTTTAAATTTTAATATTATTCGAATCGGAAAATAAACAAAAAAGAAACAGAAAATAAAACAGAAAACAGAAAAGAAAACGAAAAATGGAAAACGAAAAACGAAAAAAGAGGAAAAAGACCTACCTGGGCCAGGCCCACACCCGCGCAGGGGGTGTGCGGTGCCTACCAGGCGCCGACCTGGTCGGTGTATATGCTTTACCGGTTTGCCCCGGGCTACTCCAGCGATGAGAGGAAACAATTGGGCCATATGCTCCATACCAGCCCAGGCTTTGTGTTGGCCCATTAGTCATTTAGGCTTGTGAACCGACCAGACCAACCAAACTGATCGATGTGTGAAAAAAATCCCCAATCGAGAACTGTCAAACCCTTGCCCAGGCCGCAACTTTGGACTCCCGATGACGCGCTCCCTTCTGGTTCCGGCGACGGCGAGCTTGTGAGGCCACGAGCCGACGACACCCGAAGCTCTGCGATGGCCTCCGGCAACGTCGGCAAGTCCTCTGGGCACCACGGCGCACCTAGCGCCCGCCAGTCCGCAGGTGGCCACCGTAAGCAGAAGCGAGGCAGCGGTGTGACGGCGACTTCGGCGGCCGGGAGGGACGAGGCTAATCCGGCGAGCAGCGGCTCGAACCAGGTCGGCGGGCTGGCTCAATCTCGTCGGCTTCAGGAAGAAGACAACTAAGTATGAATTTTTGTTCAAATATTTATTTTACCACTACCGGATGTCCAATTCTAGATTAAAATGGTGTCTAAATTGTTGGAATGAACTTGAAGCACTTATTGTTGAACAAAAAATTGTTTAAATTTCAGAAATGACAAACTTTTTGGTTGACACAAGAAGCTTACCACAGCAAGAAGGTCCACAACTCAAATTTCTTTTATTGTGTAGTCTTTTAGGTGCATTTGGACATGCGTTTGGACAAGCTTTTGAGGTCAAGTGTTCGAGTTTCATTATTGTCTAGTATCGATGAACATTTGAGATTTTTTGTCCATCATTGTAAAATGTTAAAATTCTTGTATTTAGTACCACGAATATTTGCATGTGCTAGTATGAATTTATATGTACCATGTCCATCTTTATACATGAAAACTCATATTGAGGGTTTATTTTCCCTATCTGATGTCAATGTTAGTTGATCTGTATGAGAATTTTTTTTGTCACACTTCAGCTTGTCCAGCCTTTGAAAATTTTCTGGGTCCACCTATCGTGGGAAGTGTTGGGATCAGTTTTTCAATTCAGTCGCAGTTGTGGAAACTTTTTTACTTTTTCCTTGCCGATTAGTCCGGGTTAAAATTATCTAAATATCAAGGTGCGAGCAGGCTGTCAGTTAAAAACATTTGACGCAATTATTCATAACAGTGAATTTTTTAAAACATACAGAGTAGGGATTCGTAGAGCAGGACAAGACGAGAGAAGAACCCCAATCGCAAGAGCGCGCTCGGGATTATACTAACCACAGATCGGGTTTGGTTGTAATCCCAAATATTGGTAGGTACATCGGTTGACACCGTACATGAGGAGCATGATGTTTACAACTTGTATTCGTGGGAGACTAGGTTTGGTGTTAAGTATGAGCTATGAGAAGATCAGGCTAAACATTCACTGTGTGATTTTTTTAGATGAACCGTCCTTACTTTCTTAATCCGAGTTCTTTGTCAAGTGATATAGGAATGGGTACAATCGAGGTAGTAGCACGACCTAGATTGTGAGCTTCTACAATAAACTATCTACGTTCATGAATGAACAAAGCATCTTTAAATACACCTTTATTTCTCTGACAATAGTTGCATTTGCTGGTTTCCTAATTTCGTTGGGTCGAACGGTGACCTCTTTTGAGGTAAGGTTACGTGGTATATAGGTGAGGAAGAGAACTGAGTTCTAGCTCAATGGCAAGGCAAGCGAGTGTGCAGCCAGTCCACCCAGGTTCGAATCCCCATCCGCGGTAATTTCGCAGGAGGAGCGAATAAACCGGGTTATCATCCATCCGCGTCCATCCGCGGGGAGAGTCTCATCCTACCTAACAACGTATAGCCAAGAAAGGGATCATTCCCCCATTGGTCAACGTATATAGGTGAGGAAAAGCCTCCTCACATGGCTTGTACATAGTTCGATATGTATACGGTAGTGTACTACAAAATCACGTATACATATCGATATTATATCTCTAATAGCATTCACTCCTCCCGTACATTCTGATATGTCACGAAAATACCTTGACAATCTGACGTGATACTGATCTTTCTAATGTCCAGATCCTCAGCTAGAGATAATACTTCTCTGCTGGCAAGAGTATCCAACACAGCTGGATCAACAATATGCGCAGAAAATTCGTATATGCACTAGGGAAAACAACACTTTGCCGTGCCATAATTTGCACGGCAAAGAGCACTATATGCACGGCAAAGCTTTTGTTGTGCGACACCGCACGGCAAAGATCGCACGACAGTGTTATCAGTGACAACGGTTTCTTTGTTGTGCGCGTCTCGAATGTTGCAGGGCAAAGTCTTTGCCGTGTGCTCCGTTCGCTGCTGTGCATCCAATAGGCTGCCGTGCAACGTTCCTTTGCCATGCGTTGCGCAACTTTGCCGTGCGTTCAGACGCTGTCTCGTGGTGGTTGCCGTGTGTTAGGGCTTTTCCGTGCGCCAGCCCAGTGCCGTGCAACGATGCTTTACCGTGCGCCCTTCCCCTGCCTGCACGGCAAAGCCTCCTCCAGGCACACCCTCCTGCGTGCCAGGAGCACAGGCTTGCGACACGTGGCGTTTTGCCGTGTGCATACACACGGCAAAGGCACCTGTATTTTTTTTAGTTTTTTGGCTGTTTTTCATTATTCCCTGCACACAATTCAATATATATGATATTTATTCATAACAACAATATATGTAGCACTTCAACAACATATAACAAGTGCATATAGTCCATACAAGTGCATAGAGTCCATGCAAGTGCATACAAGTGCATATAGAGTCCATACAAATCCATTACAACGACGACAAGTGCATAGTCCAACAAGTACATAGAGTCCATATAATCCAACAACGACAAGTACATAATCCAACAGAATCGACAAGTATGGCATCAACCTTGTCCTCCTCCATTGCTTCACATGGCACCATCTTCATTGCTTTGTCCTTCTCCTACAAGGTGAAAAGGAAAAAACATGAGATGCATTTAGCATGCATGGCTACATTTACATATTGACATGGAATTAGCATTTGCATATTGACATGAAATTGAACAAGTATTAGCATTTGCATATTGACATGGAAGTGAACAAGCATGGCTCTATGGCTACATTTCAACAAGTATTAGCATTTGCATATTGACATTGAAGTAAACAAGCATGGCTATATGGCTACATTTCAACAAGTATTAACATTTGCATATTGACATGGAATTGAACATGGTGGCATGAAATGACTAAATTTACAAGTGTCATGGCATTCTACAACCTAGAAGTGCGTTGGGCAAAAGTGTAGGAGAACTCACCGGGGATCAGGTTCCGGATGATGTTCGTGTTGTTGATGGTGAAAGGTGTCACCGGGCTCTGAGTGGGCGGTGCCTGGATGAGCGGCATGTTCGGCATCATCTGCGAAGGCCCATGAATCTCATGTCATGATTAGTCAATAAGACAAGAGAAATGAACATTTGGTGGAGATACAGAGTTAACCACTTACCCACGAGAAGGCCACAGGAGGAGTACGAAGACTCGCCGGTGGATAAGATAGAGCGGCTTGGCCCTAAGATGCTGCTCCAGATGCGCCTGCCGCTCTCGGGCCTCCTGTTCTCTTGCTGCCATCTCCACCTACGTAGTGTTGCCGCGATACAGAGTTAACCACTTACCCATGAGAAGGCCACAGGAGGAGTACGAAGACTCGCTGGTGGATAAGATAGAGTGGCTTGGCCCTAAGATGCTGCTCCAGATGCGCCTGCCGCTCTCGGGCCTCCTGTTCCCTTGCTGCCATCTCCACCTACGTAGTGTTGCCGTGATATCATTAACATTTCAATGGAAAGCATGTAAAGAAACATAGAGGACCGAGGAAGAACATACCCGTAACCGCTCGAGCTAGATCCAAAGCCCGTGGCCGGGTCTCTACCTAAGGCTGGATGCTCTGACGACCACGACGGATCTGGCGGAGAGTTGGAATAGTCGCTAGGTCGATGCACCCGTCAGCAAGCCATAGGCGGCCATGCTTCATGCCTTCTCCCGCAAGCACCGCAACCTCAACGTTAAAGTCCTCAGCCTCTGGCTGGGAGGTCTCACCGTGCTTCTGCTTGAACTTCGAGACATACACCGTACACTGGGTCTCGCATTGCTCGTTAACTCACGTGGACCCCATCTCAGGATGCGGCGTCTTCCTGGTCTTTATCTTTCGAATCAAGCTAAATACGTTCGGCTTCGCTCCTATCCCAACTTCCTGCAAAAGAGAACATGTAATTAAGTGAAGTGGCACACCCTTGCGGAGTTAACAATATATAACGCGAATTCAAAAAATGAAGGAGTCATTTGCTCTCCTCGGCCTGCATGTGAAGAGAGAGGGTGATGCTGCCTTGGATATGCGATCCACCTCGCATCTCTGTCCGCTTCTGCTTGCCCTCCTCGTGCTTCTTGAGGTACTGGGGGCATGTCCACCACATCGTGCAACAATAATGCAAATAGATGAACATTAGTGGAAGCAACAAATAGCTAGCATAGAGTTCTCTCAAACATAGCACGGAGTTCTTACAAATAACCTAGCTCGACAATCACTATTACACAGAGTTATTACAAATAGGCTAGCCTCACAATTACTACTACATAGATTAGTAGCCTGTGTCGCCATCCGTAATTGGACCGCATGTTTCGTCATCGCCATCAGGCTCGGCGAACCAATAATCATCAATGAAACCTAGAGGTGGTCCATCTGCATCGAGGTCCATCCCTGCTTTCAACGCCTCGAGCAAACTCAGGTCTTTAGGAGCACAAACATCCTCAGCTTCATCTTCTGTATTGTCTTCATCCATGCCCGCATCTTCTTGTGAAATGTCCGGGAGCCCTTCTTCCTGATAAAACTCGACATTCTTTGTTGAGTGGTCTACGCGGCGGTAATCGTCCTTGTTTGGCGGGGGCGGCCTATTGCGTGAAGGTACCGTCATCACAACATCCCATCCATGTAGACGTTTTGCCGGGTTTTTGCACGCGTACGGGAGATAGAATACTTGAAAGGCCTGGGTAGCCAAAATGTACACATCCTCTCCCTTATAAACAGAGCTTCTTTCAACTTCGACCAACCAATTTCAGGATCCCGTCTCACCCGACGTGGGTCAAACCAATGACATTTGAAGACGAAGGGATTTAGCCCTTTGTCAAACCCGTAATTCAGCTCGTATATACCCTCGAATCTTCCATAGTAATGGAGCCCATCATCACCTTGACATACCACCCCCCTATTTATTGTATTCGCGTTGGGCCATCTTGTTGTGTATTTATGGGTCTATAAGCGATACCCATTCATGTCATAGGAGTTGAACGTGTCGACGGAATGGTTAAAGCCCCTAGCAATTTTTTTTAGCTCTGACTTCATCTCTTTGTCAGTTCTTTCCTACAAGTTTAGCACGAGAAGTTTAGAACGAGAAATGACCGATAAATATCGGAAGTGCAAGCAAATTTGGATATAATAGTACCAAACCATAGAACCAACTACTGAAACCGAAACCGTCGCCCTTATCGAAAATTTCCTTGGATTCTTCCGGGGTAGGATCCCTGTGGGTATTCTTCCAATGTATAGCCGTGAATTGTCTATACCGATGAAAAGAGGAAGAGTTAGCCACGAACATACGAGTGGATCAAGGCCGTGAATGTTTGCGAATAACTAAATGGTTAGCACTTACTTGATGTACGGCTTCACTTCCACCATGGTGTTCAAGACATACGAGTGGATCAAGGTCCGCTCATGTAGGTTCGTTCTGTACGGCTTCGAGCCACTTGACTTGCCACCAAGCCCTATGAAGATGCTAAGCTTGGGTACTTCTTCATTGTTGGCGGCATTGTAACGGAGGACCGGGTTGTGCTTTGTGGGAATGTTGGGATCATAGTGCTTCGTGGTGAAGTTTGCCACCTCCAGGTTAAGGATTGCCTCGGCTATGGATGCTTTGACCTTGCATTTATTGCCAGATGAAGCTTTTGTGTTTCTCTCTCGGGGAAACTGCCAACGGCCCCAATTCGCCCCCCTTCAAGCATTCCTCCGCGAGGTGCAAGATCATATGTTGCATCGGATTAAAGAACCCTGGAAGAAAGATCCTCTCTAGATTGCAAAGCAACATGGGTGCCTCTTTATCTAGCTTCTCAATCACTTTAGTGTCTAACTCCCTAGCACAAATCTGGCGGAAGAAAAAGCTCAACCTCGACAGCACTCGCCAAGTCTGCTCAGGGACATAGCCTCGAATCATCACCGGCATTATCCGCTCAAGCCATATGTGGTAGTCATGACTCTTGAGTCCTTGTACTCGCAACGTTTCCAAGTTCACACTCCTCATCCAGTTGGCTGCGAACCCATCAGGGAAAAACAAGGAGTCCTTCATCCATTGGAAGACCTCCCTTTTTTGGGCCTTTGTGAGGCAGAACGGAGCGTGTGGCTTAGTCCATGTTTTTTTGGCACCATGAGGTGGCTGCATGTTCAACTCCGGCCTATCGCACCACCTTTCTTGATCAATTCGAGCCTTTATGTTATCCTTCGTCTTCTCAGTGTCCACAATGGTGCTCCAAATGGCTTCACTGATATTCTTCTCGGTGTGCATTACATCAATGTTATGTGGGAGCTCGAGAAACTCAAAGTAAGGGAGCTTCCATAAGCACGGCTTGTGAGTCCATTGGTGTGTCTCCCCATATCCCAAGAAACCATTCCCATCAGGGCTAGGCTGAAGAGCATCTAACTCGGCCTTGATTTCCGTTCCGGTCTTCAGAATTGGCTTTGGGTCATGGACAACACGGCCTTTCTGGAAACTCTTTACATCACTCCTGTATTCATGACTCTGCTCAAGGAACTATCGAGCTTCATCAAAGCATGAATACTTGCCTCCCTTGTTTAGCCAGAAGAAAGTCACGGCCTGCCTGCACTGTGGGCAAGGCCACTTCCCATGTGTACACCACCCGCAGAACAAAGCACGTGCTGGTAGGTCATGCAGGGACGTGTGGTACCACACATACATATCGAAGTACTCCTTCTTTGATGCATCATATGTTCGGATCCCGCGACCTTCCCAGCCACGAACCAAGTCATCCACCAGCGGTTCCAGGTACACATTCATGTTCTTACCCGGGTATTTGGGCCCTGGGATTATCATCGACACAAACATGTTCTCTGATCTCATGCAGACGCCAGGGGGAGGTTCATGGGAATAACAAACACTGGCCAACAACTGTATACTGCAGTCGACATACCATATGGATTGAACCCATCGATTGATATCACAACTGCTACGCTCCTCGGGTCACCTGCTTTCAGTGGAAATTTCTTGACAAAGTTCTTCCATGCACTAC
Organism: Lolium multiflorum; assembly: GCA_030979885.1. Classification (NCBI taxonomy): domain Eukaryota; kingdom Viridiplantae; phylum Streptophyta; class Magnoliopsida; order Poales; family Poaceae; genus Lolium; species Lolium multiflorum. Next base: position 87,007,324 of record CM061753.1, on the reverse strand, counting down.
CATCCGACGGATGTATCATCTTGTCGGTGTATCTGTTTCCTTCCACGGCCCACCTCATCTGTTGGGCAGTATCCTCGGTCATGAAGAACCGCTGGATCCTCGGTAGAACTGGAAGATAGCGGAGGATATTCTTGGCAATCGTGGTCTGCCTCTTCTGACCATCACCATTGCGGTCTACCTCAAAGTACCTAGAGGATTTGCATCTGATGCAATAATTTGTGTCAGCATGCTCCTCTCTGAATAGCATGCATCCCTTTGGACAAGCGTGTATCTACTGAGATGACATCTTAAGGTCACTGAGCAATTTGGTCGAATAGTAGAAGTTTTGCGGCAAGAGGTGCCCTTTCGGCAGAATGCTGCCAACGACGACCAGAAGTTCATCGAACCCATCTCTGCACAAGTTCCTGTGGCACTTAAAGGCCATAAGGCGAGCGATGGCATCTAGTTGGGTAACCTCTGTATTTTCATGTAGGGGTTTCTACGAAGCAAACAGAGCCTCATAATACTCCTTTGTGTTTTCCTCCGGGTCCTCACTTGTCTCCGCATCCTGAGGTGTCTCCACCTCTAGATGTCACCTAGAGGGGGGGGGGGGATGAATAGGCGTTTTAAAAACTCATACAGATATGGCTTGTAAGAATGCGGAATTAAACTAACATTTATTTTACAAGCACAAATCCTAAATATGCTAGGCTCAACTAAGTGCAACAATAACAACTAGAGCTAAGCAAGATAGGCACAAGATATATGTAGCACAAGTGATAGCAAGATATATGTACTTCAAGCACGATGGCTATCACAAGGAAAGAAGCTCGGGTATAGAAATAACCGAGGCACGCGGAGACGAGGATGTATTCCCGTGTTCCCTTCCTTTGCAAGACGGTACGTCATGTTTGGAGGGTGGAGGTCCCACGAAGGATTCCCCAACGGCACGAAGGCTCACCCTATTCTCCGAGCCAAACCCACGAAGGATAATGACCCTTTCCTTATGGTTAGCTTTTCATCCACTCCGGAGATGGCAAGCTCCAAAACCACTTCACAAGCTCCACGAAGGAGAACCCCGGGCCTCTTCACAATCTTCCTTGAAGAGATCACTGAAGCACCAACCACCAAGCCAACTAGGAGGTCTTCCTCTAAGAGTAACAAGCTCACGGTCTCTCACTCGAACTAATCGTGGTGGAGAGCTCAACACTATGCAATGATGCGAAGCAAGAACACTAGAGGTGTTCAAATCCTTCACACTCAAATCCCACCAAAGCAACAAATGCTAGGATGAGATTAGAGAGGAAGAACAAAGAGGAAATCAACAAATGACTCCAAGATCTAGATCCAAAGGGTTCCCCTCACTTAGAGGAGAAATGGATTGGTGGGGATTGTAGATCTAGATCTCCTCTCTTAGATCCCTCAAGAATGAGCAAGAATCATGGGGGGAATCAAGAGATAGGGAAAGTTCTTCAAAGTCAACAATGGAGGAGAGAGAGTGGAAGAACTTGTTTAGCCCAAGGTGGAAGAAGGCTTATTTATAGTCTAGGGAGAAATATAACCGTTGGGTGAGTTTCAGCTGAGCACAGTCGAGGAGGCCGGTCAACCGGGCTTGGGGCCAGGCCGTCCGGTCCAGGTGCCGGTCAGACCGGGCCACAGGCCGAACCCGGCCGGTCCAAACCGGACCTGGTGATGGACCATGACCGGGGCGGATCGGGGACTTACAGAACATGCCCCCGGATGGCACCGGTCCAGGGGCCGGTCGGCGCCGGGCCAGCCGGCGCCACGGCTGGTCCAACCGGACCACAGACCGGCCAGGGGATAAACAGCTTTTCTATATTTTAAACAGAAAATGCTCCCGAACTCCGATTGACATGAAACCAATTTTGTTGGAAAGGTAATGACAAATAGAACCCAACAAAAACGCAATAGAAGATGATTTTTAGATGATTTTAGAGAGGGAGTCTCCCACCGTCAAGAAACGGTGAAGACGTCCAAACTCGAAAATGCAATAGAAGATGCATGCGGATTCCGTTTTCGATGAACTTGGGCTTGTTGTAAAGCTAGCAACAAGCTCAAGAACCTCTCACAGAGAAACACCAAGAAGAATAGAGATATGCAAGTATGCAAAGGTTTGAGCTCTCTAAGACGATGTGATAAAGTTACCCAACCGAAAGCCCCTCTTGATAGTGCGGCTATCAATCCTATAATCCAGTCTCCCATCAACCACCTTGAGACTGGTAAAAGGAAAACCTAGCAAGGCCATACCTTTGCCTTGTGCATCCCGCTTGATCTTGATGATAACTCTTCAAGCTCCACTCAAGCCGGAATGCCTTACTTGATCATTGTTACTTCGTGAAGACTCACAAATGCTCCCCCATACACCATGATGGCAAAGCTCCATTGATGCACATCTTCACATGTCCATTATCACCAAATGGACGACAAGCTTCAAGCATATGATCCTCTTGAGATGCACCACTCGAACTTTCCCAACTCAACCTTGATGACGATTGATACGTCTCCAACGTATCGATAATTTCTTATGTTCCATGCCACATTATTGATGATATCTACATGTTTTATGCACACTTTATGTCATATTCGTGCATTTTCTGGAACTAACCTATTAACAAGATGCCGAAGAGCCAGTTGCTGTTTTCTGTTGTTTTTGGTTTCAGAAATCCTAGTAACGAAATATTCTCGGAATTGGACGAAATCAACGCCCAGGGTCCTATTTTGCCACGAAGCTTCCAGAAGACCGAAGAGGAGTCGAAGTGGGGCCACGAGGGCCGCCACCATAGGGCGGCGCGGCCCAGGCCCGGCCGCGCCGACCTATGGTGTGGGGCCCTCGTGTGGCCCCCCACGTTGCCCTTCCGCCTACTTAAAGCCTCCATCGCGAAACCCCCGGACCGAGAGCCACGATACGGAAAACCTTGGAGACGCCGCCGCCGCCAATCCCATCTCGGGGATTCTGGAGATCTCCTCCGGCACCCTGCCGGAGAGGGGATTCATCTCCGGAGGACTCTACACCGCCATGGTCGCCTCCGGAGTGATGAGTGAGTAGTTCACCCCTGGACTATGGGTCCATAGCAGTAGCTAGATGGTTGTCTTCTCCTCATTATGCTTCATTGTTGGATCTTGTGAGCTGCCTAACATGATCAAGATCATCTATCCGTAATACTATATGTTGTGTTTGTCGGGATCCGATGGATAGAGAATACTATGTTATGGTAATTATCAAGTTATTACTTATGTGTTGTTTATGATCTTGCATGCTCTCCGTTATTAGTAGAGGCTCTGGCCAAGTTTGTACTCTTAACTCCAAGAGGGAGTATTTATGCTCGATAGTGGGTTCATGCCTACATTGATACCTGGGACAGTGACAGAAAGTTCTAAGGTTGTGTTGTGCTGTTGCCACTAGGGATAAAACATTGATGCTATGTCCGAGGATGTAGTTATTGATTACATTACGCACCATACTTAATGCAATTGTCTGTTGCTTTGCAACTTAATACTGGAAGGGGTTCGGACGATAACCTGAAGGTGGACTTTTTAGGCATAGATGCGGTTGGATGGCGGTCTATGTACTTTGTCGTAATGCCCAATTAAATCTCACTATATTTATCATGCCATGTATGTGCATTGTTATGCTCTCTCTATTTGTCAATTGCCCGACTGTAATTTGTTCACCCAACATGCTTTTATCTTATGGGAGAGACACCTCTAGTGAACTGTGGACCCCGGTCCATTCTTTTATACTGAAATACAAATCTGCTGCAATACTTGTTTTACTATTTTCTTGCAAACAATCATCTTCCACACAATACGGTTAATCCTTTGTTACAGCAAGCCGGTGAGATTGACAACCTCACTGTTTCGTTGGGGCAAAGTACTTTGTTTGTGTTGTGCAGGTTCCACGTTGGCGCCGGAATCCCGGTGTTGCGCCGCACTACATCCGCCGCCATCAACCTTCAACGTGCTTCTTGGCTCCTCTGGTTCGATAAACCTTGGTTTCTTTCTGAGGGAAAACTTGCCGCTGTGCGCATCATACCTTCCTCTTGGGGTTCCCAACGGACGTGTACATCTACGCGCATCAAGCACATTTTTCTGGCGCCGTTGCGGGAGATCAAGACACGCTGCAAGGGGAGTCTCCACTTCTCAATCTCTTTACTTTGTTTTTGTCTTGCTTTATTTTATTTACTTTCTTGTTTGCTGCACTTAAACAAAACACAAAAAAAATTAGTTGCTAGTTTTACTTTATTTACTTGTCTTGTACTCTATATCAAAAACACAAAAAAATTAGTTACTTGCATTTATTTATCTAGTTTGCTTTATTTACTACTGCTAAAATGAATACTCCTGAAAATACTAAGTTGTGTGACTTCACTAGTTAGGCCTAATGGAAAACAACACAATGAGAGATCTTTATGAACTTTATCTTGAATTAGGACATGATGTGTTTGAAGAGAGAATTAAAAAACCCATGGAACTTATGCATGCTAATGGGAATGTTATTATGAATGCTTTGAACACTATTGTTGCTAATGCTATGGAAAATTCTAAGCTTGGGGAAGCTGGCTTTGATGAGCATGATATTTTTAGTCCCCCAAGCATTGAGGAGAAAATTTACTTTGATGATACTATGCCTCCTACACTTGATGAGAATAATAATGGTAGCTACTTTGTTGAATTTGCTCCCACTACAACTAATAAAATTGATTATGCCTATGTGGAGAGTAATAATTTTATGCATGAGACTCATGGTAAGAATGCTTTATGTGATAGTTATATTGTTGAGTTTTCTCATGTTGCTACTGAAAGTTATTATGAGAGAGGAAAATATGGTGGTAGAAATTTTCATGTTACTAAAACACCTCTCTATCTGCTGAAATTTTTGAAACTACACTTGTTTTATCTTCCTGATCTTGTTACTTTGCTCTTCATGAATTTATTTGTGTACAAGATTCCTTTTCATAGGAAGCATGTTAGACTTAAATGTGTTTTGAATTTGCCTCTTGATGCTCTCTTTTGCTTCAAATACTATTTCTTGCGAGTGCATCATTAAAACTGCTGAGCCCATCTTAATGGCTATAAAGAAAGAACTTCTTGGGAGATAACCCATGTGTTTATTTTGCTACAGTACTTTGTTTTATATTTGTGTCTTGGAAGTTGTTTACTACTGTAGCAACCTCTCCTTATCTTAGTTTTGTGTTTTGTTGTGCCAAGTAAAGTCTCTATAGTAAGGTTCATAGTAGATTTGGATTACTGCGCAGAAACAGATTTCTTTGCTGTCACGAATCTGGGCCTAATTCTCTGTAGCTAACTCAGAAAATTATGCCAATTTACGTGAGTGATCCTCAGATATGTACGCAACTTTAATTAGTTTTGAGTTTTTCCATTTGAGCAAGTCTGGTGCCATTTTAAAATTCGTCTTTACGAACTGTTCTGTTTTGACAGATTCTGCCTTTTATTTCGCATTGCCTCTTTTGCTATGTTGGATGAATTTCTTTGATCCATTAATGTCCAGTAGCTTTATGCAATGTCCAGAAGTGTAAAGAATGATTGTGTCACCTCTGAACATATAAATTTTTATTGTGCACTAACTCTCTAATGAGTTTGCTTGAAGTTTGGTGTGAAGGAAGTTTTCAAGGATCAAGAGAGGAGTATGATATACTATGATCAAGAGGAGTGAAAGCTCTAAGCTTGGGGATGCCCCGGTGGTTCACCCCTGCATATTCCAAGAAGACTCAAGCGTCTAAGCTTGGGATGCCCAAGGCATCCCCTTCTTCATCGACAACATCATCAGGTTCCTCCCCTGAAACTATATTTTTATTCCGTCACATCTTATGCACTTTGCTTGGAGCGTCGGTTTGTTTTTGTTTTTGTTTTGTTTGAATAAAATGGATCCTAGCATTCACTGTATGGGAGAGAGACATGCTCCGCTGTAGCATATGGACAAGTATGTCCTTAGGCTTTACTCATAATATTCATGGCGAAGTTTCTTCTGCGTTAAATTGTTATATGGTTGGAATTGGAAAATGATACATGTAGTATTTGCTATAATATCTTGGATAATGTGATACTTGGCAATTGTTGTGCTCATGTTTAAGCTCTTGCATCATATACTTTGCGCCCATTAATGAAGAAACACTTAGAGCTTGCTAATTTGGTTTGCATATTTGGTTTCTCTAGAGTCTAGATAATATCTAGTATTGAGTTTTGAACAACAAGGAAGACGGTGTAGAGTCTTATAATGTTTACAATATGTCTTTTATGTAAGTTTTGCTGCACCGTTCATCCTTGTGTTTGTTTCAAATAACCTTGCTAGCCTAAACCTTGTATCGAGAGGAATACTTCTCATGCATCCAAAATCCTTGAGCCAACCACTATGCCATTTGTGTCCACCATACCTACCTACTACATGGTATTTTTCCGCCATTCCAAAGTAAATTGCTTGAGTGCTACCTTTAAAATTCCATCATTCGCCTTTGCAATATATAGCTCATGGGACAAAATAGCCTTAAAAACTATTGTGGTATTGAATATGTACTTATGCACTTTATCTCTTAATAAGTTGCTTGTTGTGCGATAACCATGTTTCTGGGGACGCCATCAACTATTCTTTGTTGAATATCATGTGAGTTGCTATGCATGTCCGTCTTGTCTGAAGTAAGAGAGATCTACCACCTTAATGATTAGAGCATGCATATTGTTAGAGAAGAACATTGGGCCGCTAACTAAAGCCATGAATCATGGTGGAAGTTTCAGTTTTGGACACATATCCTCAATCTCATGTGAGAATAATAATTGTTGCTACATGCTTATGCATTAAAGAGGAGTCCATTATCTGTTGTCCATGTTGTCCCGGTATGGGTGTCTAAGTTGAAGAATGATCAAAAGCGAGAAATCCAATGCGAACTTTCTCCTTAGACCCTTGTACAGGCGGCATGGAGGTACCCCATTGTGACACTTGGTTAAAACATGTGCATTGCGATGATCCGGTAGTCCAAGCTAATTAGGACAAGGTGCGGGCACTATTAGTATACTATGCATGAGGCTTGCAACTTGTAAGATATAATTTACATAACTCATATGCTTTATTACTACCGTTGACAAAATTGTTTCATGTTTTCAAAATAAAAGCTCTAGCACAAATATATCAATCGATGCTTTCCTCTTCGAAGGACCATTCTTTTACTTTTATGTTGAGTCAGTTCACCTATCTCTCTCCACCTCAAGAAGTAAACACTTGTGTGAACTGTGCATTGATTCCTACATACTTGCATATTGCACTAGTTATATTACTCTATGTTGACAATTATCCATGAGATATATATGTTATAAGTTGAAAGCAACCGCTGAAACTTAATCTTCCTATGTGTTGCTTCAATACCTTTACTTTGATTTATTGCTTTATGAGTTAACTCTTATGCAAGACTTATTGATGCTTGTCTTGAAGTACTATTCATGAAAAGTCTTTGCTTTATGATTCACTTGTTTACTCATGTCATTACCATTGTTTTGATCGCTGCATTCATTACATATGCTTACAAATAGTATGATCAAGATTATGATGGCATGTCACTTCAGAAATTATCTTTGTTATCGTTTTACCTGCTCGGGACGAGCAGAACTAAGCTTGGGGATGCTGATACGTCTCCAACGTATCGATAATTTCTTATGTTCCATGCGACATTATTGATGATATCTACATGTTTTATGCACACTTTATGTCATATTCGTGCATTTGGAACTAACCTATTAACAAGATGCCGAAGAGCCAGTTCTTGTTTTCTGCTGTTTTGGTTTCAGAAATCCTAGTAACGAAATATTCTCGGAATTGGACGAAATCAACGCCCAGGTCCTATTTTGCCACGAAGCTTCGGAAGACCGAAGAGGAGTCGAGGTGGGCCAGGCACCCATAGGGCGGCGCGGCCCAGGCCCCGGCCGCGCCCTATGGTGTGGGGCCCTCGTGTGGCCCCCACGTTGCCCTTCCGCCTACTTAAAGCCTCCGTCGCGAAACCCCCATACGAGAGCCACGATACGGAAAACCTTGCGAGACGCCGCCGCCGCCAATCCCATCTCGGGGATTTTGGAGATCTCCTCCGGCACCTGCCGGGAGAGGGATTCATCTCCGGAGGACTCTACACCGCCATGGTCGCCTCGGAGTGATGAGTGAGTAGTTCACCCCTGGACTATGGGTCCATAGCAGTAGCTAGATGGTTGTCTTCTCCTCATTATGCTTCATTGTTGGATCTTGTGAGCTGCCTAACATGATCAAGATCATCTATCTGTAATACTATATGTTGTGTTTGTCGGGATCCGATGGATAGAGAATACTATGTTATGGTAATTATCAAGTTATTACTTATGTGTTGTTTATGATCTTGCATGCTCTCCGTTATTAGTAGAGGCTCTGGCCAAGTTTGTACTCTTAACTCCAAGAGGGAGTATTTATGCTCGATAGTGGGTTCATGCCTACATTGATACCTGGGACAGTGACAGAAAGTTCTAAGGTTGTGTTGTGTTGTTGCCACTAGGGATAAAACATTGATGCTATGTCCGAGGATGTAGTTATTGATTACATTACGCACCATACTTAATGCAATTGTCTGTTGCTTTGCAACTTAATACTGGAAGGGGTTCGGACGATAACCTGAAGGTGGACTTTTTAGGCATAGATGCAATTGGATGGCGGTCTATGTACTTTGTCGTAATGCCCAATTAAATCTCACTATATTTATCATGCCATGTATGTGCATTGTTATGCTCTCTCTATTTGTCAATTGCCCGACTGTAATTTGTTCACCCAACATGCTTTTATCTTATGGGAGAGACACCTCTAGTGAACTGTGGACCCCGGTCCATTCTTTTATACTGAAATACAAATCTGCTGCAATACTTGTTTTACTGTTTTCTTGCAAACAATCATCTTCCACAATACGGTTAATCCTTTGTTACAGCAAGCCGGTGAGATTGACAACCTCACTGTTTCGTTGGGGCAAAGTACTTTGTTTGTGTTGTGCAGGTTCCACGTTGGCGCGAATCCCTGGTGTTGCGCCGCACTACATCCCGCCGCCATCAACCTTCAACGTGCTTCTTGGCTCCTCCTGGTTCGATAAACCTTGGTTTCTTTCTGAGGGAAAACTTGCCGCTGTGCGCATCATACCTTCCTCTTGGGGTTCCCAACGGACGTGTACATCTACGCGCATCAAGCAACGATCACCACTTGATGTCATCCTCTCATGGGCTATATGAGATCTCACTTTTGATGCATGCCCATGAAAATATACCTAACCCACATAGACAACACAAGGGCACATATATGATGGGTTAGTTCATAAAGCATAATTGACAAGGCTTACCATACCACATGACTTCACGTGGCACATTTTTCATGCTTCATGTGTTGACCAAACTTGAATCTTATTCTTCACTCTTTGTATTGGTCAACCTTGTATCTTCTCATGCTCTATCATACTATCTTGAGTTGTATAAAGAATTCTTCATTTGGTTGCATGCTCTAAATCTTAGTCAACCATAGCTCAACTCATGAGACTATCATGACACCGACTTAGAGCCATATCTTGAATTCTTCACTTGGAATCAAGCACTCAAGATCTTGATCATTCATTGCTTATCACATAAGCTAGAGCATGGCAAATATTGCGTTCCACATAATAACTCTATCTTCATTTCGTCTTCTTGATCATATCACATGTATGTCCTCAAATCGATGATCTTGATGCCAATACTCAAGGTATATCTTTATCTTCATGGCATTCATACTTGAATCCAACATATGAACTAGAACCTATATATGGAGTATTCCTTCATATAAACTTAATGAAAACATTAGTCCATAGGGGTTGTCATTAATTACCAAAGGGATTTCTATTTTCGTGCCCCTGCTTCGTTAGTTGTACTCAGTTTTCCCCAGCTCGTTAGTTTTTCCTCAGCTTTCCCCTCCCTCTAGTTTGAAACCCCTCAAAGACGCGGGTTGCCGTCAGGTCAGAGGCCTTACCGTTACCGTTAGGTCAGTTCCTCTCTGACCGTCTCGTGCTTACGGGTAGCCATCCATCTACCGCTGACTCGTGGGACGTTTTATTTCCTGATTGTATACGCGGTGCTGCCAATGACAAATGGGGCCGCTCTATGGGGCTGCCGCAGCCAATGACCAGTGGGTCGTCTATTTATTTATAGAAAATTATATATTGCCGCTCTGTGGGGCCTCCGCAGCCAATGACCGCTGTGGCAGGTGACTATTTTCGCAGCTTAATCTAAAGTGACTCTTATGCTAAACATTGTGCATCCCGACGTTGACCTAGCAGTGGCGGCGAGCATAGCCGTTCTGACCATGCCGATATCGGCATCGGCATCGACATCGTTTGGAGGATGTGGTGCTCGAATAATAGTGGAAATGCGATATTATTTTTTACATGCATAATATATAGAAAATAGCTAGATCTCTAAATCGATGCATATGAAGCTACATATATATTCTTGGTCATAATCCCCTTATCTAAAGGGGATGGATGCATGGCTTCACGTCGTTGTCGCTTTCATCGTCAGTATCTTCGTCGTCTGAGTAGTAGTACCTCCTGCACATTGTTCCGTCGAACACCTTCAATGTGAGCACATCATCGCCTTCATATTTGAAGTGTACGTAGCAGCCGAAATCCACACCGTGCGCGATGGCGAATTTCTCCCAGCCCTTGTCGAGGTACATCCGGCCTTGTCCATCAAATAGGACCTCCACGGTCCAGAGACGAGGACCGCAGTCAGCTGCTCGCAGATACACCTTAGCTGGCTCCTGGCCGTCAAGATAGTCCGCAATTTTTTTGGGAGTTCCTGCAAAGAGATCGAGCGCCGATCGTTTGAAATTAAAGGTTTTTTAGAACATGCCCATAATTAATCACATGCATCATATATGTGGGAACGCGTACGTACCTTCTTGACCAAAGGGTCTTCATAGACGACGATGAAGAACTCCTCTATGATCAATGGCAGTGTTGACGGTGGTGGTGGCAATGATGATGATCCACTTCCCCTTCCCCTTCCCCTTCCCCTTCCCCTTCCGGTCCACGTCCGAGACGTGGAAGCCATGGCAATGGATCAAGTGTATGTGAAAGAAGAAGAGAGAGGCAGAACCTATTGACACAAGGGATGGCCGTGTGGGTGTTTATAAGGGAGAGATGACCGTTGTAGGGGTTTACACAATAAAATAAGGAGGAGGTGAACGTTGGTGGGGGTTTACACAATAAATTAAGGAGGAGATGACCGTTGTGGGGGTTTACACAATAAATTAAGGAGGAGATGACCGTTGTGGGGGTATATATCTCAACAAAAAAGTAATGCGGACTATCTTGACGGAAATGGAACTTCGTGATATAGTTTATCATTTTACCGTGAAAAGTAATGCCTAAAAGAAATGGTAATTCGTGATAGTTTATCATTTACCGTAATGGCTACAAAAAATCGTTGATGGTTTATCATTTTTTGCGTGAAAAGTAATGGCTACAAGAAATGGGTGATGGTGTATCATTTTTTGCGTGAAAAGTAATGGCTACAACAAAATCGGTGATGGTTTATCGTTTTTTGCGTGAAAAGTAATGGCTACAAGAAATGGGTGATGGTGTATCATTTTTGCGTGAAAAGTAATGGCTACAACAAAATCGGTGATGGTTTATCGTTTTTTGCATGAAAAGTAATGGCTACAAGAAATGGGTGATGGTGTATCATTTTTTGCGTGAAAAGTAATGGCTACAACAAAATCGGTGATGATTTATCGTTTTTTGCATGAAAAGTAATGGGTACAAGAAATGGGTGATGGTGTATCATTTTTTTGCGTGAAAAGTAATGGCTACAACAAATCGGTGATGGTTTATCGTTTTTTGCGTGAAAAGTAATGGCTACAAGAAATGGGTGATGGTGTATCATTTTTTGCGTGAAAAGTAATGGCTACAACAAAATCGGTGATGATTTATCGTTTTTGCGTGAAAAGTAATGGCTACAAGAAATGGGTGATGGTGTATCATTTTTGCGTGAAAAGTAATGGCTACAACAAATCGGTGATGGTTTATCATTTTTGCGTGAAAAGTAATGCCTAAAAAGAGTTTATAATTTAGCTCGTGAAAAATAATGCAGAAAACCAAACTTTGCGTGAAGCTAACCGACGACAGAGAGAGAGAGGGTGGTGGCCCGACCGAGAGAGAGAGATAGGGGTTATCCTGCCCGTTAGATCATACGATCAACGGTCGGCGGGCACGATCCGCGTGACATGGGCTAGACCAATCGGGGCAATGTTGGGCGTCTGTGAGAGTTTGTGAAGGGAGAGGGCAAAACTGAGTAGTATCAAGAAACCAAGGGCAAGTGAGTAGTAAACAGACTAAGGGATTCAAATATGAGATTTAAAAAATGGAAAATGCGTGTTTTGTACAATGAAACCCATCTTGGCCTACCTCAAACTATTTGCAATACAAATCTACATGAGTGTGAAAATTATGGCCTCATTCAGACAAAGTATGTTTTGGGGAAAGCTGTTTTGGGTAGGGCTTATTATGGAAAACCATGCACCTTCATAGCTACTAGGTGATTTGAGAAGTGGCAATTTGTGGTGAAACTTGATTTATCTATGATTTGAGAAGTGGCAATTTGTGGTAAAGACTCCATGAGTAAGTGCCACTCTTTTTCGAATTTTTGCACATTAAATAACTCATTTAACTAGTTAATCCCATTTGTTGACTCTCTGTTGACCAGCCACTTGAGGGTAAAACTGAGTATATTGCACTAGCCAGTATTAGCACTCAAGGCGAAAACTGAGCACACAAAAAATGCTAGTATATGACTCGGGGGTATACCTGAGTATATGTAAATTTCCAGGGTTAGACCCGAGGACGCGTGTTGCGGTGCAGAAGTGGAAGACGTGCCATTGTTGACGCATGTCGCGGTGCAGACGTGCAAATAGTGGACGCGTAGGACGCGGGTCGCATTTAGGATGCGTAAGCCCCTCCCTCCCTCTGCACACAGTCGTCTCATTCTCGCTCACGCTCGAAACCACCCCTCTCACGTCCCATCAACTTCTCCAAATTGAAAAAACCCCAACCGCCGTACGCACGCTACCCTGCCGGCGATGGAGAAGAAGAATGCGCCGTCGCCTCCGAGCCCGTCGCTCCCGAGCGCGTCGTCGCCCCGGCGCGTCGCCCGTGCGCCGAGCGCCGCCTCCGAGGGCGGCGCATCCAAGCGCGGAGCCTCCGTGAACTGGTCCTCTCTCTCGGCTGATGGACCACTTCACAAGATCGGCGAATGCTTACTGGCGAACGAGGAGTACGCCGACACCTACTCTGCTATGAGGCAAGTCTGTAGAAATTGGCGCTCAGGTTTGCCTGAGCCCGACGTGCACCTGGACGAATGGATCATGCTAGACCACGCCCTTCCACGCATCGCTGAGTTCACCTTCCTCCAACTCGGCACATCACGCTACGTCACCATAGATCTATCGGAAGTTCATACAAGGTTCAAATTCCTCCATATCTACCTTTTTATTTTCAATCTTAAACATCTTAGTGCTGAATGTTATCTTCATCAATATATTTTAGATACTACTTCGTCGGTTTTGCCGTGGCGTCATCGTGCTTGCCCAGAAGAACCCGCTGCACAAGATACGGCTTCTGAACCCACTCACAAAGAAATCGAACACTATGTTTGAGGCGCAGATGCCATCTGTTTTTCTGAAATCAGTCGCTGTTATCAAATCCCCGACTATGGTCTTCGTTGCCGCACATTACCCGCCGGAAATTGGTTGGGTCGATGAGAGCACTCCAACTAAGGATATAAATGAAGATTGGGGAGAAGGAAGATTTTCGATCAAGAACCATTGTCTGCGTTGCATTACCCCGTTCAATGGTGAACTGTATGCAGTGCTGGACAATTTTGAGAACGGAAGAATAGTGTGCACCAATGTACAGTTGCAGCAGCGTGCGAGCACTGTCAAGATGGAGACACTAATTTCATTTCAGAACTTGGACATCAGAAGTTCTACCTTGTGAAGTCGGATGGTGATCTGCTGCTTGTGTTGTTGGTCAGCGTGGCTTTGGCGGGCAAACCATTGGTGTACCGTGTGGACACTCAGAGCCGCTCTCTCCATCCGATCAGTAACATTGGCAGTAATGCCTTCTTCGTGAATTATATCCGGTGTATCTCCGTCGACACAAGAGTGTACCCGACACTTCGACCTGGCTGCATCTACTACACGGATTTGGGTTATATCAGAGAGTACTCTCATGATACAAAGGCCTGAGATGAGTGGCCACTACGTGTGGATAGAATAGGAAACTACGGTATGAGAAATGAACACATGCCATACCGTTTGGAGGATGTATTGGCCTCACACTGCAGACGGAAGGAGTTCAATGAATATTTCGAAATGCATGAGGAGGGACGAAGAAATATATGACGAGGAATGAAGAACAAATTCTTGTTGTCCATACATTGCGTGCGTCTTGTATATTTTTCAGCTTAGTTTGTCGTGAACATTAACAACGTTATTGGCTGCTTTTGGCTGTTGTATGAATTTTATATATTATACTTAGTTTTCTGATTATGTTGTTGTGAATTTATCATATACTAGCTTCTAGATTTGCTGCCATATTGGGCAAAAAACGAGGGCCAAAAGGCATAAATAACCCCAGAGATTTGCTACTAGATTTGCTACCATATTGAAGAAAGATAGAAATAGAAGCTTCTCTAGATTTGATACTAATTTGGTGAAAAAGACAGAGAGATAAAGAGGGAAAAGGTGCTCTTAAAAATGCCAATTTGGGCCGAGAGAGACAAACCCAGCTCCTGCTCACGTGCAACCAAACGCTTCTCGTCCTGTCCCACGCGGTCCCTTTCTACCAGCCCCACGCGACCCCACACGACGCGGCCCCACACGACGCAGCCCACGTACAACGCCGCGCAACACGTCGCACAGAACGTCCAAATAAACGGATTCCTTCCGTCGAGCTCTTCTGCGGGTTTCAGACATAGGCTTGGGGAAAACTGAGGAAAAACTAAGGGGCTGGAGAAAACTGAGTACAACTAACGACCCGAGGGCATGAAAATAGAAATCCCATTACCAAAACCACACATAGGGGCAATATACCCTTACAGTGTCTCCGCCTCTATATGAGGGCTTTCAGGCACATTACCATTAGCCAAGTTTTCTAAGCACCTATCAAACCCAGTGTCATATTCTCCCCTAGGTTCAATCTGCCGCACCTCCTTCCTAGCACGTTTCTTTGCCTTTTCTCCATGGAAAGTCCAAGTCTTGTAGGACGGTGTGAACCCAAACTTGAGCAGGTGATTACTCACAGTTTTCTTGTTCTGTGGCTTTTGGTTAGCGCACTTACTACAAGGGCACCAAACTATTCTAGGTCTGCTAGGGATGTCAAACGCCCTATCCACAAACTGCTCGATCTTTTCTCCCCATTCATCAGTATAGTTCCACTGACTGATTCTGCCATCGTACATCCAGCCACGATTATCCATCCTCTAATCAGCACCAGAACAGACAAACATAGCATTTATATCAAATAGGAAATAAATACATCATATATTTATTTTTTTACGCGTGCATCAACCTGAAACTCTACTATGTGGGCTCCTAGCAGCGAGCGGATCCGTAGATTGAGTATGTTCTCCCTGCTCTAGCCCGATCCGAGACAGAATTTCGGCAGCACCTCCTGCTCTCCCGATACACGTCTCGGCAAAAGCCGAGAGGGGTGTGCATCCGGAGAACAACGGGGAGGCGCTACCGAAATCCTGTCTCGGATCGGGGTAGAGTAGGGAGAACGTACCCAACTACGCATCCGCCGGCTGTCCCGATAAATGCCGTAAGAGTTACGGTTCATAATATGCGAGACCACTAATGCATATTTATCCGCGTAACCCTTACGGTCGGGAAGAGACGCCTAGGTATCGCGACATACTTGGTTATCTAGACACAAAAAAAACCTAGGTACATGTAAAGGTGGGAGGGAGATTTAAACTCCGGCTGTTCGACAGAGACTGCTGGCTCTGAACTTCCAGCCATGTCGTAGCTCAAGGATCGCGGGGCAACCAGGTGGCATGAACATGGATATGAAGGCGGTCAGAAACCTGATGCGCAAGCTGGGACTGCTCACGGGGGATGAGACGCCGTCGGAGGCTGCCTGGAGGCCTACCACAAGATGTACGAGCTTCCGATGACTGATGACATGATCGAAGTGATAGCAGAGCTGTACGGGTGGACGCTAGATACGATTATAGGGTGCTCCCCTCCACTCCTGGGGTTGTCGGGTGGTCGCCTCATCACGTCTTGACCCCGAGGTGTCATACGGGTGTTACAGTAGTTCCTATGTCGTACGAACCGAAGCTGTTTATCCGCAATGTGCGAGGTCTTAACGACCGTGAACGACGCACGGGTGTTAGGAGTGTAGTAGGCACCACGGGTGCATCGATTGTATGCCTTCAAGAGAATAAACTAGCGACTGTAACTATCGCTATCGTAATGGAAACACTAGGAGCGGATTTTGATGCTTACATCTGTTTGCCAGCGACTGCTACACGGGGTGGGGTGATTGTGGCCTGGAAGAGCAGGTTGGTGCAGCTCGACAGCGCACATATTGACACTAACAGTGTCACGACCAAGGTGACCCCCTTGGGTGGGATGGCACCATTGTTCGTGCGACCAAGATCGCCTTTCTTGCCGAGCTTCGTGCCATTCGTGCGGCCCACCCTGGGCCATGGGCCCTATGTGGGGACTTTAACATGATCTACCGTGACGAGGATAAGAAAAATGGTAACCTGAATTGGAGGATGATGAGACGGTTTAAGCGCTTCCTGAATGACTGCGAGCTCAAGGAGATCTACCTTCATGGGCGACGATACATGTGGTCGACCGAGCGACATACCCCCACCCTAGTCAGGCTCGACAGGGTGTTTGTCACGGCGGCATGGGAAGAGCTTCACAACAGCTGATCCTTGCGCTATTTAGCGATGGTTGTGGCGGACCACTGCCCCCTCCTCCTCGACTGCACCATACAATCCGTGGGGTGGCTTCTGGCTGAAACTCGACGGTTTCAGTGAGGTGGTGCAATCCGTGTGGGAGGTGATTGAAGGGGACCCTGTCCCCTTCCGCTGGCTCACCGCTAAGCTGAAGCGTACGTCGCGTAGCCTCATGAGCTGGAGCAACAAGAAGATTGGGTGTATCAAACTGCAGCTGATGATAACGCGGGAAGTGGTGTTGAGACTGGACGTGGCCATGGAATCACGACCGCTATCGCCTGACGAGCGTCGACTCCGGGCCCGCCTGAAGCAAGCCTACTTGGGGCCAAGATTGCTTGGCTCAGGGAGGGGGATGCTAATACAACCTTCTTCCACAAGCACGCGGCTTACCGCCGGCAGAAGAACGACATTCACGGTCTCTAGGTTGGGGGCGCGGTCGTCTCTGACCACGCGACCATGGCCGAAGCTTCCTTCACACACTTTGAGGGGCTTCTTGGCACTACGGTGGATCGACAGTACTTGATGGACCTGGAATTCCTGGACACACACTCAGAGGACATGTCCGAGCTAGAAGTTGCATTCACAGAGGGTGAGATCTGGGAGGTGGTCCGCCGCTTGCCTCATGGCAAGCCGCCGGGACCCGATGGCTTTACGGCTGAGTTCCTCCAAAGCTGCTGGGGGTTGGTGAAGGCGGACTTCATGGCCGCGTTTGATAAGTTGTTCACGATGTGCGGGCGCGGGTTCCAGGGTCTGAACTAGGCTCTCCTAATCCTGCTGCCCAAGCGCCCAGATGCGGCTGCTTTGGGTGACTACCGGCCAATTAGCCTGATCCACATCTTCGCCAAGCTAGTGGCGAAGATGTTAGCTTCTCGCCTAGCCCCTCGGATGGATTCACTGGTGGATCGCAACCAATGCGCGTTCATTCGCAAACGGTGCATTCACGACAACTTCATGTTGGTTCAGCAGACGGCTAGATTCCTGCATAGGATGAAGGAGCCCACGGGTGATGCTCAAGCTTCACATAGCCCGGGTGTCGAGGGTACTCCTCAGCAATGCCCTCCGTTTGGGGCTTAGGATAGATGGAATCCTGTAGGCTGACACGAGACATCAGTTATCAAACAAGCGGGAGAGCGATTTACACAGGTTCGGGGCCCTCGATGAGGTAAAACCCTTACGTCCTCGGATCTTGATTATGAAAATATTGAGTTACAATGGGGTGCCGAAGGTTTCGGCTGTGATCTCGTCGAGAGGCTAAGTTCTACGGGGACCTAGCTCTGGACTTACGGTGGCTAAAATTGCTAAGATTGCGTGTGTCCCTCGGCAGCCCCTCTCCTGACCCTTATATAGGGAGCCAGGTCTCAAGAGACTTGTCCGGGTACGACTAGGTTACAAAGGCCCCTAGTTCTAGACTTTCCTTGTATTCTTCGTCTCTTCATCTTGTTCTTCAAGGAATCTTCTTCGGCACCGACGTAGTAGTCCACCTTGCCATCGAGTGCCTTCACGGGCCTCCTAGTTGGGACGTACAGGATAGGGCAATAACAGTTACCCTAAGGGTAATGCCCACGTCAGTAGCCCCCGAGTGTCTAGCCAAAGATATTTCGGGTAGAGACTAAAGCATGCCTCCACCGAATGTTCTTCTTTCTTGATAAATCTTGTCCTTCTTGTAATAGCATCATCTCCTTCTATCGGGTGCGCGTCAAGCGCTCCTGATGGGAGTAGCCCCCGAGTCTAGGTACGGATGCTTGCAACCGTGCATAGACTCAAGTTGACCCACTCGAATGTTTTCTTCTGCCGAAGCTTTTTACAGGTCTTCATAAGTTGTAATATCCCAGGTATTGGGGTTACAAAAATAGAGGAAACAGATGTGTGCATTGCATTCATGCATAGAAAATCTGGGGAATTTTCGCGCTTTTAAAGTCACACTGAAGTTTCACTTGATCTTGGTGGAATTGAAGTAGCTCATCAAGTCAAGCGCTATAAACCTCAATGTGATTTTGTTAAAACCTTGTTTTGGGAAGAGATGATTTGATCTAAGGGTTAGATCAAATGGAACTAATAATCAACACAACAACACTTTAATCAATGATCAAATACTTTATCTCATAACAGATCATAATATGGTAATCATTGCCATAACATAAGAACATCTAATCAATTACAAATCAAGTAACAATAAATGGAGAAACTATTCTTACCCTATCTTCTCCATGTCTTAAACTAATCCATGATCCTACCATGAGCCTCATGGTATTCATTCTATTTCAATCTTGGAAACAAGACAAGGAGATCAACTCTAGTAGTATATATTCTTCTCTATTCCATATTATTATACATCAAACCTAGAGATGTGAGAGTTCTATATTATCTATTGGAGAAACGATGACAAACTTTGAGCTTAACCTTGGATATACATCCAGGTACTCAAATCATCATCTTTAAGAGGAACCCTAGGATCTTATTCAAGATATTTCCTAGAGAGAGAATCCATTTATGTTAACCATAGATATTGGTGACCACATCATTCTCTATGGAGCCTAACTTTAGGTTAGTATTAAAGTCCTTCCCCAAATGAGAGAGAGACCACTCATACCAATCTTAGCTTTACCTATTTTAGAATAAAGGACAACCTTTGAACTAAAGTATTAGGAGGTAAACCATTTCATCTTGGAATGGTGAGATAACCAAATACCAAATGGAATAAGACTATACACATGAATTAGGGAAATCAGGATAGGACTAATCCAACTAATTTAGACAATTGAATCTTTAGCTTATCTACTTAAATAAATATCAGGAGTACACCATAAACCCTAGAATATCTATTCCTAAATGAGAGAGCTCAAGCCTTGGTGTTATACTCAAGATAGATGAGGTAACAATTAAAATGAAGGGAGAGCACTATCCATAGATCCTGATGATTAAATCATCATTCCTTGAGAAAAATCATAAGTAATTATTTCAAGCATTCTCCTGGAATATAAAACTATTGAGACAACCATGGTAATGCCTATCCTAGAAAGTAAAATAGAAGTGCTCAAGACAATGCTTGATCATGGAAGTGAGAAACCCATTTAATGAGAGATACCTTAGGAAGCCAAACCCTGATCATTATAAATTGAGTAATGATCATAAACCCTAAGAACTTGAGGTAGAGATATTAAGAACAAGTTGATCATGCCTAATCCATGACCATGTTCTTGAGGTATGAGAGGATAAGTTAAAACCTAATAGGATAAGTAGATATTATTCACCACATGAAATCATAGGGAGGTAACTGGTAAGCAACCCTAGGCTTATATCCCAACCTTAACTTGTGAACCATTTGGTGATCATAAGTAGAATCCTAGCACATCTATAATTCATTCATTCCTCAATTAAAGAACCTAATGAAGCCATGTTTGAGCTTCAAACCATGTGTCATTAAGCAAATATAATTAGAATCCTGGAATTGTTCACAAGCTATATCTTATGCTTCAATTATTAAACATAAGATGAACCTAGTGATAAATTCCATAATTAAAAACCCATGTGTGGTGAATAACCACTCATGTCAACCATTTAACTTAATAACCAAGAACCAACTATGAGGAGAGTAATACCTACTCTAAGTACTTCAAGGTGCTATTTAAATATAATCCTAGTGCTACCTTTGAAACATGGTTATAATAAAAACTACAAAACTTTAACAAGCAAGTACTCACATAAAATTATGTGCAAGTGACAACATTCCCACATAAGAGGTCAAATCCTTAGACACATTTTAGTACATGAAATCATGCCATTAAAGCCACCTTCTTATTTGCAATTCAGTAATAAATATTACCATGAAATTGTTTCTTGCAAAGTAATACCAAATAAAACCTACATATCACTAAGTGAGAAAAATACCATTGGAAAATAATTAGAATGTTTTCAAGATGATATTTAAATTCATGTCAATAGGAATATTTAAATTCAAGTACCAATAGTAATTGAGAAACCAATGTTTTAGTACATATTAAATCTGTTAATACACAACAACAATCTTTAAGTGCCTGGAATGAATATTACTTGAATTCAATCAATCAAATTTACAAAATATGATTGAATTCAAAACAGTATTTAAATTAACAAAATGGAAAACAGAAAAAGGCAAAACTGAAATAAATGAAGATAGAGAAACAAGCTCACCTGGCCGGAGTAGCCCAATAGCAGCCCAGCAGAGCAGCCCAGCAGTAGCCCACCAGGCCAAC
This sequence comes from Lolium multiflorum, assembly GCA_030979885.1. Lineage (NCBI taxonomy): Eukaryota > Viridiplantae > Streptophyta > Magnoliopsida > Poales > Poaceae > Lolium > Lolium multiflorum. The sequence continues at coordinate 86,986,082 of CM061753.1, read as the reverse complement.
CCAATCCAACGCAAATACCTTTTCACCTGCTTTAAAAATCGTGCGAAGACGTGGTCTTCGTCTTCCTCGCATGGACGACACGGCGAAGGCGTGCACCATTTCGCCGGCCACCTCCTCGTCGAGGATAAGGGCGGGCGGACGCCAAGGACCAAGCCTGAGGTGCTCATAACCCCTCACGCGTCCACCGCATCCAAAACCGCCAAGATTCGCGCCCAGTAGTAACACCGAACACGTTGTGCATCCCGGGTCGTCACGCCTTGCCGACATTGCCGACCTCCCCGTGAGCTATAAGACCGCACCAAGCACCACCAGAGAACCCTAATGCCTCTCCGCTCACTCAGCTGCCCTCCGAACCTCTCTATTTCTCGCTACCGTCTCACAGTAGTCGCCGGGGTCGGAGATGAAGCCGACGATGGAGCCGCCCGGCAACCATGCGGAAGTCCAGAGATGCGCCTCGACGCGTAGAGCATCTGTGCGGAAGCACGCATCCGGGGAGCTAGTAACCGGCCCAATTTCAACGTTTTCTTTCGCAGGGTTCGCCGGAATCGGAGCTTCCCGCCGTCTCCGTCCACATTAGAGGACCCGACCATCCGTGAGCTTCTGGTATGTTTGCGCTTCTTTAGAACCCTCTATTGCATCCTAGGAGCCGTCCTAGCTCATTTAGAAACCCGAGTTGCTCCGCCGCTTGGTTCTCCGGCGATGCTCTGGTCCCTTCGCACAACCAACACCACCAACGGCCTCGGTGTAGAGGGGGTTCGAAAAGCCTATCCGCGCGTCCCGGGAGCCTTAAATCGGCGCCGTTATCGGCTGGCCGCCGGCCAGGAGCTTGGCCGGCCCGTTCGCATTCTTTGACCGGTCGTTGCCCATGGCAATTGACCTGGTCAATGACCCACCAGTCAGCCCTATTGTAGATATACCGGTACACTTAGTCTTTTTCTTTTAAATAGAAATCCAGAAAAATTGCTGAAAGTTTGAATGAATCTAGAAAATCCAAATTAGCTCAGAAAAATACAAATGAGATACCAAAATGATCCTAAAAATAAAATCTATTCAATAAAAATATAATATGAAATTTTTATTTTTGATAAAAATTTAATTGTTTAATAATTATTATTTAAGCCTTTTCTTTTATTCTTAATTAAATAAAAATTCAATAATTAGGAAAATTCTTTAAATTAAATAAAAACCAGTAAATAAATAAAGAAAACATTAAAACTATTTTTTTTATTTATTATTTTATTAAATCCTAAATAGATAAATTTAAAACCTAATTAATAATTGTCTTAATTATTAATTCTTGAAAATAATAAAATGCCAAATCCAATATTATTTTTGTTTCAAAGTTATTAATAACTTCAACTTTATTAGTTAAGTTATAATCCTAGGACTATAGAGTTAATTAGGAAACCCTAGTTCCATTATAAACAAAGTGATAACCTCATAATTTCATGTGAAACCTAAAACCCTAATTTAATTATGAACCAAACCCTAACTCCATTACTTCATATGAACCCTAAATTGTTCCTAAACCTAAAACCCTAGCAACATGTGATCATGTTACTTCATTAGTAATCATAAATTCATATTTAGCAACTCAATGCTTATTCTAATCCACATAAAATATGGAAACCCTATCACTACTAATTAGCATCCCATGTGTTCATCCTAATCAAACCTAGTCCCTATCCACCTAGATGTTCAAATTAGGATCAACCAAGTCTAAAACCCTAGCTCCTACTGCCAAAACCATCAACCTTACCTATCCGTGCTTAGCATCACACCATTGTGATGAATTTCAATAACAACTATGCCACATATAGTGCATTACCTAACTATATTCCACTAAACCCTACTAAGTATTAGATACTTATGAACCATAATATCCAGATGCCAACTATGCCCGATTTTAGTGGATCCAATAGTAAAACCTAGGTAACCTCAACCTAATTGTTATACTTCTTATTACTTAAGAAGTATGTTCTTCAAAAGTTATTCTTTTGAAATATATCACAAGTAATCATCAACCTTGCACTATAGTACTTAAAATAGACAACAGCTCTTTACTTATTATACAACTACTATTTCTTGGTATGTATGATTGTTATTATGCACTATACCACTTGTTTATGATTCTAAGACAACAAAACCCTAATAAGAACCTTGTTTGTGGAATCACTCTAAAAGTGCAACACACCCTAATGAAATCCTTACAACTCACTAATCCTAAATCATCGGGGTTAGGTCACGCTTAGAGCGATTGCATCTCATACCTATGCATTATTGCATCCTTGCCAATCTTTTAAACATCGTCCTTACCGGACGATGATGCTATTTCAGAATTTGGAGTTATTGTATCGAAGACCTTGCCTGCATAATCTTGCAGTCAAGAAAGGCAAGTTCATCGCTTGCATTTGAGTATTTTTACCAAATTACTTGCAAAGTACTATACTTATCACTCTTGCATAAAAATCAAAAATACTATTTTCATAACTATGAATATGACTATGTGGTGGGCAATGGAACCATGGTATGTGTTGATATGGTGGAGGTTCCATTGCAAGGGTTTATATCCATCTAGGATTAAACAACAAATGTCATCCAGTGATTCTTGTGCCGTAATACCCGTGTTAACCATAAGATCTGGAGTGGGACGGAGTAGTCAAAAGTGTTTCCACCTCTCATTCATCAACGGATGCACTTTACCGTAGTACACTTGTAATCCAAGGGGGCAAGCTGGTGAGGCTGGGGAGTCCTAAGTCCCCACGGCATTGTCCGTAGTACACTTGTGCCCGAAGGAGCAAGGCAGTGAGTGGGGAGTCCTAAGTCCCCATGGTATTGCGGTCTATGATGGGTTGCTCTACCGGCAAGGAGTTTGGTTCGATCCCAAACTGTTGTCGTGGTCGGGGTCCACCCGTGAGTGGGAATAATGGGACCGACGAGGACCCAGGGTCGGGGTATGCAACAAAGGGTGGGTGTTCGAGTAGCGGAGGAACATGATTGACTAGGACCTTATACCGGGCCTCGCACCAAAGGAAGTGTGGACGGGAACATATGCCCGGTTGGCACCAGGTTAAGATCTCTTATGGGTAAAGCAACACACCTGCGAGTGTAATGAATCGTGACCGGTCACTCCTGTTCCGGTTTTGTAACTGCGAACGCGCCGGAAGGAACTCCATGAAGTTCTAGTAAACCGGTAAGGCTGACGGACATAGTTCTTCTGAATAAAAGCAACCTTTTGAAGAAATGATTATGAAAACCTGCATTGGTATTGGACTTTCTGGTCTAATGCGTAGCTAGTGCATTGAACACCTCTTTCCTATAATGAACTTGTTGAGTACGCTCGTACTCATCCCACTCTTAAATCCCCTGCTTAGATATGGAGGCATCGAAGGAGGATCTACGGTGCAACTCGAAGGCCGAGGAGTCAACAACTACTTCAAGAGACAGGACCTGTGTCAGAGGAGTCAGATACCACATCCAACAAGGAGAAAACCTAGATTAGCAATAGAAAGGAACTAGCTTCCTAAACCTAGCTCCTATTTAGCTAGAATCTATTCTTAGCCTCTATAGCTAGATAAATACTCTACAAATAGAGTTCGTGTTAGGATTAGACTACGAGTCGTTCTTCTGGAGTTTATTTGCAGGTTTACCTCATTGTAAAGTAGGAGGCTGTGATGATCTTATGTAATTATGTGTAATTCTATAGACATGCCTTGGACCCGCATATGTTTGTGTTGTACCACTCTGCGATATAATACTAGTGGAACGGTGTTTCATTGGTGTTATATCAGACTTACATACTACACCATGCGGTGGTATGCTGGGTCACAGTTGGTATCAGAGCAAATGCTTTGACCCTAGGATTAAAACCCTTTAAAGGAGACCTATAGGATTGGTAGTGTCTATAGGAAGTTGTCTTAGCCAAACCAAATACTTCTTATGACTTGAGATGGATATTCACTTGAGAATAATCCTAACACACTTGAGTCAACCCTTCTTACCTACCTTTCTTAAGTGAAGTTAGTCAGCTAATCCCAAATATGTAGCACATCATTCAGTCCTTAAAACTATAGATGAGTAGACCATAGTTGGTATACAATACATGGTAGTCCAAAGAGAGGATACAACCATAAGGAAGATATCCTATTGGAAGATGTATACCAACACATGTTTTGTTCAAGTAAGAGTTATCTAGACCTGTAATATGAGTGATAACAAGTAATTAAGATATGTATATAATAAAGATATCCTACTAGAAGAGGATACCAACACAAGTAATGGGTAAGTAAATTATCCAAACTTGTAAAACAACTAATAGTAAGTGATAAAAATATGAGTTATATGAGGTAGTATAGACCATGATGAGTCAATCATGGGAGGTAAGAAAGAGTGATAGGAATAATATATGTCCACTTCCATGGTAGGGATAGTAATCATATAAGATTCACCTGAGAATCATTATGTGATGGAATAGAACATCATAAACATTTAGGAGGAGAACAATAAGAAGCCAGTTGTTCAACAATAGTGCAAGAATTGTGTTTCAAAATCATGGAAAGTGTGCCAAGCACATCATGTCCATAGTCTTATGATAGTATAAACATTTGGAAGTATAAGAGCTATATTTCCATAGTTATGTGTTTAGAGTAGCAATGTTAGAACCTAGACATATCATGTGAAGTATTCCTCAACAAAATGGAAGTAAATAGTATTTCCAGAGAAAATTAGGTTAACCTTAATTATCCCAAACCACTTTGTTTCAAGTTTATCTCATCGCAATTGTGCAATTCAGGTAAATGGCAAGACAAATAGTAGTACACCATATATATACGTGCTAAGTATTGACCCACAAGTATAGGGGGTGTATCGTAGTATCTTCGATAAGTAAGAATGTCGATCCCAACGAGGAGCAGAAGGTGTTGACAAGCAGTTTCGATGAAGGATTCATTGTAAATGCTCACAGACAAGTATTCAGGGGGTTTTGATGTAATAGATGAATAAAGTACGAGTAAGTAAAGTGCGAGAGTAATAATTGCAGCGAGTGGCCCAATCCCTTTTAGCACAAAGGACAAGCCGGGTTGTTTACTTATAATGACCAAACGTTCTCGAGGACACACGGGATTTTAGTCTAGTGCTTTCGCTACATACGGCTAATTAATCTTCATTGTTTTGATAAGTGTTGTGTGGGTGAACCTATGCTAATGTACCGCCCTTCCTAGGACTAATACATACTTGTGATTATACCCCTTGCAAGCATCCGCAACTACAAGAAAGTAATTAAGATAAATCTAACCACAGCCTTAAACTCTGAGATCCCTTCTGCATCGATATACCAACGGGGCTCGGGTTTCTGTCACTCCGGCAACCCCGCAATTGGCAAACGAGTACAAGATGCATTCCCCTAGGCCCATAAAGGTGAAGTGTCATGTAGTCGATGTTCACACGACACCACTAGAAGAATAACACCACAACTTAAATATCATAACATTGAATATTACTCAACCATAATTCACTACTAACATTTAGACTTCACCCATGTCCTCAAGAACTAAACGAACTACTCACGAGACATCATATGGAACATGATCAGAGGTGATATGATGATGAATAACAATCTGAACATAAACCTTGGTTCAATGGTTTCACTCAATAGCATCAATAACAAGTAGAAATCAACACCGGGAGAGTTTCCCCTATCAAACAATCAAGATCAAACCCAAATTGTTACAGCGGTGACGGTGTGCAGCGGTGGAGACGGCGGTGATGATGAAGATGATGATGATGGTGATGGACATGATGTCCAGCTCGATGACCGGTGACGATGGCGTCGATTTCCCCTCCAGGAGGAATTTCCCCGTTCCTGCCCACCGGAGAGCTCTTTTCTCTCTGGTGTTCTCGCCCCGCAGAGGCGGCTGTTCTTCGATGTACGGAGCTTAGGTTTCGGGACGAAGGCGTACGCGAAGAAAAGGAGGCGAGAGGGGCTGTGGGCCCCTCCTCACAGAGCGGCGCGGCCGGGCCTTGGCCGCGCCGGCCTGAGGTGGGCCCACCTCGGGTCCCCTCGGCTCCCCCTTCAGCTCCCTTCGTCATCGGAAAAATAGGATTTTCATATAATTTCCGTCAACAGTTGATCTTCCGAAATATTGCATTCTGACGGCGCTTTTTCCAGCAGAATCCTGACTCCGGTGCGCGATCCTCCAATAATCATGAAACATGCAAAATAGATGAAATAACATAAGTATTATCTCCAAATATGAAATATATCAATGAATAACAGCAAATTATGATATAAAATAGTGATGCAAATTGGGCGTATCAGTATAAACCTATCTTAGGTGGTGTTATATACTACACATCAGAGCCTGATGTTTAGAGATGTCTTACTCAACTATTATATTCAGGCTTAAGATGGTGTGTATTATAAGCACAAAGCTGAATCTTTTTGGATTTTATTGGATTTTCATTGATTGACTAGATCCATACATGAAGTTCGACTTTGATATGCAAATGCATGTTGCAATATCAAGATCTTATTTGATGCTATAGATCTAGAGGGTAATAGTATTCGTGTGAGGAAGTGACGAATTCTAAAGATTTTGAAGACAAGAGGAAGGTTCATCAGAAGAAGGAAGCAAAATTGTGGGAAGCAACCACAAAACTCCGAAGGAAGTATCAACCAAAACTCATGCTTTGCCTCAACAGAGGAGTACTTTAGTACATGAGAAGCATGAAGGTAAGAATATAATGATTATGGTGAAGCTGAAGCAGATCCATAGTTATTATGGAAAAGGTAATGCATGAGAATCACTCAAGATACTATATTCATAGTGTCAGCTAGTGGTTTTATTGCAAAATAAACCCTGAATGAAGGAAGATGATATATGAAATCATAGCCGATATCAGAAGACCACAGTTGATATCAGAAGACCACAATTGGTAGAAGATCAATACTGCGAGATAAAGTAGAAGATGTCTTGTCCAGTTGATCAAAACCTATAATAGAGTTCATCTTTAGATAACAAATAGCCACAATTGGTATCAAGTAGTCCATAATTGGATTATTTGTACCAAGAAGTGGTGAACAAATAAAACCTTATTAGCCAAATAACAATGACCTAAAAACATTTAGTCGAAGAATTCACATTGGATGTCCACAATTGAGTGGATACATCACAAACATTCTTCGCGAGACCTTAGAAGAAGTACAAACCATAAGTTAGAACCAGACCAATATTCTAACCATAAGTCCAATGGTTGGAAGAAAAGGAGTTGAAGACCATAAGAAAACTCCAAGGGGTAGAGTAAAGATTGAGTTGGATGTACAATATTGAGCAAGATAGATGATGAGGGTCTGAACTGAGAGGAAGATCGATCTTATTTTCATAAGATTGTTGACACTACTTTCCGAAGGATGTCAAACCAAAAGCCGAGGTTTATACCTCGAGGAAGTAAGAAGTGGACTATAACTTGAGCAAGTGAGTAATATCTACTCAAAAGTACGAAAGCTCAAGTAAGTCAAGCATAAAGAAGTTGGACGAAGAAAATACCGTAGACCAAATAAAGCTCAAGATGACCGAAGACTGAAGGAGTTTGACATACCAGAACTAAATACTATTTGAAAGATTCCTTTCATGGAACCTACAGGAACCAAACTAGATATAGGTATCAACTATAATCCATGATTGGATAGACTAAATGAGTCTAATCCATTCCTAGGGAAATAAACCATAACGAACATTTCCATGGTAAGTACCTTACTAAGTACCATTATTGCAGTTTTGGTAGTAAGGGAAAACAAAGACCTATTTCACCAAATAGGAGTATGTTATCAAATTAGTCTTCAGTTGAGACTAGCAGCATCAGAAGAAGTTCCAAGCATTGAATCTTCAATGAGAAAGGAAACAAGATTATAGTATGGAAAGAAATCATGGAATGGAAGTACGAAGCCATGGCTCAGAGACAGATATTAATGGATTCCAGGAAGAATCTGGACAAGGGATATATACAATTATATCCAGTAAGATCACCACAGAGTTCGAGAAAAGTCGTAGTCTGCACAAGTCAGATCCACACTCCGAAACGTAAGAGAGTTCAAACTTCGAGGAGAAGTTTAGTTTAAGGGGTAGAGACTGTAATATCCCAGTATTGGGGTTACAAAAATAGAGGAAACAGATGTGTGCATTGCATTCATGCATAGAAAATCTGGGAATTTTCGCTTTTAAGTAAAACAGTGACAATAACTGAAGTTTCACTTGATCTTGGTGGAATTGAAGTAGCTCATCAAGTCAAGCGCTATAAACCTCAATGTGATTTTGTTAAAACCTTGTTTTGGGAAGAGATGATTTGATCTAAGGGGTTAGATCAAATGGAACTAATAATCAACACAACAACACTTTAATCAATGATCAAATGCTTTATCTCATAACAGATCATAATATGGTAATCATTGCCATAACATAAGAACATCTAATCAATTACAAATCAAGTAACAATAAATGGAGAAACTATTCTTACCCTATCTTCTCCATGTCTTAAACTAATCCATGATCCTACCATGAGCCTCATGGTATTCATTCTATTTCAATCCTGGAGACAAGACAAGGAGATCAACTCTAGTAGTATGTATTCTTCCCCATTCCATATTATTATACATCAAACCTAGAGATGTGAGAGTTCTATATTATCTATTGGAGAAACGATGACAAACTTTGAGCTTAACCTTGGATATACATCCAGGTACTCAAATCATCATCTTTAAGAGGAACCCTAGGATCTTATTCAAGATATTTCCTAGAGAGAGAATCCATTTATGTTAACCATAGATATTGGTGACCACATCATTCTCTATGGAGCCTAACTTTAGGTTAGTATTAAAGTCCTTCCCCAAATGAGAGAGAGACCACTCATACCAATCTTAGCTTTACCTATTTTAGAATAAAGGACAACCTTTGAACTAAAGTATTAGGAGGTAAAACCATTTCATCTTGGAATGGTGAGATAACCAAATACCAAATGGAATAAGACTATACACATGAATTAGGGAAATCAGGATAGGACTAATCCAACTAATTTAGACAATTGAATCTTTAGCTTATCTACTTAAATAAATATCAGGAGTACACCATAAACCCTAGAATATCTATTCCTAAATGAGAGAGCTCAAGCCTTGGTGTTATACTCAAGATAGATGAGGTAACAATTAAAATGAAGGGAGAGCACTATCCATAGATCCTGATGATTAAATCATCATTCCTTGAGAAAAACCATAAGTAATTATTTCAGGCATTCTCCTGGAATATAAAACTATTGAGACAACCATGGTAATGCCCATCCTAGAAAGTAAAATAGAAGTGCTCAAGACAATGCTTGATCATGGAAGTGAGAAACCCATTTAATGAGAGATACCATAGGAAGCCAAACCCTGATCATTATAAATTGAGTAATGATCATAAACCCTAAGAACTTGAGGTAGAGATATTAAGAACAAGTTGATCATGCCTAATCCATGACCATGTTCTTGAGGTATGAGAGGATAAGTTAAAACCTAATAGGATAAGTAGATATTATTCACCACATGAAATCATAGGGAGGTAACTGGTAAGCAACCCTAGGCTTATATCCCAACCTTAACTTGTGAACCATTTGGTGATCATAAGTAGAATCCTAGCACATCTATAATTCATTCATTCCTCAATTAAAGAACCTAATGAAGCCATGTTTGAGCTTCAAACCATGTGTCATTAAGCAAATATAATTAGAATCCTAGAATTGTTCACTAGCTATATCTTATGCTTCAATTATTAAACATAAGATGAACCTAATGATAAATTCCATAATTAAAAACCCATGTGTGGTGAATAACCACTCATGTCAACCATTTAACTTAATAACCAAGAACCAACTATGAGGAGAGTAATACCTACTCTAAGTACTTCAAAGTGCTATTTAAATATAATCCTAGTGCTACCTTTGAAACATGGTTATAATAAAAACTACAAAACTTTAACAAGCAAGTACTCACATAAAATTATGTGCAAGTGACAACATTCCCACATAAGAGGTCAAATCCTTAGACACATTTTAGTACATGAAATCATGCCATTAAAGCCACCTTCTTATTTGCAATTCAGTAATAAATATTACCATGAAATTGTTTCTTGCAAAGTAATACCAAATAAAACCTACATATCACTAAGTGAGAAAAATACCATTGGAAAATAATTAGAATGTTTTCAAGATGATATTTAAATTCATGTCAATAGGAATATTTAAATTCAAGTACCAATAGTAATTGAGAAACCAATGTTTTAGTACATATTAAATCTGTTAATACACAACAACAATCTTTAAGTGCCTGGAATGAATATTACTTGAATTCAATCCATCAAATTTACAAAATATGATTGAATTCAAAACAGTATTTAAATTAACAAAATGGAAAACAGAAAAAGGCAAAACTGAAATAAATGAAGATAGAGAAACAAGCTCACCTGGCCGGAGTAGCCCAATAGCAGCCCAGCAGAGCAGCCCAGCAGTAGCCCACCAGGCCAACCCAATCCAACGCAAATACCTTTTCACCTGCTTTAAAAATCGTGCGAAGACATGGTCTTCGTCTTTCTCGCATGGACGACACGGCGAAGGCGTGCACCATTTCGCCGGCCACCTCCTCGTCGAGGATAAGGGCGGGCGGACGCCAAGGACCAAGCCTGAGGTGCTCATAACCCCTCACGCGTCCACCGCATCCAAAACCGCCAAGATTCGCGCCCAGTAGTAACACCGAACACGTTGTGCATCCCGGCCAGTCGTCGCCGTCGTGCCGACATTGCCGACCTCCCCGTGAGCTATAAGACCGCACCAAGCACCACCAGAGAACCCTAATGCCTCTCCGCTCACTCAGCTGCCCTCCGAACCTCTCTATTTCTCGCCACCGTCTCACAGTAGTCGCCGGGGTCGGAGATGAAGCCGACGACTGGAGCCGCCCCGGCAACCATGCGGAAGTCCAGGAGATGCGCCTCGACGCGTAGAGCATCTGTGCAGAAGCACGCATCCAGGGGAGCTAGTAACCGGCCCAATTTCAACATTTTCTTCCGCAGCACCTCGCCGGAATCGGCGAATTCCTCGCCGTCTCCGTCAACAATAGACGACCTCGACCACACCGTGAGCTTCAGGGTATGTTTGCGCTTCTTTAGAACCCTCTATTGCATCCTAGGGCCGTCTGTAGCTCGATTTCGAAACCTCACCGGAGTTGCTCCGCCGCGGGTTGGTTCTCCGGCGATGCTCCGGTGGTCCCTTCGCACAACCAACACCACCAGCGGCCTCAGTGAGTAGAGGGGGTTCGGAAAAGCCTATCCGCGTGTCCCGGGGAGCCTTAAAACGGCGGCGCCGTTATCTCCTGCCCGCCGGCGTTGAGCCGCCGGCAAGGCCGACATGGCCGGGGGGCCCTTTGCATTCCTTGACCGGTCGTTGCCTGCATGGCAATTGACCTGGTCAATGACCCCACCGGTCAGCCCTGTAGACAGATATGAACCGGTACACTTAGTCTTTTTCTTTTAAATAGAAATCCAAAAAAATTGCTGAAAGTTTGAATGAATCTAGAAAATCCAAATTAGCTCAGAAAAATACAAATGAGATACCAAAATGATCCTAAAAATAAAATCTATTCAATAAAAATATAATAGGAAATTTTTATTTTTGATAAAAATTTAATTGTTTAATAATTATTATTTAAGCCTTTTCTTTTATTCTTAATTAAATAAAAATTCAATAATTAGGAAAATTCTCCAAATTAAATAAAAACCAGTAAATAAATAAAGAAAACATTAAAACTAATTTTATTTATTTATTATTTTATTAAATCCTAAATAGATAAATTTAAAACCTAATTAATAATTGTCTTAATTATTAATTGTTGGAAAATAATAAAATGCCAAATCCAATATTATTTTTGTTTCAAAGTTATTAATAACTTCAACTTTATTAATTAAGTTATAATCCTAGGACTATAGAGTTAATTAGGAAACCCTAGTTCCATTATAAACAAAGTGATAACCTCATAATTTCATGTGAAACCTAAAACCCTAATTTAATTATGAACCAAACCCTAACTCCATTACTTCATATGAACCCTAAATTGTTCCTAAACCTAAAACCCTAGCAACATGTGATCATGTTACTTCATTAGTAATCATAAATTCATATTTAGCAACTCAATGCTTATTCTAATCCACATAAAATATGGAAACCCTATCACTACTAATTAGCATCCCATGTGTTCATCCTAATCAAACCTAGTCCCTATCCACCTAGATGTTCAAATTAGGATCAACCAAGTCTAAAACCCTAGCTCCTACTGCCAAAACCATCAACCTTACCTATCCGTGCTTAGCATCACACCATTGTGATGAATTTCAATAACAACTATGCCAAATATAGTGCATTACCTAACTATATTCCACTAAACCCAACTAAGTATTAGATACTTATGAACCATAATATCCAGATGCCAACTATTCCCTATTTTAGGGGATCCAATAGTAAAACCTAGACAACCTCAACCTAATTGTTATACTTCTTATTACTTAAGAAGTATGTTCTTCAAAAGTTATTCTTTTGAAATATATCACAAGTAATCATCAACCTTGCACTATAGTACTTAAAATAGACAACTGCTCTTTACTTATTATACAACTACTATTTCTTGGTATGTATGATTGTTATTATGCACTATACCACTTGTTTATGATTCTAAGACAACAAAACCCTAATAAGAACCTTGTTTGGGGAATCACTCTAAAAGTGCAACACACCCTAATGAAATCCTTACAACTCACTAATCCTAAATCATCGGGGTTAGGTCACGCTTAGAGCGATTGCATCTCATACCTATGCATTATTGCATCCTTGCCAATCTTTTAAACATCGTCCTTACCGGACGATGATGCTATTTCAGAATTTGGAGTTATTGCGTATCGAAGACCTTGCCTGCATAATCTTGCAGTCAAGAAAGGCAAGTTCATCGCTTGCTCATGTCATTTGAGTATTTTTACCAAATTACTTGCAAAGTACTATACTTATCACTCTTGCATAAAAATCAAAAATACTATTTTCATAACTATGAATATGACTATGTGGTGGGCAATGGAACCATGGTATGTGTTGATATGGTGGAGGTTCCATTGCAAGGGTTTATATCCATCTAGGATTAAACAAAAAATGTCGTCCAGTGATTCTTGTGCCGTAATACCCGTGTTAACCATAAGATCTGGAGTGGGATGGAGTAGTCAAAAGTGTTTCCACCTCTGGTTCATCAACGGATGCGCTTTACCATAGTACACTTGTAATCCAAGGGGGCAAGCTGGTGAGGCTAGGGAGTCCTAAGTCCCCACGGCATTGTCCGTAGTACACTTGTCGCCCGAAGGAGCAAGCTGGTGAGGCTGGGGAGTCCTAAGTCCCCACGGTATTGCGGTCTATGATGGGTTGCAGCTACCGGCGAAGGAGTTTGGTTCGATCCCAAACTGTTGTCGTGGTCGGGGTCCACCCGTGAGTGGGAATAATGGGACCGACGAGGACCCAGGGTCGGGTATGCAACAAAGGGTGGGTGTTCGAGGTAGCGGAGGAACATGATTGACTAGGACCTTATACCGGGCCTCACACCAAAGGAAGTGTGGACGGGAACATATGCCCGGTGGCACCAAGGTTAAGATCTCTTATGGGTAAAGCAACACACCTCTGCGAGAGTGTAATGAATCGTGACCATCACTCCTGTTCGGGTTTTGGAACTGCAACGCCGGAAAGGAACTCCATGAAGTTCTAGTAAACCGGTGAAGGCTGACGGACATAGTTCTTCTGAATAAAAGCAACCTTTTGAAGAAATGATTATGAAAACCTGCATTGGTATTAGACTTTCTGGTCTAATGTTGTAGCTAGTGCATTAAACACCTCTTTCCTATAATGAACTTGTTGAGTACGCTCGTACTCATCCCACTCTTAAATCCCCTGCTTAGATATGGAGGCATCGAAGGAGGATCTACTGTGCAACTCGAAGGCCGATGAGTCAACAACTACTCCAGGGACAGGACCCTGTCAGAGGAGTCAGATACCACATCCAACAAGGAGAAAACCTAGATTAGCAATAGAAAGGAACTAGCTTCCTAAACCTAGCTCCTATTTAGCTAGAATCTATTCTTAGCCTCTATAGCTAGATAAATACTCTACAAATAGAGTTCGTGTTAGGATTAGACTACGAGTCGTTCTTCTGGAGTTTATTTGCAGTTTTACCTCATTGTAAAGTAGGAGGCTGTGATGATCTTATGTATGATGTGTGTAATTCTATAGACATGCCTTGGACCCGCATATGTTTCTTGTACCACTCGAGCGATATAATACTAGTGGAACGGTGTTTCATGGTTTATTCTGCATACTAACCTTTTTACAAGTCTTCATAAGTCATCCGATATGTTTATATCGGGGCTTCAATTTTTCAAGTAAAGTTTAATGCGTAAAGGATATCGAGTAACGTGCCCAGCTTAACTGCCGATGGCAAAACAACGCTACTCTACACAGAATCAAGTCCCGGGCATGATCCTGGAGTGCAAAAAAGTTTGTCGTGCGCAATCGGCGCTCCCGATGGGAGTAGCCCCCACGGGTGCTTGCATCCGGGTGCAGACTCGAGCCGAACGTTCCAACCTTTTCTTCAGATATTCTTTTCACGCCCTTCTTTGCAAGAAAGTCTTCGAGTCCAAATTTATCGGGTGCGCGTCCAGCGCTCCCGATGGGAGTAGCCCCCGAGTCTAGGTGCGGATGCCTGCAACCGTGCGTAGACTCAAGCCAGCCCATCCGATAGTTTTGACTTTTCCTCGGATACTTCAAGCGGACTTCACGACGTCACTGATGACGTAATTACTGTTGTAGTTCTGACTGACAGGACGTGACCTGACGGGCCCATCCTACTTCTGCGCGGTTCTGTTTAAGAAATGACCACTACTTGCGTGCAGTTACCAAGGTGACTCCTCGATTTCTGCGATCGATGATGAGAAGAAATCTCCTTAATAAATTGGAAACAACGACACGTGCCCGCTCAATCCTCAGACTTCCTTTTACTTTATAATCTCTCGGGGTAAACTCTCCCCTTTCCACACTTCATCCTTGCGTCCTTTCTTCCTCATTCATCCTTTTTGCTTACAAGTACTGCGTCGCCGCCGCCGTTTCCAGATCTTCCTCAGATCTCATAATGGTGAAAAAGAGGAACCCCACTCTCGCCACCAGTGCTGTGAGCAGTGGCGCCGCCGCCAAGACTCCTCCAAACCCGTTGAGGAGAAGCGCGTCAGATGCTCCTCCCCCAGCTCCGGCGCCGCCAGCGCCATCAAGCTCCACGGCTGGGCCTATCCCCGGCGATTGGCCGGCTTCTACCACTACAAAGCGTGATGAGAAGAGGGCCCGTAGCCTCGGAATAATTTCTTCCGACGAGGGGAACGTTATTCTTCCAGGTGCGACTTCACGGCCCAATCCCCCTGCCGGTTTTAGTGTGATGTTCTTATCCTTCTTGTACCGAGGTCTTTCGCTCCCCGCTCACAAATTTCTTCATCACCTCCTTCGAGTGTATGAGATTCAACTATGGCAATTGACTCCCAACTCAATCCTTCATCTTGTCGTTTTCATTACCCTATGTGAAGCATTCTTGGGCATTGAGCCCCAATTTGGTTTGTGGAAGAAGATTTTATTCGTGAAAAGATACAACTGCAGTGGTGGGACCTTCGTCATTGGTGGAGTTGGGTTTGTTGTTCGTAAAGAAGTTAAGTACTTCAACTTCCCAATGAAAGAGTCTGTGCAAGGATGGAGGTTGAAGTGGTTTTATATTAGAGATTCATCAACAGCCGACCTCCAGCTCCCCCAATTCTCCAATGTCCTAGAAGCCAAGCCCAAGAAGTCATGGAAAATATCCTCTCACCCGATGAAAAACCAACAGTCGATAGGTTATTCGATAGATTCCTTCGGATCAAGGAATCCGATGGTCAAACCATGATAGGCACCGAGATAGCCGATGTGTCTTAAAACGTCGAGTTCAGTGTAACATCCCTGTTTTAGCAAACCCTAATTAGGAGTTGTTTTGTGCATCATGAGCATCATCTAATATGCATTAGGAAAAATTTGCATTTTAAAAATGAAGTGGAAACCCTAATTCCAAAATTCAACCTTTATTTGAAATGTTTCAAACATTCAAAATCTTGATATGTGGTATTCATGAGTTATTCAAAGAATGCCACATAATAGTTGTACAAAGTTTGGAGGGCCTCTGGGTTTTTAAAATATTCCAAAACAGCAAATATTAATGGTTTTAGCCTTGTTTATTTGTTTTCAAGAAAATAGAGAAATCCAGGGGCTATAGGCAAAATGCCCCTTGTCTTCTTCCTCCTCGACACGCAGGCAGCTGCCTGGCAGCGCCTGAGCGCTCGCCGGCGCCACCTCCTGCTTGCCACCGCCCTGGCCAGGAGACGCCCTGGAGAACCCCCTCGCCCTCTCTCCTCTCGTCCTCACTTTCCCCTCCCTGGCGCTCTCTTCCTCTCTCTCTGTGCACAGGCGCGGCCAAACCCTAACCCCCGCCAGAGCTCGCCGTCGCCGCTGCTCCGCTCGTCCCCGCGCCCAGCCGACGACGCCATCAGCTCCGCCGTGACGCCCTCGTCCTTCCCCACCAAGCAGCGTAGGCCGAGGCGCCCGGAATCGCGCCAATCAGGCGGAGCCCGAGCCGCCGGCCACCGCCTCTCGCCGGCGTTCCCGGCCACCTCCGGCGACGCCGTCACCCTCCACGTGCTCGCGGTGAGCTGCTGAGGCTCATGGTCCCCTCCGCTCCCTCTCCCGAGCTCTGTAGCCGCTGGCCGACGTGAGCCTGCGAGCTCGGCCGCCGGCCATCGCTGTCGTGGTCGCTCCGGCGACCATTCGCGGGCGGCGCCGCCACCCAAAGGTTCCCCGCGTGGAGCTGGCCCTTTCCCCCCTAGCGCACGCCCCTATCGCCCTCCGAATCGGCGGATTGAAATCCGGCCGAGCTCCATAGGGAGCTCATGGCGTGGCTGACGTCATCATGACATCATGCCCACGTCACAATTCCTTTTTCTAATTTTCAGAAAATGTTTAATTCTTGCTTAATTCATAAGTAATCCATTTTAAATCAGAAAAATGTGTATAATATATCAAAATCTTCAGAAAAATGAGATCTACACTTTAGTATCAAAAGTATGCATTGTTAAACAACTTTGAACCGTGTCCTTAATAGAAGAACAAATGAACCCTTTTCTTTAATATATGGGGTTTATGGAATTGCAAAGTATTATGCATTCCAACCCTATTTAAATTGATGAGCATGTTATAGGATCACTTTCATTACTATTAACATGTCATATCATCATCCTTGAGTGTGCATTGCATTATGCCATGTATTGAATGTTATTTCTCTATTTCTAGTGTTTGCTTCTTCGCGATCGATAGAGCACGTGCTTGAGACGATGAAGATCGACAACGACGCAGATCAATAATTGTCCATCAACGAACAAGTCAAGTATGGGATCCTCGAAGATCCATATTGGTTTGTCAGGGACAAAGGCAAGCCCTAGCCTGGTTCATATATGATTTCGAAATACTTTTACTCTGGTTCCTTCATGTTGCATGCGATTCAACTGTCTTTTATCGATAGATAGAGTTACCCTATTTGTTGCATCTCCTACCTTTGTAGCCTCAAATACCTGATCCACTGCTCCTAGCATAACTAGGTTTGGCATGTGTGCGTCGCTAGAGCCTTTATCTCTTTATGCTTAGCCATGCTTAGTTTGTTACGCTACTACTCCGGTCTTCGGACTGGAGCCATACAATGAAATGAAACTAGCATGACAGGTTGACGTGGTAAGTATAGAGATGTTGTTAAACATGATTAAAGGCTCGGACGAGAGGCCACATTGGGATGTGGTGGGTTGTTTCGTTTCTGCCCTAGGAACCGAGTTCTCGCCTCTTGAACCAAGACCGAGCGTACAACCACACGAGGCCCTATTATGGTACCCTCTCGACTCACTAACTTGCCTAGTAGATTCCATGAGTCACATAGTTTGCGCGTTATTTGGACATATGCATAAAAAATGTTTGTGAAAAGGTGCATAGCATACAGGTAGGTAAGCGTGGCCGTGGTGGCTGGGTTAGAGTCCCTGGGGAAACCCACCTCGCCTCACATCACTAAGGACCGACTTCGGGACTTGACCCGTTACGGCGGAACAATCCTTAGCGCGTGACTCATGGTCTCGGCGACAGCAAGGTAAGGTCATGGTCAACCACTCTCTGCCGGCTTTCCAAGGAAGAGAGCTAATGATCTGGCACTAAGAATCGGTTGGCACGTGTGGGTAAAGTTGTGCACCCCTGCAGGGTATGAATCTTTTAAAAGCCGTGTCCACGGTTATGGACGACTTGGGAATGGATTCTGTGATCATAGACAACTTTAACCTAATCGTAAAACTTGGCAAACAATGTGTGTTTACGGATACCTTCTCTGGGTGTTGAGGGGGTGATCCGAGGATAGTGGTTCGAGATGATGAAGATTGGTGGATACAACATGATGATCAATAAAGATAGAGATGTCGCTCTCTATCCCGTTTTAAAGGTTCTAAGTAGTCGAGCTTCTCCTCTCTCTTGTATTACAAAGGAAAATTGGCTTTACGCAAAAGAAGATCTACAGAAAGCCCGCATACCCGCTTTGCTAAAAGGTTGTACTAAGTCTTGCTGAGTCCCTGTACTCAGCTTTGCATGCTTTTGTTTCAGACGAAGTCGCTCCAACAGATGGTGGTTTCTAAGTCGACATCGACGAGTAGCTTGGGGTTCCCAGGTGGCAGCCTGGAATCTATGGGCTGGGACGTCGCCGTTATGCTCCTGGCCTCTTAGGCCTTTTTGCTATCTTGCTATGTCTAATAGCATAACTTTGCTTCCGTTGATTGATGCAATGTCAGGTCAGTGACCTCTGCTTGTAATGCTTTGGTTCTTCGCTCAGTTATGAGCTTGTATTACTTTTTGAGTCGTAGAGTCACTGTTGTGTTACCGATTCTCTCACTGTAGTATCTCGAGCTCTAGGTTAGGCTTATGTCAGACGAAGATGTGGTATTTGTCTAACCCTGATCCCGGGGGTGCCACAGGTTTTGGTATCAGAGCAGGACTGCCTGTAGGAAACCCTTTCTACTGGTCGATGTTGAGTCTAGTTTTTGTGAAAACTATTTGAAAGATAAAAAGTATTTGCGAAAATCTGAGTAGGCTTCTTTTTACTCCTTATCTGGTATCGCTCTAATTCTAAAGTGCCTTACCTTGTGTTGATTTGAAAGTTTTTCTATCTCTTCTAGTTTTTCAAACTTAGGTGCCTCAAGGGCATGTCGTTTCTAAACCAGTTGACCTAGTATAGAGTTCTCTAGAGTCGTGTGTGTTCTATGCTTCCCCTTTGTTTTATTTTGTTTCAACGGAGAGATCCCTTTCCATCATGATCTCTCTATTTTCTGGGCTCCACAAAATTCTGATCTAGGCTTCGAGGTTTCCTTTCGCCTTGCATGCCTCCTCTTTATTTGCTTGGGTAGTTTGGAAGTTTCGCGCCACTTCTAAAAGCTACACCGTGATCACTACCTCGTAGTGTCCTCCGTGTCACTCATTTAGTGGTTACTCCTTTCTCGGGTTTTAACCCTTGGACTTGAACCGAAGGTCCCCGATTGTGCTTGATTCTAGTGTATGAATCTTAGTACATGAAGCTGCCCTTTAACCCAAGATCCATGCCATTGAACACTGGTGTTAATGTTCAAACATTACATCGGGATGGCTAAATTCAAATCATTCTAGCCTTCAAGCTTGTGGTTATTGTCGTGTTGATCTACGACAATAAGGATCTTTCCCTTCCACTAGCTATCGCAGAGGTTCTTTCATCGAACCAAATGGATCACGGCAAGAGTTCTCTTTGCGAGTCTCACCTCTATGTCTGCGACTCTGTCACCCCTCCTTTTTCAGCATAATTCTCATGAAAGTGTTATCTTGTGCATGTACATCTCAGGATTCCTGTTCCTGATCTTGTTCCTCCTCTTTAGTTGCTTTCCGACCTTTGTCTACTAGCTATCAGCCAAGTTGTAAATGTGCATTGGTGTTCTCCAGTGTATATTACTCTTGTGGTTCGTCAAGACATTCCACTTCAGTATGTCAGGAGAAACAAACTCCAGTACCTCGTCCATTTCTTGGACTTGGTCAAAGTATTGTAATCCGCAGATTAAGAGGCTTCGTTAGATTCTGTTCTGTTCTACCTTAGAGTATCACCCTATTTTATATCATGAGGTCGTGCTGAGTCTCATGGCCTTATTGATGAAGTGATGATCTTACATATCTTTACTCGCCCTTCCTCCGAGCTGTCTGTGCTTGGGAATATTGGGGTTTTCGAATTGATGTGGCCATCTGAGATTCTTAGCAATTCTCATTGCTTTGAAATCCAAGGAAGTTTGCATCATTCTTAGCATGATTGGTTCGCCAATTACTAAGCGAAGTTTGATTGTGCTAACAAGTCCATTTGTTCAGGCAAACGTTCTCCGGTCAAAGAGTTAGGTTCATCCCAAAGCTCCCAAGACCATATCGTTTGCTTTGTAAAGCAATATCCCCTCTCGAACTCAGTGATATACCGGTGGTTCGTGATATTCTAGTTGTCTTTCTAGAAGTATCGACATGTTGTTGTAGGGATTCGTTGCATAGAAAACAAAAAATTTCCTACCGCGAGAACGCAATCCAAGCCAAGATGCAATCTAGAAGACGGGAGCAACGAGGAGATGATCGAGACTCACCTTTGAAGATTTCCAAAGCCTACAAGATGAGGCTCTTGTTGCTGCGGTAGACGATCACTTGCCGCTTGCAAAAGCGCGAAAGATCTTGATCACGGTGCCACGATCGGGCAGCACCTCCGTGCTCGGTCACACGTTCGGTGTTGATGAAGACGACGTCCTTCTCCCCGTTCCAGCGGGCAGCGGAAGTAGTAGCTCCTCCTTGAATCCGGCAGCACGACGGCGTGGTGGCGGTGGCGATGGAGAACTCCGACGGAGCTTCGCTAAGCGTTTGCGGGAGAGGTGGAGGAGGTGGGGTGGCTAGGGTTTGGGAGGGGGGCGCCGGCCACTATAGGGTGCGGCCACCTTGTGGTCTTGGGGTGGTTTGTGGTGGTCGGCCCCCTCCCCTATGCCCCTCATTATATAGGTGGAACCCCAAGTGTTGGACTACAAGTCTTCGAATAAGACCCCAACCCAAAACCTTCCATGTAGTAGGAAACCTACCCAAGGTGGGACTCCCGCCCAAGTGGGATTCCCACCCTTCCATGAGGGGGTGGCGGTCCCCTTGGTGGAGTCCACCTTGGACTCCCCCTCTAGGGTTGGCCGGCCATGGGTGGTGGAGTCCCTCCGGGACTCCGCCTTCCAAAGTGATTTCTTCCGGATTTTTCTAGAACCTTCCATAAATGCACCGGATCATTTTCCAAACTTGGAATATGACTTCCTATATATGAATCTTATTCTGGGACCATTCCGAACTCCTCGTGATGTCCGGGATCCCATCCGAGACTTCGAACAATACTTGAACTCCATTCCATATTCAAGTTCTACTATTACAACATCAAACCTTAAGTGTGTCACCCTACGGTTCGCGAACTATGTAGACATGGTTGAGATCTCTCTCCGACCAATAACCAATAGCGGGATCTGGAGATCCATAATGGCTCCCACATATTCAACGATGACTTAGTGATCGAATGAACCATTCACATATGATACCAATTCCCTTTGTCACGCGATATTTTACTTGTCCGAGGTTTGATCATCGGTATCACTCTATACCTTGTTCAACCTCGTCTCCTGACAAGTACTCTTTACTCGTACCGTGGTATGTGGTCTCTTATGAACTTATTCATATGCTTGCAAGACATTAGACGACATTCCACCGAGAGGGCCCAGAGTATATCTATCCGTCATCGGGATGGACAAATCCCACTGATGATCCATATGCCTCAACTCATACTTTCCGGATACTTAATCCCACCTTTATAACCACCCATTTACGCAGTGGCGTTTGATGTAATCAAAGTACCTTTCCGGTATAAGTGATTTACATGATCTCATGGTCGAAAGGACTAGGTAACTATGTATCGAAAGCTTATAGCAAATAACTTAATGACGTGATCTTTATGCTACGCTTAATTGGGTGTGTCCATTAGATCATTCATATAATGATATAACCTTGTTATTAATAACATCCAATGTTCATGATTATGAAACTAATCATCCATTAATCAACAAGCTAGTTAAGAGGCTTACTAGGGACTCATTGTTGTTTGCATAACACACATGTATCAATGTTTCGGTTAATACAATTATAGCATGGTATATAAACATTTATCATAAACATAAAGATATATAATAACCACTTTTATTATTGCCTCTTGGGCATATCTCCAACAGTCTCCCACTTGCACTAGAGTCAATAATCTAGATTACATTGTAAGGTACCTAACACCCATGGCATTCTCGTGTTGGTCATGCTTTGCCCTAGGGAGAGCTTTAGTCAACGGATCTGCTACATTCAGATCAGTGTGTACTTTGCAAATCTTTACTTCTCCATCTTCGATGTACTCGCGAATCGAATGATAACGCAGCTTGATATGCTTCAGCCTCTTGTGTGACCTTGGTTCTTGTGCATTGGCGATGGCACCCATGTTGTCACAGTAGATGACTAGTGGGTCCAATGCACTAGGAACCACACCGAGCTCTACAATGAACCTCTTCATCCATACCGCTTCTGATGAAGCCTCTGAAGCTGCTATGTACTCCGATTCTGTTGATGACTTCGCCACCGTGCACTGCTTCGAGCTTGCCCAGCTTACTGCAGCACCATTCAATATAAACACGTACCCAGACTGTGACTTAGAGTCATCAGGATCAGTGTTCCAACTTGCATCGGTGTAACTAGTTACAACGAGCTCTTGGTCACCTCCATAACAAAGAAACATATCCTTAGTTCTTTTCAAGTACTTCAGGATATTCTTGACCGCTGTCCAGTGTTCCATTCCTGGATCACTTTGATATCTGCTAGTCAAACTAACAGCATGTGCTATATCCGGTCTAGTACATAGCATGGCATACATGATAGAGCCTACTGCCGAGGCATAGGGGATCTGACTCATCCTTTCTCTTTCTTCTGCCGTAGCCGGACCTTGAGTCTTACTCAAGACCTTGCCTGGTAACATAGGTAAGAATCCTTTCTTACTTTCGTCCATTCTAAACTTCTTTAGAATCTTATCCAGGTATGTACTTTGTGATAGCCCTATTAGACGTCTTGATCTATCTCTATAAATCTTGATGCCTAATATATATGATGCTTCACCAAGGTCTTTCATTGAAAACTATTATTCAAATAACCTTTTACACTGCTTAATAGTTCTATATCATTCCCAATCAATAATATGTCATCTACATATAATATCAGGAATTCTACAGAGCTCCCACTCACTTTCTTGTAAATACAGGCCTCTCCATGACACTGTATAAACCCGAAGTCTTTGATCACCTTATCAAAGCGTCGGTTCCAACTTCTCGATGCTTGCTTCAGTCCATAGATTGAACGCTGAAGTTTGCATACTTTGTCACATTTTTAGGATCGACAAAACCTTTGGGTTGTACCATATACAACTCTTCCTCAATGTCTCCATTAAGGAACACCGTTTTGACATCCATCTGCCAAATCTCGTAATCGAAAAATGCAGCTATTGCTAACAAAATCCTCACAGATTTTAGCTTCGCTACAGGTGAGAAAGTCTCATCGTAGTCAACACCTTGAATTTGTCGGAAACCCTTTGCGACAAGTCGAGCTTTATAGACAGTAATATTACCATCAGCATCTGTTTTTCTTTTGAAAATCCATTTATTCTCGACAGCGGCTATCAGGTAAGTCTACCAAAGTCCACACTTTGTTATCATACATGGATCCCATTTCGGATTTCATGGCTTCTTGCCATTTGTTGGAATCTGGGCTCATCATCGCTTCTTCATACGTCGCAGGGTCTTCATCATTGTTGTCCACAATCATGACATTTAGACAAGGATCATACCAATCAGGAGTGGCACGTTCCCTTGTCGATCTGCGAGGTTCAGTAGCTATCTCGTTCGAAGTTTCATGATCATTATCATTAGCTTCCTCTATTGCCGGTGTATGCGGCACAGGAACAACTTCCCGTACTGCGCTACTCTGATCAACGAGTGAAGATTCATCAATCTCATCGAGTTCTACTTTTCTTCCAGTCACTTCTTTAGTGAGAAATTCTTTCTCAAGAATGGTTCCGTTCTTAGCAACAAATATCTTGCCTTCGGATCTGTGGTAGAAAGTGTACCCTATAGTTTCCTTAGGGTATCCTATGAAGACGCATTTCTCCGCTTTGGGTTCTAGCTTGTCCGGTTGTAACTTTTTTACATAGGCTTCGCAACCCCAAACTTTAAGGAACGACAGCTTAGGTTTCTTATTAAACCATAATTCATACGGTGTGGTTTCAACGGATTTTGATGGTGCTCTATTTAAAGTGAATGCGGTGTCTCTAATGCATAACTCCAAAATGATAACGGCAAATCAGTAAGAGACATCATAGAACGAACCATATCTAAGAGAGTTCGATTACGACGTTCGGACACACCGTTTCGTTGAGGTGTTCCCGGCGGTGTCAATTGTGAAAGTATTCCGCATTTCTTTAAATGCATGCCAAACTCATAACTCAGATATTCACCTCCGCGATCAGATCATAGAAATTTAATCTTCTTGTTACGTTGATTTTCTACTTCACTTTGGAATTCCTTAAACTTCTCGAAAGTTTCGGATTTATGTTTCATGAAATAGATATACCCATATCTACTCGGATCATCTGTGAAGGTTAGAACATAACGATAACCACCGCGCGATGCTACACTCATTGGTCCGCACACATCGGTATGTATGATTTCCAATAAGTCAGTAGCTCGCTCCATAATACCAGAGAATGGAGTCTTAGTCATTTTTCCCATTAGACATGCTTCGCATCTATCAAGTGACTCAAAGTCAAGTGATTCAAGTAATCCATCGGTATGGAGTTTCTTCATGCGTTTCACTCCAATATGACCAAGATGACAGTGCCACATATAAGTAGAATTATCATTCAATTTAATTCGCTTAGCATCAATGTTATGAATATGTGTATCACTACTATCGAGATCTAAAAGAAATAAACCATTCTTTTCAGGTGCTCGACCATAAAAGATATTATTCATAAAAATAGAACAACCATTATTCTCAGACTTGAATGAATAACCGTCTTGCATTAAACAAGATCCAGATATAATGTTCATGCTCAACGCGGGTACAAAATAACAATTATTGAGGTTTAAAACTAATCCCGAAGGTAGATGTAGAGGAAGTGTGCCGACACATCGACTTTGGATCCATTTCCAACGCGCATCGTCACTTCATCCTTCAATAGTCTTTGTTTATTCTTTAGTTCCTGTTTTGAGTTACAAATATGAGCAACGAACCAGTATCAAATACCCAGGTACTAGTACGAGAACTAGTGAGATAAACATCTATAACATGTATATCGGATATACCTTCTTTCTTCTTCTTGACAAGGCCGCTCTTCGAGATCCGCCAAATACTTGGAGCAATTACGCTTCCAGTGTCCCTTCTCCTTGCAGTTATAACACTCAGCATCGGGCTTAGGGCCAGTCTTAGGTTTCACAAGGCGTGGCAACTTTCTTGCCACCCTTCTTGAATTTTCCCTTAGACTTGCCCTGTTTCTTGAAACTGGTGGTCTTGTTGACCATCAACACTTGGTGCTCTTTCTTGATCTCAATCTCAGCAGATTTCAGCATGGAGAAGAGTTCAAGTAACTCTTTGTTCATGTTCTGCATATTGTAGTTCATCACAAAGTTCTTGTAACTAGGTGGCAGATTGAAGGACACGATTAATCCCCAGTCTGTTAGGAATCACTATTCCCAAATCACTGAGTTTCTTCGCATGCCCGGTCATGGCGAGCATGTGCTCACTAACGGAGCTGCCTTCTTCCATCATGCAACTGAAGAAGTGTTTCGATGCTTCATAGCATTCCACGGCCGCATGAGTTTCAAAGATAGTTTTCAACTCATTGACCAACTCATGAGGATCGTGGTGCTCAAAACGTTTTTGAAGATCGGCTTCCAGACTGCATAGGATGGCACACTGAACTTGAGAGTACCGAGTTTTCCGAGTCTCGTAAACGTTCTTTACTTCATCGGTTTCAGTTTCTGCAGGGAGGGTCACCTAGCGGTGCATCAAGCACATATTGCAGATTTCCGCCATTGAGGAAGATCCTCACATGACGGAACCAGTCGGTGAAGTTGCTATCGTTGCTCTTAAGCTTTTCTTTATCTAGGAACTGGTTAAAATTGATTGGGGACGCCATATCTACAACATATATTTGCAATAGTTTAGACTAATGTTTATGACAAATTGAGTTCAAATTTTAATTTAACAAAATTAAAAAAAGGTGAACTCCCACTCAAAACAATATCCCTCGCATTGTCTTAGTGATCACATGAACCAAATCCACCACACCAAGTCCGATCATCACGAGACAAGATGTAACTTCAATGGCGAACACTCAAAGTGTTCATCATATCAATCATATGATTCATGCTCTACCTTTCGGTATCACGTGTTCCGAGACCATGTCTGTACATGCTAGGCTCGTCAAGGCCACCTTAGTATCCGCATGTGCAAAACTGGCTTGCACCCGTTGTATGCACTTGTTGAATCTATCACACCCGATCATCACGAGATGCTTCGAAACGACAAGTCTTGGCAACGGTGCTACTAAGGATGAACACTTTATTATCTTGATATTTTAGTGAGAGGGATCATCTTATAATGCTACCGTCGCGATCTAAGCAAAATAAGATGCATAAAGGATTAACATCACATGCAGTTCATATGTGATATGATATGGCCCTTTTGTCTTTGCGCCTTTGATCTTCATCTCCAAAGCACGGACATGATCTCCATCATCAACGGGCATGATCTCCATCATCGTCGGCGTAGCGTCAAGGTCAATGGCGCCGTCTTCATGATTGTTCTCCCATGTAGCAACTATTACAACTTCTTTGAAATACTACTCAACATGAAATTTAAAGACAACCATAAGGCTCCTGCCGGTTGCCACAATACAATAATGATCATCTCATACATATTCATCATCACATTATGGCCATATCACATCACCAAACCCCGCAAAAACAAGTTAGACATCTCTAATTTGGTTTGCATATTTTACGTGGTTTAGGGTTTCGAGTAAGATCTAATCTACCTACGAACATGAACCACAACGGTGATACTAGTGTTGTCAATAGAAGAGTAAATTGAATCTTCACTATAGTAGGAGAGACAGACACACCGCAAAGCCACTTATGCAATACAATTTGCATGTCGAGCGTGGAGCAAATCTCATGAACGCGGTCATGTAAAGTTAGCCCGAGCCGCTTCATCCTACTATGCCACAAAGATGCAAAGTACTCAAACTAAAGACAACATAAGCATCAACGCCCACAAAACCATTGTGTTCTACTCGTGCAACCATCTATGCATAGACACGGCTCGGATACCACTGTAGGGATTCGTTGCATAGAAAACAAAAAATTTCCTACCGCGAACGCAATCCAAGCCAAGATGCAATCTAGAAGACGGGAGCAACGAGGAGATGATCGAGACTCACCCTTGAAGATTTCCAAAGCCTACAAGATGAGGCTCTTGTTGCTGCGGTAGACGATCACTTGCCGCTTGCAAAAGCGCGTAGAAGATCTTGATCACGGTGCCACGATCGGGCAGCACCTCCGTACTCGGTCACACGTTCGGTGTTGATGAAGACGACGTCCTTCTCCCGTTCCAGCGGGCAGCGGAAGTAGTAGCTCCTCCTTGAATCTGCAGCACGACGCAGTGGTGGCGGTGGCGATGAGAACTCCGGCGAAGCTTCGCTGCGTTTTGCGGGAGAGGTGGAGGAGATGGGGCGGCTAGGGTTTGGGAGAGGGGGGCACCGGCCACTATAGGGTGCGGCCACCTTGTGGTCTTGGGGTGGTTTGTGGTGGTCGGCCCCCTCCCCTATGCCCCTCATTATATAGGTGGAACCCCAAGTGTTGACTACAAGTCTTCGAATAAGACCCAACCCAAAACCTTCCATGTAGTAGGAAACCTTCAAGGTGGGACTCCCACCCAGTGGGATTCCCACCCTTCCATGAGGGGGTGGCCGGTCCCCTTGGTGGAGTCCACCTTGGACTCCCCTCTAGGGTTGGCCGGCCATGGGTGGTGGAGTCCCTCCGGGACTCCGCCTTCCAAAGTGATTTCTTCCGGATTTTTCTAGAACCTTCTAGAACCTTCCATAAATGCATCGGATCATTTCCAAACTTGGAATATGACTTCCTATATATGAATCTTATTCTCCGGACCATTCCGAACTCCTCGTGATGTCCGGGATCCCATCCGAGACTTCGAACAATACTTCGAACTCCATTCCATATTCAAGTTCTACTATTACAACATCAAACCTTAAGTGTGTCACCCTACGGTTCGCGAACTATGTAGACATGGTTGAGATCTCTCTCCGACCAATAACCAATAGCGGGATCTGGAGATCGATAATGGCTCCCACATATTCAATGATGACTTAGTGATCGAATGAACCATTCACATACGATACCAATTCCCTTTGTCACGCGATATTTTACTTGTCCGAGGTTTGATCATCGGTATCACTCTATACCTTGTTCAACCTCGTCTCTGACAAGTACTCTTTACTCGTACCGTGGTATGTGGTCTCTTATGAACTTATTCATATGCTTGCAAGACATTAGACGACATTCCACCGAGAGGGCCCAGTATATATATCCGTCATCGGGATGGACAAATCCCACTGTTGATCCATATGCCGCAACTCATACTTTCCGGATACTTAATCCCACCTTTATAACCACCCATTTACGCGGTGGCGTTTGATGTAATCAAAGTACCTTTCCGTATAAGTGATTTACATGATCTCATGGTCGAAAGGACTAGGTAACTATGTATCGAAAGCTTATAGCAAATAACTTAATGACGTGATCTTTATGCTACGCTTAATTGGGTGTGTCCATTACATCATTCATATAATGATATAACCTTGTTATTAATAACAGCCAATGTTCATGATTATGAAACTAATCATCCATTAATCAACAAGCTAGTTAAGAGGCTTACTAGGGACTCATTGTTGTTTACATAACACACATGTATCAATGTTTCGGTTAATACAATTATAGCATGGTATATAAACATTTATCATAAACATAAAGATATATAATAACCACTTTTATTATTGCCTCTTGGGCATATCTCCAACAGTTGTCACATGACCGTGTTATCGCGTTCATGAGTAAGTTAGTTCTGTGAACTACTCCTTTCTCCAAGAACCGTGCTGGATAACCCTGGACTAGTTGGTTGAGCTTAATCAACAACTTGGAGAGTTGAAAGACAAAAGCTCTATCTAACTTTCTTCCTTCATAAAGGGATGTCTAGTGTTGTTTGTGTTGAAGTCGGAAAGTATCTCCTTTATGGATATGCTATCATCCCCATATTTGATTTGAGTTTGGGCTATCGTCAAATCAAACTCAGTTCCAAGGACTATCTTGATGATGTTTATATTCATGGTTTCTCATCTGAGTATACCTTCATGTCCTTTGGTCTGACCAATATTTCTGCCGAGTCTATATAGAATATGAGTCCCTCATTGGAGTATCTTGATAAGTTTGTTATTGAGCCCAATCGATGACATTCTTATCTTCTCCATGTTTAAAGAGATTCATATTGAACAATTGGCACTAATATTGGAAACTTTTGAGAGCCATCTTTGTGTCATCACGAAGAATGTGTTCTGGATGATAGAAGTGACCTTCTCTGGTTCACGTGCATTTGCTGAAAGATGTCGCCGTGGATCCGAGTCGAGTTTCCTTTGTTTCCTCGGGAATTATCGCAAGTCGGTCATGCCTGTGCGGAATATTCTTAAGATGGAAGGTTGTCACCTCCATTGTCTCAAAAATTTCCTCTATGCACGCTAAGCCACTGACTGATTTGTTCAAGAAAGAGAAGAAGCTTAAGAACTCCAAAATCTTCTTTGATGTCCCCATCAGGACTCACTTGTGTTACATTGCAAATTCATGTGCACACAATTGCCTTTGTAGTCGCAACCACATGTATTACGCAATCTAGCTCAATCCTTTGGAGCTTGACATTGTGGCCCATATCTTGAGAATCTATTGACTTTACCTTGGTGGCAACTGTTGAAAATTCACTAATTGGACATGCGGAGTCTGAAATATCTTTACGCCTAACTTAAGCTGAATCTCAAGCGGCAATGATGGTTAGTGTTTCTCAAGGATTTTTGGGATAGATCTCTTTGTAAATCCGGCAAGATTGATGTCATGGTTAACCCAATCAGTCGGAAGACCTAATGCCAACATTCTTGAAGTAAAAAGAATAACCACTCTCCATAAGGATCTTGTGTGACTTATTCTAGGAGTTGCCCTTATGATGCTTTTCGAATCCTGAAGTCTTGACCTCCACTTGATGACCTATTGAAGGCTATTCAATAGCCTAATATTGATGTCTATACCATCAAGGAGAATATCATAAGCAGTGTTGCTAAATGTCTCCTGGTCAATCCCTCGAAATCATTTCTCCGGTGACAACAACTTCATTCGGGAAATTTCACTTCCCGCTGATCCTTGGCACTTCAATAGCTAGTGCTCTTCCCTTCCATTGGTTTGTACCTGAAGTTCCAATC
Source organism: Lolium multiflorum (assembly GCA_030979885.1). Classification (NCBI taxonomy): domain Eukaryota; kingdom Viridiplantae; phylum Streptophyta; class Magnoliopsida; order Poales; family Poaceae; genus Lolium; species Lolium multiflorum. The sequence goes on along the minus strand of CM061753.1, from coordinate 86,955,208 downwards.
AATTCACACGTTGTGTGAATTCGTCAGTCATCTAGGCCCTAGCCTTTTGAGTACACAACAATCATTTCATGTACCCATGCCAGAAAAGTGACTATGATTTCTAAATCCAAAGTTGCTTTGGTTGGATAATCATTCGTGCTTCTACGAGCCACCATTTCTAAGAGTGCCTCGTTATGGTATCAAAGACATTTTAACTCTTCGCTACCTTGTCTCTTTGTATTCTGGCCAAGTGTGGAGCCATTATTTCCTACCAAAATTTGAAACTTCTCCCTTCTCCTCCGTTACCTTGACGTGTTTCATGTTTGTTAGCTCAAGAGCTGTTTTTCAACACTCCTTCCATGAGTTGACCATGAGATACTCGATCTTTGTAAAGATCCACCATCCAGTGTCATTCCCTCTTTCCTTTAGGGTGACGAACGCAAAATGAAGACCTCTTCATGGTGTTGTGGGTCAACCTCTTCATGGTGTCGTGGATCAACTCCTTCAACAAAGAAGATCGGCGTGGTATCAACAAGCTCGTTGAAGACCGTCGTAGTCCTTGTTACCTTCTCTTTTCCTACCTTAGGAATCTCGGAGACGAGATTCTTGTAAGGGGGATAGAGTTGTAACATCCCTGTTTTAGCAAACCCTAATTAGGAGTTGTTTTGTGCATCATGAGCATCATCTAATATGCATTAGGAAAAATTTGCATTTTAAAATGAAGTGGAAACCCTAATTCCAAAATTCAACCTCTATTTGAAATGTTTCAAACATTCAAAATCTTGATATGTGGTATTCATGAGTTATTCAAAAATGCCACATAATATTGTACATTTTGGAAGTTTCTGGTTCTCAAAATATTCCAAAACAGCAAATATAAATAGTTTTAGCACTGTTTTTAATGGTTTTGCAGAAAAATAGAGAAATCCAGGGGGCTATGGACAAAATGCCCCTTGTCTTCTTCCTCCTCGACAGGCAGGCAGCTGCCTGGCAGCGCCTGAGCGCTCGCCGGCGCCACCTCCTGCTTGCCACCGCCCTGGCCAGGAGACGCCCTGGAGAACCCCCTCGCCCTCTCTCCTCTCGTCCTCACTTTCCCCTCCCTGGCGCTCTCTTCCTCTCTCTCTGTGCACAGGCGCGGCCAAACCCTAACCCCGGCCAGAGCTCACCGTCGCCGCCGCTCCGCTCGTCCCCGCGCCCAGCCGACGACGCCATCAGCTCCGCCGTGACGCCCTCGTCCTTCCCCACCAAGCAGCGCAGGCCGAGGCGCCCGGAATCGCGCCAATCGGGCGGAGCCCGAGCCGCCGGCCACCGCCTCTCGCCGGCGTTCCCGGCCACCTCCGGCGACGCCGTCACCCTCCACGTGCTCGCGGTGAGCTGCTGATGCTCATGGTCCCCTCTGCTCCCTTCCCCGCTCGCTGTAGCCGCCCGACGTGAGCCTGCGAGCTCGGCCGCCGGCCATCGCCGCCGACCCGTCTCCGGCGCCGCCACCCAAAGGTTCCCCGCGTGGAGCTGGCCCTTTCCCCCCTAGCGCACGCCCCTATCGCCCTCCGAATCGGCGGATTGAAATCCGGCCGAGCTCCACAGGGAGCTCATGGCGTGGCTCACGTCATCATGACGTCATGCCCACGTCACAATTCCTTTTTCTAATTTTCAGAAAATGTTTAATTCTTGCTTAATTCATAAGTAATCCATTTTAAATCAGAAAAATGTGTATATGTTATCACCAGAATTTGACCGGATCAGAGGTGGGCCGCGATTAAAGACGGGCTTGAAGAATATACATGGAAGAAATACATGAATCGGCCTTGTATACAAAGTTTGGGCTAGTTTGCCCGTGTATCTGTAAATATAGTAGGATACGTGTCGGTTAGATAGAATTTGGCTCGTGCACGGTTGGGATTATTCCCACGTTAGAAAGTCTACGGACTATAAATATGTATCTAGGGTTTATGGAATAAACAACAATCACGTTCACCACAAACCAATCTAGGCGCATCGCCAACTCCCTTGTTTCGAGGGTTTCTTCCGGGTAAGCATCATGGTGCCTAGATCGCATCTTGCGATCTAGGCAGTAACGTTTATTCGTTGTTCATGCGTTGCTCGTGCTGAAGCCTTTTTGATGGCGAGCAACGTAGTTATCATAGATGTGTTAGGGTTAGCATTGTTCCGTCGTATCATATGCTTTCGTCCATGCAACCCTTAGACGTCTAGCCGCCCTTACGCCTATCTTAGGTGTAAGGGCGGCACCCCGCTTGATTGTTACTTAGTAGATCCGATCCGTTATGATTGCTCCTTGTTCTTCAAGGATTAGAATATCATAGTTAGGCCTTACAAGCGGGTTGAAGGATCCAGTGGCACGTAGGGTGTAGTTTGCTAGCCCTAGACAGGATGTTCCGGGGATCAACTTCATGTTGGTTTTTAGGCCTTGTCTAGGGTTGGTTTATGATCACCGTGCGTGACCGCCAGGCTCAATCATGCGTAGGATGTTCCGATTATGTGGTGAAAACCCTAAATCGTAGTAGGTCGTTTAGCTTTGTTTTGATCAAGCAGGACCACCATGTGACCGTATACCTCATACGGATAATGGGTGGATCGGCTCCAGCCGATTCACAGGATAACCTGAGAGCCGATCGAGGCTCGTATTTAATGTTTACGTGTATGCCATGCGGAAACTAAGCGAGGCAAATCCATCACCTTCGACCAGGTATGGAGTCAGTGTTGCTACCCAGCATCGGACGTGCGTCTCGAAGTCTCTTGGGCCGTCGCTCGAGGGACCAGGGGCAGCCGTAGTCTTGGAAGCCTCGGCTCTCTGTGTTGCCCGTCATTTGCTCATGGCCGGGGTTTCGACGCAACACGGCAGCACGCCGGTGGGACAATCTTCGACATCAAGCATCGCCATCTACATCTGAGATGGTGGAAGGTACTCCAGTCACGTACGAGGATCGGGCGGAGCTCAAGAAGAAGTATGACGAGGTCAAAGCTATCCTCGAAGCCGACCTCATCGGCTCTTTCATTCCCGCTCCCATGGCATCGGGTGGAAGGGTTCTCGCACAGCGCGATGGAGTGGACCTGTCTACCCCTTCGAGAAGAGCACAGGTCTGCACGTCGGGAGATTAATTTCATGGTGGCTCATTCGCTGCCCCGCCATTCTGAGAGCCTGGTGAACACTTTGGAGCGTGTCGCCCCTTCCGGGTGATCCGGGAAATCATGAGCCATCAATATTCTCCGTCGGTACCAGCCCTAGGGACTCACCAAGGAGAGATTCCACTCCGGAGGCCACCGCTGCCAGGTCGCGTTGGCAGCACCAGAGGTGCCGAGCTCACCGGCATACGTCGTCTACAAGATCGGTGGTGACCCTAGTGATTACCAGTTCTTGTATGAGGCGCCTAAGAAGATCCCTCACGGATACACGTGCACATACGTGCCAGACTGCAGCAGCTGGGTACTCTCAAACCAGACTGCAACAGCAGGGACTTCTAGAACAGCAGGAGGAACTTCCGGAACAGATCTTGAGAAGCAGACGTGGCTAGCTAAGTACGGCACTCCGACGAACCTCCAGAGCACAACTCCTGCGGTTGGCTCGAGAGCAACAAGCGTGGCTGGCTAAGTATACCACTCCAGCGAATCTTCGGGTTCGGCACCCGCAGCCATCACCGCGGATCAGATCAGTACATCTTGAGAGACCAGTTCGGCATGGTCCCGAAAAGGAGGGCAATCGGCTATTCAAGCCGTACCCCAACGAGTACGATTTGATCCCACTACCACCCAAATACCGCTCCCTGAGTTCTCCAAGTTTAGTGGGTCGGATGGCTCCAGCTCAATGAGCATGTGAACGTGTTGCGACGGCTGGGCACGATCTCAGCATCGGATGGACTACGTTATAGGTTCTTCGCACTATCTCTTGGGATCGGCTTTTTGGGTGGTACACATATTTGCTGCAGACTCAATCCGGACTTGGAAACTGATTGACTGGTTCCACCTCTGATCACTGGCGAGTCTCTGAGCAGGCATTTGCCGATCTGCCTAAGTCATGAAGCGCAGGCAGTGTGAGAATACATCGGCAGGACTGTTTAGAGAACCGATGCTGTCGGCTCGTGTGAGTGAAAAAGCAGTCGAGTTGGCGGTGGTAGGTCTTGCATCACACCCGATCAAGGATGCTTGGCCTCCCAAGCGAGTACCCTTCAACGCGCATATGGTGCGAAGCTATCGTCATGAAACCGGCGCACGGAAGGTATACAGGATAAATTCAAGCGTGCGGTGGTCCTGGTGGAGGCAGGAAGATGAAGGTGCTGCGGGAGATCAAGAGGTAGCGGTGGCTGAATGGACTGGAAAAGCCCGTGTCCTGCAAGTGGGTTAAAAAGCCACAGGTCACCAGAAGGGGTTTGGTCCGACATTGACTAAAGGTAGACAATTTTGACCTCTTTACTTAAGGAGAAGCGGCTAAAAGAGGTGCAGAAGACCACAAAATCCCCACGTTACGGGAGCTGAACGGAAAGCCATCTTGCACCGTGGCATAAGCAGTTCACCCTTACCAACGACTACGAGGATGTGGCGTCGGCGGGTCCAAATGGCGGTCGAGCAAAGGGCGGTTAATTTTTAGCCAGTACGCCATGAAAGTCGGACACGCACCCCTTCCCCGCCGTTAACATGGTGGAGTGCACTTACCCTGGGAGGTGCCGGCCAAGGATCCTCGTTCGGCATCAACATGGTAGGACCTGGGCACACTCACAGTAAGGGCGAAGCGAGGGCAAAAGCTGCTCTCATAACAAGACAAAGAAAGGAAGCCACTCCATGATAAGCTAAACACGTGCTTAGCACTAAATCCTGGAAGGAGAAATGAAGTAATGCGATATCAGCGACTACCTCTGCAGTCGCCTCATAAGCAAATGCGTGAGTCAATACGACCACGCCTTGATGACTGACGACAACGCGAAGAGATCGTCGCGGCTCGCAGAGACGGCAGGAGAAACCGCCGGCATGATGGCGACGAGGAGAGATATGGCGCCATGCCAAAGGAGAAGTCAGGAACAGACGACGTGGATGACCTTGGGGCTGTCCTTTCTTCGGTTGGGATTGGGGACGAGGCGATTGCCTGTCGGCAAGCGCGGAGAATGTAAAGAGAAGAAGAAGGGTGCAGGAGACGTGTCGATATTCAAGCGTCAGGGGCAGCTCCATCTCGAGAACAAATGCGCTGAGTCCTCTGGGTGGAGATCTCGAAGAGATTAGAAGACGACAGTGAAGAAAGAAGAAGATAAGTACCACCGACCAAGGTGGTGCCCTGATGGACTCAGCCGTTCCCAAAAGCGTAGGGTTCAGCGACTACGTGGTTTGGAGGAAGCCGAAAGGTTATACCTACACGTTAAGGAAGGCGCGGCCTGATCTGGCCGTGAAAATTCAGCGAACTCTGGACGAAGAAGGTCGACCACAAAAGAAAGAGTGGCGTCCCAAACAAAGGAAAGCCGATGATGGTTGTCGAGTGGCACAAACATGGTGTTCATCCTTCCCAGCGGAGTTTTGTGCTCTAGGATTGGACGTCGCAAAACCTTCATTGAGCGATTCAATCAACATGGAGGCCGATTCCAGAAATCGGCCAAAATTATCCTCACTATACGTTCTGCCCGTGTTCAACATCGATCTAACGGGCGGCGGAAAGCGGGGATACAGGTTTACGTCGGCTGACGAGCTGGAAGAAGTCAACATCAGTCATGGCGATGCCGATGTTCAAGTACAGTGCCTTGGCTAACTACAGAGCCGATATCGCGGTTACCTGTGGGTCGGCTGGGGGGCCTAATCGGATGAACATGTGCGACACATGTGCAGTAAAATATCGGGGAGACCGATAGAAAAATCGGCCAGTAAAAAACCCTACATTAGGAGCCGATGGAAAATCGGCCAGTAAAAAAAAATGTAGCAAGTACAGCCGAAGCAGAGTCATCGACTTCAGAAGATCAAGTTCAGCGAAACATTTGTCTCTGAAGGCCCTACTGAAGAAACGCGCCGAGGGCGAGAACGGCGTCGACACGGATGCGATCCGCCTCAGCGATCTCAGCCTGGTCATCCTCGTCCTTACCCGTCACCAGCTGATTGCTCAGGGAATTTCAGCCAGATCGGTCTTCAGATCGGCTGTGAGGCCTTTTGCTTCCTCTTGAGAGCGGGCAATGAGGGTTTCCTTGTCTTGGATAAGTTGCTTGGTCTCCCTAACCCTCTCTTCAAGGTTCTCCAGCTCCTTGCGCAGGGTCTCGAGTTCGGCACTCTTGGCAGAAGTGTCGGTTTGGCGTCTAAAGCGGCCTTCTTCTCGTTGAGCCGTTGGCACTTGTGCACAATATCGGCTCTCAGAGCTCGTGAGCGCGGCCGAGGAGGTAATTCTTTGTGAGCCGGCGCCCTTCCCTTGACCTGAAGACAGCTAGTCCGACTGGCCAAAGCAACTTTGCGGTGTCACCGGGAGATGGGGCTGGATGTCTTCGAGGATGCCTTGACGCCTCGGGTTCGACGGAGTCTAGCAGGAGGAAGGCAGCACAGGCAGCTGGAGGGGACCGTGGACGTGCTAAAGGCTTGGCTCTTCACCGCCCAGAGCGCTGGCTCGATGGGTCGGGGTCGAAGGCAGTGAGGCAGCCAAGATCCTGGCCACGACGGGCGAGGCAGTTGGCAGCAAGCAAAGAGAAAAGGGAATTGCAGAGCCGAGATGGGTGTACTGCCTCCCAAAGCAGGAGGAGCAGCCGATGTTGTGATAATCGGCTTTTCGGTGGACTTGGCCAGGTTAGCCACTTGGTCAGCCACGCTCGTCGAGGTGGCCAGGTCTAGCGTGACGGATGGCATCAGTACCTCTTCAACGTCCCCGCTAGAAGTCTCATTAGTCTGCACAAGAAATGGTGAGTCGATCCGAGTAGCAATGGAACGGCATGAAATACGAACTGGTGAGGCAATTACGTTTGAAACCTCCTGGCTTGGCGAGGAAACTCGTGGATCTTTGCGAGCCTGTTTGACGCATCGGCGCTTCACGCGTGATCTTGTTGTGGTCGGATCTTGAGGAGCAACAGGCTCAGGAGTCGACCTTTTCCCGGAAGCCGACGCTGGCGAGTCCGTCTGACTCTGTGTGGTGGATCTCCCGGAGTTGCCCGGGTTTGAGTCCCTTTGGCTGGACTGTGCCTCCCCGCTGGAATTCTCTTCGGTGGAAGTCTGTAAAAAGAAGTTCAAGCATGTCGCGAAGGACTGGGAGGACAGATAAATTTGGTCCAGGCACGAGTCAGCATGCAGCTTTCTTGAGGAGGCGGGACTTTGCGCCCGGTCTTTACGACAGCTACTTTCCTCACGGCCTTCCTGCTTTGGTGCAGGGCTCGGGGGGCAACCGGCCCCGAGGATGCTTTACTCTTGGGAACGATTTCGGTGAAATCGGCTGGCTTTCTGATATGACCTTCTTCGGAAGGAGGCGGTTACGCGAGAAGAGAACCACGCGCGGGGCAGGTGGAAGGAACAGGGAGCCATCTCAGGCTTGCAGGAGCTCAGGTATCACATTCTTTGCCAAGAAATAGAGTCGGGTTATAGACAATCATCACGAGCCATCACATGTAATTTATATGTAATGGTACCTGGCGTAGAACGTGGAAGGATGGCTCCAGAGCTGTGACAACGGTCCTAGAGCTCTTACGAAGCGTGGGTCTTCCAGCGGACCTGGTCTCCAGAACAGGTAGTGGTGGTGAAGCAGGAGTTATGAGGAATTAGATGGCGAGGAGCATCAAGAAGGTATAGCCTGCTGGCGGTAAGAATGTCGAGCAGGTTAAGCTCTGCTTCTGTGTGTCGGTGGTGGAGAAAAGTGTGGGGGCACTTGCAGAACCAACTGCCGGATGCTGCTACAGGTTGGTAGACTGTGCCAGGCTTGATAATCCTGTTGGAGGTACTCATGCCAACAAAGCAAGGGCGGATCATGATAGAGTACAAGTGCAGAGTGTGCGTCATCGGCAAAAAGCTGTCTAACGGAAGAAGACATGGTGAGAGGAGGGCTTTGGGTGCTGTCTGAAAGGACAAGAGGTGAAACTGCAGATAGGTTAAAATAGAGATATAGTGGAGATTCAATGCCACGGCAGTTTCCGAGGAAGTGGTGCCCAAAGAAAAAAAGCACACGGAGAAGTTGAGAAGGCAAGGCATCATGATGATGGGTACTGCGACGGTTCTGCTCTGCCACGACATGACCCGACGAAGGAAAAGCAGGATGATTTTGGAATTGTCATTTCCAAAACCAGGGGGGCATGTGTTATCACCAGAGACCGGATCAGAGGTGGGCCGCGATTAAGATGGGCTTGAAGAATATACATGAAAGATATACATGAATCGGCCTTGTATACAAAGTTTGGGCTAGTTTGCCCGTGTATCCGTAAATATAGTAGGATACGTGTCGGTTAGATAGAATTTGGCTCGTGCACGGTTGGGATTATTCCCATCGTTAGAAAGTCTACGGACTATAAATATGTATCTAGGGTTTATGGAATAAACAACAATCACGTTCACCACAAACCAATCTAGGCGCATCGCCAACTCCCTTGTTTCGGGGTTTCTTTCGGGTAAGCATCATGCTGCCTGGGTAGCATCTTCTGCGATCTGGCGATAACGTTGTCGTTATTTCATCGTTGCTGTTGTGAAGCCTTTGGAAGTGGCTCAGCGTAGTTATCATAGATGTGTTAGGGTTAGCATTGTTAACAGTGTATCATATGCTTTGATGTCCCAACCCTTAGACGTCAACGCCCTTACGCCTATCTTGGTGCCTAAAGAAATGACACAAATCGTTATGAAGTAGATCCGATCCGTTATGATTGCTCCTTGTTCTTCAGGATTAGTTTAATATCTGAATAGTTAGGCCTTACAAAGCGGGTTGAAGGATCCGGTGGCACGTAGGGTGTGGTTGCTAGCCTGAGACGGGGATGTTCGAGGGATCCTTTCATGGTGGTTTTGGAAGCCCTTGTCTGGGACAGTTTATGAATCACCGTGCGTGGCCGCCCGGCTAGGCTCAATCACGCGTAGGATGTTCCGATTATGTGGTGAAAACCCTAAATCGTAGTAGATCGTTTTAGCTTTGTTTTGATCAAGCGGGACCACCATGTGACCGTGCCTCTGTCTGTTGGACTGATAATGGGTGGATCGGCTCAGCAGGCAGAGTTACGGGATAACTGAGCGATCGAGACTCGTATTTAATGTTTACATGTATGCCATGCGAAACTAAGCGAAGCAAATTAATCATTTCGTAAATAATTAGGAAATGAATAAAACCCTGACAGTGGGTCCGGCATGTCAGATATTTAACATTTTCCAGAAATTCCAGAAAATGGAAAAAACTTGTAAAATCAATAACTTATTCATTTTTAATCAGAAAAATAGGTATAATATATCAAAATCTTCAGAAAAATGAGATCTACACTTTAGTATCGAAAGTATGCATTGTTAAACAACTTTGAACCATGTCCTTAATAGAAGAACAAATGAACCCTTTTCTTTAATATGCGGGGTTTATGGAATTGCAAAGTATTATGCATTCCAACCCTATTTAAATTGATGAGCATGTTATAGGATCACTTTCATTACTATTAACATGTCATATCATCATCCTTGAGTGTGCATTGCATTATGCCATGTATTGAATGTTATTTCTCTATTTCTAGTGTTTGCTTCTTCGCGATCGATAGAGCACGTGCTTGAGACGATGAAGATCGACAACGACGCAGATCAATAATTGTCCATCAACGAACAAGTCAAGCATGGGATCCTCGAAGATCCATATTGGTTGTCAGGGACAAGGCAAGCCCTAGCCTGGTTCATATATGGTTTGAAATACTTGCCTGCAGAGGGACACTTCATGTTGTCCCGATTCAAGCACATCTTGCTCTGATAGATAGAGTTACCTATTTGTTGCATCTCCTACAGCATGGCCTCAAATACGATCCTTTGCTCTACACTTTAGTTTTAGCATGTCAGTAAATGCTTCGACCTTGCCTCTCTTCTTAGCCCTTAACTTAGTTTATTGCAACTACTACTCCAGGTCTTGGGGCCAGACCCTTCCAATCAAATGAAGCTAGCATGATGGACAGTGTGGTAAGTATGAGATGTTGTTTAAACGCCAGTTAAAGGCTGGAATGAGGAGGCCACATTGGGATGTGGTGGGTTGTTTAGTTTATAGGCCCACAAGACAAGATTGCTGCTTCCTCTTCCAGACCCAAGACAGACGTACAACCACAGCCTATTATGGTACCCTCATAAACTCACTAACTTGCCTAAGTGATTACATGAGTCACATAGTTTGCGGCGTTATTTGGACATATGCATAAAAATGTTTGTGAAAAGGTGCATAGCATACAGGTAGGTAAGCGTGGCCGTGGTGGCTGGGGTTAGAGTCCCTGGGGAAACCCACCTCGCCTCACATCGTTAAGGACCGACTTCAGGACTTGACCCGTTACGGCGGAACAATCCTTAGCGCGTGACTCATGGTCTCGGCGACAGCAAGGTAAAGGTCGTGGTCAACCACTCTCTGCCGGCTTTCCAAGGAAGAGAGCTAATGTACTGGCACTAAGAATCGGTTGACACGTGTGGGTAAAGTTGTGCACCCCTGCAGGGTTAAATCTTTTCGAAAAGCCGTGTCCACGGTTATGGACGACTTGGGAATGGATTATGTGATCATAGACAACTTTAACCTAATCGTAAAACTTGGCAAACAATGTGTGTTTACGGATACCTTCTCCGGGTGTTGAGGGGGTGTGATGACGCGTAAAGCACACGCTCGTTGGGAACCCCAAGTGGAAGGTGTGATGCGTACAGCAGCAAGTTTCCCTCGGTAAGAAACCAAGGTTGTCGAACCCAGTAGGAGCCAAGAAGCACGTTGAAGGTTGATGGCGCCGGGATGTAGTGCGCGGCGCAACACCAGGGATTCGGCGCCAACGTGGAACTGCACAACACAACCAAAGGTACTTTGCCCCAACGAAACCGTGAGGTTGTCAATCTCGCCGGCTTTGTTGTAACAAAGGATTAACCGTATTGTGTGGAAGATGATTGTTTGCAAGAAAACAGTAAAACAAGTATTGCAGTAGATTGTATATGCGATGTAAAGAATAGGACCGGGGTCCACAGTTCACTAGAGGTGTCTCTCCCCATAAGATAAAAGCATGTTGGGTGAACAAATTCACAATCGGGCAATTGACAAATAGAGAGGGCACAACAATGCACATACATGACAAGGTAAATATAGTGAGATTTAATTGGGCATTACGACAAAAGTACATAGACCGCCATCCATTGCATCTATGCCTAAAAAAGTCCACCTTCAGGTTATCATCCGAACCCCCTCCGGTATTAAGTTGCAAACAGAACAATTGCATTAAGTATGATAGCGCAATGTAATCAATAACTACATCTCGGACATAGCATCAATGTTTTATCCCTAGTGCCAACTACAGCACAACACAACCTTAGAGGTTTCTATCACTCCCCCAGATCAATGCGGGCATGAACCCACTATCGAGCATAAATACTCCCTCTTGGAGTTACTAGCATTAACTTGGCGAGCCTCTACTAATAACGGAGAGCATGCAAGATCATAAACAACACATAAACATCAGTTGATAATTACCATAGCATAATATTCTCTATCCATCGGATCTGACAAACACAACATATAGAATTCAGAGATAGATGATCTTGATCATGTTAGGCAACTCACAGATCCAACAATGAAGCACATGGAAGACAACCATCTAGCTACTGCTATGGACCCATAGTCCGGAGACAGACTACTCACTCATCCTCCGGAGGCGACCATGGCCGTGTAGAGTCCTCCGGGAGATGAATCCCCTCTCCCCGTGAAGTGCTGGGAAGCGATCCTCCTAGATCCAGAGATGGGATTGGCGCGTTGCGTCTGCAGGTTTTCCGTATAAATTGTCTCGATCTTGGGGTTTCGTCGCGGAGGCTTTAAGTGAAAGGCGGAAGGGTGGGTCAGAGCGCCCCACACCACACCCTGGCGCGGCCCGAGGGGGGGCCGCGCCGCCCTGGGGTGTGGCCCCTGCGTGGCCTCTTCCATCTCGTCTTCGGACTCCCCGGAAGCGCCATTGGCGAAATGAGACCCACTGAGCGATTGATTTGGAGTCAGATTCTGAGAATATTTTGCTTACTAGGATTCTGGAGAGCAAAAACCTTGACTTGTGTGGCTCTTGGGCATCTTGTTAATAGGTTAGTTCAGAAAATGCGTAAATATGACATATAATGTGCATATAACATGTAGATAACATCAATAATGGGGCATGAACCCAAGAAATTATCGATACGTTGGAACGTATCGGCATCCCTAAGCTTAGTTTAGTTCTGCTCGTCCCGAGCAAGTAAACGATAACAAAGATAATTTCGAAGTGACATGCCATCATAATCTTGATCATACTATTTGTAAAGCATAGCAATGAATGCAGCGATCAAAACAATGTTAATGCAATGAGTAAACAAATGAATCACTAAAGCAAAGACTTTTACATGAATAGTACTTCAAGACAAGCATCAATAAGTCTTGCATAAGAGTTAACTCATAAAGCAATAAATCAAAGTAAAGGTATTGAAGCAACACAAAGGAAGATGAAGTTTCTGCGTTTGCTTTCAACTTATAACATGTATATCTCATGGATAATTGTCAACATAGAGTAATATAACAAGTGCAATATGCAAGTATGTAGGAATCAATGCAGTTCACACAAGTGTTTGCTTCTTGAGAGGGAGAGAGGATGATGACTCAACATAAAAGTAAAGAAAGGTCAGCCTTCAAGAGGAAAGCATAGATTGCTATATTTGTGCTAGAACTTTTATTTTGAAAACATGAAACAATTTTGTCACATCGGTAGTAATAAAGCATATGAGTTATGTAAATTATATCATACAAGGTTGCAACCCTCATGCATAGTATACTAATAGTGCCCTTTCCTTGATACTCACTAGCTTGGACTGGATCATCTACACAATACACATGTTTGACCAAGTGTCTGATAGGTACCTCCATGCACTTTGTACAAGAGTCTGGGAAAGTTCGCATTGGATTTCTCGCTTTTTGATCATTCTTCAACTTAGACACCCATACCGGGACAACATAGACAACAGATAATGGACTCCTCTTTAATGCATAAGCATGTAACAACAATTATTATTCTCATATGAGATTGCAAAACTGAAACTTCCACCATGATTCATGGCTTTAGTTAGCGGCCCAATGTTTTCTCTAACAATATGCATGCTCCAACAATTAAGGTGGTAGATCTCTCTTACTTCAGACAAGACAGACATGCATAGCAACTCACATGATATTCAACAAAGAATAGTTGATGGCGTCCCCACGGGAACATGGTTATCGCACAACAAGCAACTTAATAAGAGATAAAGTGCATAAGTACATAATCAATACCACAATAGTTTTTAGGCTATTTGTCCCATGAGCTATATATTGCAAAGGCGAATGATGGAAATTTAAAGGTAGCACTCAAGCATTTTACTTTGGAATGGCGGAGAAATACCATGTAGTAGGTAGGTATGGTGGACACAAATGGCATAGTGGTTGGCTCAAGGATTTTGGATGCATGAGAAGTATTCCATCTCGATACAAGGTTTAGGCTAGCAAGGTTATTTGAAACAAACACAAGGATGAGCGGTACTGCAGCGAAACTCACATAAAAGACATATTGTAAACATTATAAGACTCTACACCGTCTTCCTTATTTGTTTCAAAACTCAATACTGAATATTATCTAGACTCTAGAGAAACCAAATATGCAAACCAAATTAGCAAGCTCTAAGTGTTTCTTCATTAATGGGTGCAAAGTATATGATGCAAGAGCTTAAACATGAGCACAACAATTTGCAAGTATCAAATTATTCAAGACATTTTAGAGTTACTACATGTAGCATTTTTCCAGTTCAATATGCATAACAATTTAACGAAGAAGAAACCGCCTTGAACATTATGAGTAAAGCCTAAGGACATATTTGTCCATATGCAACAGCGGGGCGTGTCTCTCTCCCACAAACACAATGAATGCTAGGACCCAACTTTATTCAAACAAAAAGCAAAAACAAAAACAAACCGACGCTCCAACTAAAGAACACAAGATGTGCAGGAATAAGAGAAATGTAGTTTCAGGGAGGAACCTGATGATGTTGTCGATGAAGAAGGGGATGCCTTAGGCATCCCCAAGCAGACACTTGAGTCTTCTTAGAATATCCAGGGGTGAACCACGGGGCATCCCCAGCTTAAGCTTTCACTCTTCTCGATCACATTATATCATACTCCTCTCTTGATCTTTGAAAACTTCCTCCCAAGCAAACTCATTAGAGAGTTAGTGCACAATAAAAATGTACATGTTCAGAGGTGACACAATCCTTCTTTACACTTCTGGACAATGCATATAAAGCTACTAGACATTAATAGATCAAAGAAATTCATCAACATAGCAAAAGAGGCAATCCGAAATAAAGGCAGAATTTGTCAAAACAGAACAGTTCGTAAAGACGAATTTTGAAATGGCACCAGACTTGCTCAAATGGAAAAACTCAAAACTAATGAAAGTTGCGTACATATCTAAGGATCACGCACGTAAATTGGCATAATTTTCTGAGTTTCCTACAGAGAATTGGACCAAGATTCGTGACAGATAGCTGTTTCTGAGCAGTAATCCAAATCTAGTATGAACCTTACTATAGAGACTTTACTTGGCACAAAAACATGATAATGAGAGGTTGCTACAGTAGTAAACAACTTCCAAAACTCAAATATAAAACAAAGTACTGTAGTAAAAACAATGGGTTGTCTCCCATAAGCGCTTTTCTTTAACGCCTTTCAGCTAGGCGCAGAAAGTGTAATCAAGTATTATCGAGAGATGAAGCATCAACATCATAATTTGCTCTAATAATAGAGTCATAAGGTAACTTCATTCTTTTTCTAAGGAAGTGTTCCATACCTTTCTTGAGAGGAAATTGATCTTTAATATTACCTTCCTTCATATCAATAGTAGCACCAACGGTTCGAAGAAAAGGTCTTCCCAACACATTAGGACAAGATGCATTGCATTCAATATCCAAGACAACAAAATCAACGGGGACAAGGTTATTGTTAACCACAATATGAACATTATCAACTCTCCCCAAAGGTTTCTTTTTAGCATTATCAGCGAGATTAACATCCAAATAACAATTCTTCAATGGTGGCAAGTCAAGCATATCATAAGTCTTTTTAGGCATAACAGAAATACTTGCTCCAAGATCACATAAAGCATTACAATCAAAATCATTTACTCTTATCTTAATGATGGGCTCCCAACCATCTTCTAGCTTTCTAGGAATAGAAGTTTCACGTTTTAGTTTCTCTTTTCTAGCTTTTATGAGAGCATTTGTAATATGTTTTGTGAAAGCCAAATTTATAGTACTAGCATTAGGACTTTTAGCAAGTTTTTGCAAGAACTTTGTAACTTCAGAGATGTGGCAATCATCAAAATCTAAATCATTATGAGCTACGACAATGGGATCATCATCCCCAAGGTTGGAAAAAATTTCAGCTGTTTTATCACAAGCAGTTTCAGCATTGAGGCAGTTTTGCCTTTGCTAAGTAGAAACATTGCCAACACCAATTGTTACCATTGATAGTAGGAGGTGCAGCAACATGTGAGGAATCAACATTACTTTGGTGGTAATAGTCCAAGCTTTAGCTACATTATTCTCTTTAGCTAGTTTTCATTTTCTTCTCTATCCTACCAAGCAGTTCAGCCATTAATCTTATATTCTCATTAATTCTAACTTGGATGGCATTTGCTGTAGTAGTAATCTTATTATCAATATCATTATTAGGCATAACTTTCAATTTTAAAAGATCAACATCAGGCAAGTCTATCAACTCTAGAAGCAAGAATATCAATTTTATTAAGCTTTTCCTCAACAGATTTGTTAAAAGCAGTTTGTGTACTAATAAATTCTTTAAGCATAGCTTCAAGTCCAGGGGGTACACTTCTATTATTGTTGTAAGAATTCCCATCAGAATTACCATAACCATTACCATTAGCAGAAGGATATGGCCTATAGTTATTACCAGAATTGTTCCGATAAGCATTGTTGTTGAAATTATTATTTTTAATGAAATTCACATCAACATTTTCTTTTTGAGCAACCAATGAAGCTAAAGGAACATTATTAGGATCAACATTAGATCTACCATTCACAAGCATAGACATAATCACATCAATTTTATCACTCAAGGAGGAGGATTCTTCAACAGAATTTACCTTCTTACCTTGTGGAGCTCTTTGTGTGCCATTCAGAGTAATTTATCATCATATCATCAAGAAGTTTTGTAGCGCCCCAATGTGATGGACATAAAGGTACCTCGTAGACTGAATCCAATAAATTCAGCGAAGAAAAATTTAGTCCTCATAGAAGGTTTGGATGATCGTCCAAGTAGTCTGAGTCCATGGGTTGGGCAATTCTTTACCAAAGATTTCATTCTCTCCATGCTTGAGCAACATGTTCATTATCTAATTGCTTAAAATTCATTATGCTACTTCTCAAAGATATAATTTTAGCGGGAGGATAATATCTACCAATAAAAGCATCCTTGCATTTAGTCCATGAATCAATACTATTCTTAGGCAAAGATAGCAACCAATCTTTAGCTCTTCCTCTTAATGAGAAAGGAAACAATTTCAATTTAATAATATCACCATCTACATCCTTGTACTTTTGCATTTCACAAAGTTCAACAAAATTATTAAGATGGGCAGCAGCATCATCGAACTAATACCAGAAAATTGATCTCTCATGACAAGATTTAGTAAACCAGTTTAATTTCAAAGAATTCTGCTGTAGTAGCAGGTGGAGCAATAGGTGTGCATAGGAAATCATTATTATTAGTGGTTGTGAAGTCACACAACTTAGTGTTTTCAGGGGTATTCATTTTAGCAGCAGTAAATAAAACAAACTAGATAAAGTAAATGCAAGTAACTAATTTTTTTGTGTTTTCGATATAGAGAGCAAGACATAAATAAAGTAAAACTAGCAACTAATTTTTGTGTGTTTTGTTTAGGTGCAGCAAACAAAGTAGTAAATGAAATAAAGCAAGACAAAAACAAGTAAAGAGATTGAGAAGTGGAGACTCCCCTTGCGGCGTGTCTTGATCTCCTGACAACGACGCCGTAAATTTAGCTTGATGACGGGTAAAGCACACGCTCGTTGGGAACCCCAAGTGGAAGGTGTGATGCGACAGCGGCAAGTTTCCCTCAGAAGAAACCAAGGTTTATCAAGACGTAGGAGCCAAGAAGCACGTTGAAGGTTGATGGCGGCGGGATGTAGTGCGGCGCAACACCAGGGATTCCGGCGCCAACGTGGAACCTGCACAACACAACCAAAGTACTTTGCCCAACGAACAGTGAGGTTGTCAATCTCACCGGCTTGCAAAAAGGATTAACCGTATTGTGTGGAAGATGATTGTTTGCAAGAAAACGGTAGAAAACAAGTATTGCAGGATTGTATTTCAGTAAAGAGAATTGGACCGGGGTCCACAGTTCACTAAAGGTGTCTCTCCCATAAGATAAAAGCATGTTGGGTGAACAAATTACAGTCGGGCAATTGACAAATAGAGAGGGCACGCGATGCACATACATGACATGGTAAATATAGTGAGATTTAATTGGGCATTACGACAAAGTACATAGACCGCCATCCAACTGCATCTATGCCTAAAAAGTCCACCTTCAGGTTATCATCCGAACCCCCTCCGATATTAAGTTGCAAACAACAGACAATTGCATTAAGTATGGTGCGTAATGTAATCAATAACTACATCCTCGGACATAGCATCAATGTTTTATCCCTAGTGGCAACAGCACATCACAACCTTAGAACTTTCTGTCACTGTCCCAGATATCAATGAGGCATGAACCCACTATCGAGCATAAATACTCCCTCTTGGAGTTACTAGCATTAACTTGGCCAGCGCCTCTACTAATAACGGAGAGCATGCAAGATCATAAACAACACATAAACATCAGATTGATAATTACCATAGCATAATATTCTCTATCCATCGGATCCCGACAAACACAACATATAGAATTACAGATAGATGATCTTGATCATGTTAGGCAGCTCACAAGATCCAACAATGAAGCACATAAGGAGAAGACAACCATCTAGCTACTGCTATGGACCCATAGTCCAGGGGTGAACTACTCACTCATCACTCCGGAGCGACCATGGCGGTGTAGAGTCCTCCGGAGATGAATCCCCTCTCCCGCAGGGTGCCGGAGGCGATCTCTGAATCCCGAGATGGGATTGGCGGCGGCTGCGTCTCTGGAGGTTTTCCGTATCGTGGCTCTCGGTACTGGGGGTTTCGTCGCGGAGGCTTTAAGTAGGCGGAAGGGTAGGTCAAGAGGCGGCACGAGGGCCCCACACCACGGGGCGCGCGGCCAAGGGGGGCGCGCCGCCCTAGGGTGTGGCCCCGTGGCCCCTCTTCGTCTCGTCTTCGGACTTCGAGCTTCGTGGCGAAATAGGACCCTGGGCGTTGATTTCGTCCAATTCCGAGAATATTTCCTTACTAGGTTTCTGAAACCAAAAACAGCAGAAAACAACAACTGGCTCTTCGGCATCTTGTTAATAGGTTAGTTCCGAAAAATGCATAAATATGACATATAATGTGCATATAACATGTAGATAACATCAATAATGTGGCATGGAACATAAGAAATTATCGATACGTTGGAGACGTATCAGGGTGATCCGAGGATAGTGGTTCGAGATGATGAAGATTGGTGGATACAACATGATGATCAATAGAGATAGAGATGTCGCTCTCTATCCCCTTTTAAAGGTTCTAAGTAGTCGAGCTTCTCCTCTCTCTTGTATTACAAAGGAAAATTGGCTTTACGCAAAAGAAGATCTACAGAAAGCCCGCATACCCGCTTTGCTAAAAGGTTGTACTAAGTCTTGCTGAGTCCCTGTACTCAGCTTTGCATGCTTTTGTTTCAGACGAGTCGCTCCAACAGATGGTGGTTTCTAAGTCGACATCGACGAGTAGCTTGGGGTTCCTAGGTGGCAGCTGGAATCTATGGGCTGGGACGTCGCCGTTATGCTCCTGGCCTCTTAGGCCTTTTGCTATCTTGCTATGTCTAATAGCATAACTTTGCTTCCGTTGATTGATGTATGTCAGGTCAGTGACCTCTGCTTGTAATGCTTTGGTTCTTCGCTCAGTTATGAGCTTGTATTACTTTTTGAGTCGTAGAGTCACTATTGTGTTACCGATTCTCTCACTGTAGTCTCTCGAGCTCTAGGTTAGGCTTATGTCAGACGAAGATCTGGTATTTGTCTAACCCTGATCCCGGGGGTGCCACATTCAGCCAATCATGTCTAGGGCCCATCCGATGTGGTTGTATTCGGGCCCCAAGGACGAGACCAGAGTAAATATCGCTGAGTTATCCGAAAAGGAACTGCTTGATGAAGTCCGGTGCCTCACTCTCTTTAGCCAGGAAGATTCAATCCCACTGATATCTTCCCAACCGCCGTTCGATGCTGATCATCTACCAACCGAGGTAAAATTTTCCCTTCATGTTCTTATTGTCCTGTTTCTTTTGATCATTTTAACTGCCATTATTCTCACTTGATTACTTCGACAGATCCCTATAGCTCCCGAACGTTTGCAAGACCTGTCGAACGATACTTCCGAGAAAAGGGATTCCTCAGTCCCTGTAGGATCCCATACTGAAGGAAATGCAAGTCCAAAAGACGAACATGATGATCCAATGGATCCTGAAGCTTTCCTCATCAATCCTCAATCTTCTGCCGATGATATAAGTGATACAGCGGGGTCAATGCATGATGACGACGCTGATCATGCTGCCTTTGTTGATGCAGCTGTGGAGAAGGCCGAGGCGCTGCCCTCAAAGAGACCATCCGGCGGCTTTGCCAACGAAGATGATCTTTACGATTTGTAAGTCCTCGCTTTTTTTTCCCGGATTGGGTTCTACCTTCGCCATTCGTATTCGATTCTGACTTTGCCATTTTCTCACTCTTGTAGTGAAGAGGGTTTCATCGAGCCTCCGCCCAAGAAGGCCAAGTCTTGTACCAACATGCCGAATCCAGCAGCCTCCGAGGTTTCGACTCCTGCAGCAGCCCCCATGGCTCAAATTTCGACAGCTTCTTCCCTTTCCAAAGGGAAGGAAATTCCTCTGACTGCCGGAGTTACAGCTTCTCCTCCAGGGAAACCTGTAAGCCTTCCTTGTTTTAATGATATGTCCATTTGCGGTAGCTCCCGAATGGATCTTGATCAGATTATAAGTTCTCTGATGATTAGTTCTCCATCTAATAATCATTTTTCCTTATCTCCTAAGGATTTGCGAGCCGTTATTTCCTCTCTGGAGGCCTTCGCCTCCCAGTATACTTCTCTTGAAGTTGACAAAGCCCGGCTGCAAAAGGAGGTCGAGTCTTCTTCTTCGAAGCTGGAGGGCACGATAAAAATAGCTGCTGAGGCTCGCCAAGAGGTTGATTCCTTAAAGGATGAACTCGAGGGGCTGAAGAGGAGGCTGAAGGATGAAGAGACATCCAGACTTGCTACCAAAGCTCGGATGATCGAAAAGGATGATCTTCTTCGCCAATCCACTCTGGCCTTGCTCAGTAATTCCCTTTTAGCTTTCTCTTTGATTTTTGCTTTATTGATTCAATTTCTAGTAAGTGAACTCCTCCTATTTCGCTCTTTGCAGAGGCTGCCGACATCCCTGCTGAAGTTCTGGACAAACTCCCGAACAATTCTCCGGCAAATGCTCTGTCGCTGACCCTCGAGTCCCACAAGCTTGTTCAGGACCTTCTTCAGAAGGGTAAGGGAGCCATGGCGAGGATGCATTCGATGATCTTCCCCAAGATTGACCAGAACAAGACCTTGGGGCAGCTGGTCGATGCTTTTGCCATCAACACGAAGGAGATTATCGAGGTATTCAAATGTACTTCGCGCACCTACGGTGCCCTCCTAGCTTTTAGCCTTATGATGGGTCATGGTTTCAAAGCCAATATTGAAGAGATGTCCAAAGAACTGCCGAAAGACCAAGATGGGCGATTCGTTAATTTGGGAGCCTTTAAGACCTCGGCGCTTAAGTGTGTTGGAGATATGCCCAAGAGGCAATAATAAAGTGGTTATTATAATATCTTTGTGTTTATGATAAATGTTTGCATACCATGCTATAATTGTATTAACCGAAACATTGATACATGTGTGTTATGTAAACAACAAGGAGTCCCTAGTAAGCCTCTTGTATAAACTAGCTTGTTGATTAATGGATGATCATGGTTTCGTGATCATGAACATTGGATGTTATTAATAACAAGGTTATGTCATTAGTTGAATGATGTAATGGACACACACCCAAATAAGCGTAGCATAAGATCAAGTCATTAAGTTCAAAATGCTATAAGCTATCGATACATAGTTGTCTTAGTCCTTGAGATCATGTAAATCACTTACACCGGAAGGGTACTTTGATTACATCAAACGCCATTGCGTAAATGGGTGGTTATAAAGATGGGATTAAGTATTCGGAAAGTGTGAGTTGAGGCATATGGATCAATAGTGGAATTTGTCCATCCCGATGACGGATAGATATACTCTGGGCCCTCTCGGTGGAATGTCATCTGATTAGCTTGCAAGCATATGAATGGTTCATAAGAGATCACATATCACGGTACGAGTAAAGAGTACTTGTCGGTAACGAGGTTGAACAAGGTATGGAGATACCAATGATCGAACCTCGGACAAGTAAAATATCGCGAGACAAAGGGAATTGGCATCGTATGTAATTGGTTCAATCGATCACTAAGTCATCGTTGAATATGTGGGAGCCATTATGGATCTCCGGATCCCGCTATTGGTTATTGCTCGGAGAGGAGTCTCGACCATGTCTGCATTGTTCACGAACCGTAGGGTGACGCGCTTAAGGTTTGATGTCGCATAGTAGATTCGGAATATGAGATGGAGACCGAATGTTGTTCGGAGTCTCGGATGGGATCCAAGACATCACGAGGAGGACCGGAATTGTTCTGGAAGAATTCTGCTGTTTTGTATTTCAAGAAAAGTTGTTCTGGAAACATTCTCGGAATTGGACGAAATAAATACAGTAGTTCTTATTTTTCTGTCACATGACGGAGTCCAAAGGGGGAGAAGGAGAAGAGCCAGGGGTGGGCCACACAACAGCCGGCGCGGGCCCCCGAGGCCGCGCCAGGGTGTTGTGTGGGCCCACAGGCGCCGACACTAGATGGGTTTCGTGAAACCCTAACCCTAGTTCCCGACTATATATAGTGGGATAGTTTGGCCGGCCAAAGCTGCTCCGTACGCAACCCTAATTTGCCACCTCTCCTCCCTCCCAGTTTCTCCTGCTCCGGCTGGGCGAAGCCCTGCAGAATTCTTCTCCACCACCACCACCACGCCGTCGTGCTGCTGGGATTCCGTGGAGATCTACCAAACCTCCGCTGCCCGCTGGAATGGGGAGAGGAAGGAGCTTCATCGACACCGTACGCGCGACCGAGTACGGAAGTGCTGCCGGATTGCAGCACCGGGGACGATCGTCTACATCAACAACGAGATTAATCTCGTAGGCTTTGGAATCTTCGAGGGTTAGTCTCATCTCCATCTCGTTGCTTCGATCTTGTAGATTAGATCTTGGGTGTTCCATAGATTAGATCTGTTGGTTTTATTCGTCTTGCGGTAGGAAAAATTTTGTTTTCTATGCTACGAACCCCATCAAAGTGTGCTCGCCAGCCTCTTGAGTTGGTCTCGGCAAATAAATCGTCCACTGGTCCAAGCTTGTCAAACCAAACCCACGCCCCTTGATTTGATCTTTGTAATCTTGCTCAGTTGAAACAATTTCCCGTCATAAGACTTTTGTAATTGTAACAAATTCCGTACTGGCAATGTTGCCGGTATCCTCTTGCTATAACACTTTTACTTGCATGCTCCCGATGGGAGTAAATTCCAATGTTGAATCCATGTAATCCATTATGCCTTTTAATAATTTTCTATAGGTTTTCCATGTGCCTTCGTTTACCGATGATTCTTCGGGTGCTTGTTCTGAGAATGATCGACTCCAGCGCATGAAGGATCGAATTGCTCAGATGGAAAAGGATATGCGCAGTACTTATGCCTTGGTTGCTATTATCATGAAGAAAAACGAACTTGCGGTTGACGCAGAACGCTATGCTCTTGCTGAGTTGCATAGAGCCACAGAAAGTTTGAACTGTAAGCGCCCTTGTCCTCTTGCTCCTTGTTTTCCATGAAAGACATCTTCTTATCTCCGTTCGTTTTACTTTCTAGTTATAGCTCTGAACCCAGCCGAGGAGAACAAGCGGATTCACGAGCGCGTGAATGCATTGGCCCAACTGTCATCTTTAGATGAGGTTTTCTGGAAAGATCAATCAAAGGCTTCCACTGTCGCGAAATTCCAAGATCGGGTCCAGCAGATCCATCGTTTCTTTGACAAGTGCTATGAAGTGCTGAGAATAATCTGGAAGACGATGTTCCCTTTGAACACGGTCCCTCCCACGTTGTTGACTTTAATGTCAGAATTCAGTAACGTCAAGAAGATCTGAAGCTTGGTTCGAGCACAACTTATCGCAGGAGCTAAAGCTGCGTTCGCCCTTGTTCTTGTATGTCATCCTTCAGTAGACTTGCTGGCAATTGCCAATGCTCTAGGTGAATTAGGGCCGCTTTACCCGAAGGTGGACCTTCCCGCCGCCATCGTTATTGAAAGGCTTGAAGGAACCTCAACGACAGCCGAAGAAATAGAGGCTCCACAGGAGTAGTCCAAAGATATGCCCCTATTGTAAGTAGAAGGCCTCGATACTTGCTGCATCCGAATGTTCGGATGATTATGGTTAAACTATTTTATCGGCAGGTGTATATACATGTACCTCTTTTGTGGTGATGCCGTTGGCAAATTTTGAAGGAGTAAATCTTAATTACTCGTTTTTGCATCTTTATTATGATGTATACGTATGTTTGTCGGTAGCAAATTATTTGAGTGATCAGTTCGTGTTGCGGGCCTTGCTAAACCCGTTGTATGTGCAACTTTGCTTTCAACCGATGCATGACTTGACAGCAGCTCCCGAATAGATCGGTGGAACTAGATCTGCCGATGACTCCATCGTTCTCTGATACTTCTGTAGTTTAAAGTACCGAGTGTGGGTCGTTTTCGTACGTGTTTCATGATCCTTGCTATCCGCGGCTCTCTTTGAGGCATCTATAGCGAAGGAAAAGAGCAAGGTCCCCGTCGATTTTGCATCATAGCACTCGTAATTTCAGAGGCTTTTTTAGAGTGCAATCTCTCGGCGTATTTTCCATTAAACCGATGTTCGTTGTAATATACGAACAAAGTTCTTGACGATGTAGTTTGGGTGTCCCGAATTACTGCAATTCTTCAAAGAAACAAAACTTGAGTCTTCATTAATAAAGTAAGCGAAAAACTAGAGGGCTAAAAAGAGTCTTGCTGAAAAGAGAAAAAACTAAATGCTATCCATCCTTTTAAGCAAGAGGAGGGTTCTTCTTATCTTCGAGCTTGTCCGACGTGCCAGTGGCTTTGGAAGCATCACTGGATTCATCAGGAGTTCTTGCGGTGATTGCCGGAGTTTTGTTTTCTTCTATAATTGTCTTGCCGTCAGCTGCCGAGGTTTTAACTGTCGAAGCTTCCAAGGCAAGGTCGGCTGGCTTCTTCTTCATTTTCTTGACGCGTTCATCTTCCTTACTATCGAGTGCTGACGATTTTGAAGGGAAGTCATCAGTTTCCTGTTTTAGCCCGAACTTCGCAGCAATCCTCTGAAACTCGCGATCGCAATTATCCGAGCGTGAAAAACTTCTATAGACTGTGATGTTCGTTCCATTGTTCCCAGGTATTTTCAGCTTGAGGTATGCGTAATGCGGCATAGCCATGAACTTGGCATAAGCTGATCTTCCGAGTATAGCGTGGTACTGTGATTCCCAGTTTACTACTTCAAACTCGATCTTTTCCTTCCTGAAATTGTCGGGTTTTCCAAAGACAATGTTCAAGTAAACTTTGCCAAGAGAGTACGCCGGTAAGGTGGGGAAAATCCCGTGGAAACAGGTATCTGTTTCTTCTAGCATCCTCATCGTAATTCCCATGCTTTTGATCGTGTCGAGGAATATCAGGTTTAATCCGCTTCCACCGTCCATGAAAACTTTGCTCATCTTA
The DNA here is from genome assembly GCA_030979885.1 of Lolium multiflorum. Classification (NCBI taxonomy): domain Eukaryota; kingdom Viridiplantae; phylum Streptophyta; class Magnoliopsida; order Poales; family Poaceae; genus Lolium; species Lolium multiflorum. Next base: position 86,930,003 of record CM061753.1, on the reverse strand, counting down.
AACCCTCCGATTTGCGCCTCAACTACTAAGGCAGCGTGCCCTGGCTTTGGGATTGTCATCGGGTGATCCGCTCTGCTGAACATAATGCTCTGAGATGACCAGTCGATATATTCAGGGATATTAGCCATAATGCTTTCTGCCAGTTTGATTTCTTGCGTGAGCTTCTTCATCTCCCTTCTCGAAACACCGGTTCTGTGACTCATGCTCATTTGTCCACGTGGTGGCGGGAAAGGACTCGTTAGAGTTGTGAGGCTGGACCTGCTGAACTTGGTGTGAGGTGGAGGTGGAGGTGGGATTGGTTGCTGCTGCTGCTGGATGAGCTTCTGCATCTCAATAAACTGCCGACATTCCTTGAGCAAGTGACTTGACTTTTTCTTGCCGTCTTTAGGGTCGATGTACGCATGCAGGTAGCAAGGGGCGTTTATCTGCTCAGCGAAGGGTAGCTCGGGGGTCCTCGGAGGTCGTGGTTTGTAGTTGCCACGGTTCCCAGAGTTACTCCGATTGCCGTCCTGCCGATCGTCTCGCCTGTCATCATACCGATCATCTCGTCGATCGGAATATCCTGCGGCTACCAAGTTGTTGTCATCGTAACTGCGGTCTTTCCTTTTCTTTCGACGATCCCTTCGGCCACCCGAATCATGCCTCGGCGGATCGTCGTCTTCGTCGTCACTACGTTGTCGTGGCCTTCGCACGTTGTCTTCGCCATCAGCCTAGCTGTTGGCAATTTCCATTAACTTGGTTATGGTCTTCGGCTTCTTGCGCCCAAGTTCCTCTATGTAGGTTTCACGTCGGATGCCATCGCTAAAGGCATCGATTGCTCTGTCGACGGAAACATCTTCGGCGGCTTTCAGGAGTTTAGTGAACCTCCCGATGTATGCACGCATCAACTCCTTCGACTTCTGCTGGCAATGCCATAATTCGTCAATCCCAACAGGCCTTTTGTATGTTACTTGGAAGTTTGCGACGAAAGCGTCCACCAGATCATCCCATGATTTGATGGAACCCTTCGGTAGGCCTCTCAACCAGTGTTGGGGGGATGACCCCCGGTATGCCAAAGGCATGCCAAACCGGATGGTTTGAGCCATCAAGATACCGGTTTAATGTTCATACCGGAGCACAAAGATAAGAGTTTGGCTAAGTAAAGCTAAGCCGGTATCCCCAAGAGGGGTATACCGGAACCGGGTAAAGAAGACACCGGGATGCCGGAAAGAAGAGCATGTCGGCAGGGCTGGTCAAAGATTCTCTCCGAGCTAGAGGACAAAGATGAGCTAAGCAAAGTAGCTTTAAACGAGGCCTGGCGACAAAGAGGAGGATGACGATGAAAGAAGCCGGAGGACGTCAGCCTCCCTGATTAAAGAAGACCCCGGTGTCATCTATGATTAAAGTAGCTTTGTAAAGTAGTTTGTCTAGTCAAAGATGCCATTAGGGTTTCTTCCCCTGTAAGCCACCCTCTCCCCTATATAAGGAGAGGGGGCACGCCCGTACTCGGGAGCGAGCGATAAGTAAGTAGCGACCAGCGTTGAGCAGAGAGAGAGAGATCCTGTAAGCACAAACTTGTAACCTGTGGAGATCAATAAAGAAGATGATCTAGAGCGAGTTCTTCCTTATGTCTTTCTTCTTCAACCTCTAGCCTTGGCTAAGTTCTTGAGGAAACCATCCGGAAGTTCATCCCATCTAATCACAAACCCTCCCCCGATCCTCTAGCGTCCATTCGGCCCCAACTCAAGCCATCCTATGGCATCTGTCCGTTCACCACGACGACAGTTGGCGCCCACCGTGGGGCCTGAAGTGGCGCTTGCAGGAGTTCACATTCGGGCGGGCATCCTCGAGGTCGCCGGCGAGCGGACGGTGTCTGCGCTCGTCCAGCGCCTCTACTCCATGGACTTCATCAACGACAACGCGGGCTGCTTCGCCAACGGCGGCATCTTCCCCAAGAACGGCCGCATCGTCGAATTCGGCAGCCACCGCATCTACTTCGGCACCGTCCCCGTGCGCCAGCGCCTCTCGCCGGTGCTGGTGGCACCGGACCCGCCAAGGTGGCTCTGTGCTGGCCGCGCCGCCGGCAGCGTCGAGGTAATGATGACCAGCATGGTTGGTGCAGGCAAGGAGGCTGTGGATGAAGGTGCTGGTCGTGCGGTTTCGACCCGTGCGGCCAAGCCACCGCTGGAGCGCGACGCGCGGCTGCGGGAGCATCATCCGCACCACCGGCAACACCACTCCAAGCGGCGATGAACGTGCTGGCAACACCCATCGCGCAGAACATCGACCCGGCAGCGGCTCAGGCGGAGCTGGAGGCACAACGCCAGAAGCTGCTCGCGAACGGCGCCGACATCGTCCGGGCGCAGCGCGAGCTGAACCTAACCTTACGTGAGTACAACGCTGCCCATGGCTTTGCTTCTGTTAGCGCTCATGCTGCTAGGATGCCGGAGAACCGGCTTAAAGCTCGCAATCTAGATCAGGATTTGCATAAGGAAGTTCTTGCCGGCAAAAGTACCTCTGCATCTGTTATCATTGTGAGAAACCTAAGTACAGTAGCCCGGATAAAACTATAAAAGCTGCTAAGGCTGCGGTAGAGCTATGTGAATCGCTTTCCGGAGATGCTTTGGCAAAACAGCAGGAGCGTGTTAGAGAGCTGCTGGAGACTATCGAGCAGCAGAATGCTGAGCAGCTGGCTAAGCTAAACAAGGCTGTGGCCTCAAAATCCGCGCGTTCAACAAAGAATGCCGGAAGCAAGTCCCATGGGCAGGCCTCGTCCCCCATCCGGACAGAAGGAGAGAAAAAGAAATGAACGCACATCAGATGACTGTGTACGATCCGGTTCTTGCCGAAAAACAACAAGCCGGGCAACACGATGCCGGTAGAAAAAGCCAAGGGGCAGATCGAGGCTACGCCAAAGGAGGCTATGCCGGAAACAATCATGCCGGTAGATATGAAACCGGGCAAAACTACCAAGCTGCAAGGGCAGCGTATGATGAGGAGGAGATGCCTCCACCAAGGTACCGGCAGGCAAGGGCCGCGGCACCGGAACGCTACGATGAAGCTGACTCGACAAGATTCACCGCTTACCGAAATCCTTTGGGAGAGCGCGTGGGAGAAAGACACCTGCCGGAACGGGATGCGAGGCACCGTCTGGGATAGAGTGTACACTATGCGAGAATGATAGAGGCAGAGGGCCTCCGGGTCCAAAGTGTTTTGGCCCAAGGATCATGAAAGAGCAACCACCGGTTCGCAACTTCCAGTTGCCCCGTGACACCAAAACTTACGATGGCACCACTAAGCCGGAAGATTGGCTCGCGGATTATGTGACCGCGGTATACGTTGCTGGCGGCGGAGGATGTGTAGCCGGAGGAGGAAACCGGCGTTGGGCTGTGAGGATTGTGCCAACGTTTTTAGTGGGACCGGCAAGAATCTGGTTGAACAACTTGCCGGCAGGAAGCATAAATGGCTGGTTGGACTTTGAGGAAGCCTTTGTGAGTAACTTCAGTAGCACCTACCGAAGGCCCAACAGGCCTCAGCAGCTCGCTTTGTGCGTGCAGCGCCCGCAGGAAACAGACCGGACACCTGACCCGGTGGAACTCTATTAGAAACTCTTGTGAAGGAGTGATAGAAGCACAAGCCATTGCTTGGTTTAGCCAGGGATGCCGGCGAGGTTCGCCTTTGTGGCAAAGGCGCGAAACATGCCAACAACTTTGGCGGAGATGATACGTGTGGCGGATAACTATGCGTTGGGAGACCCAATGCAACCGGTGGTGCAAGCTGAGCCGAACAGTCAAACCCCCCTCAGCAGCGCAGGAACAATACCGGGACAACCGGAACAACAAAAGAGGAAGATTTCCCGGATCGAGAGAGTGCAGCTCCGCAGCAAGTAGCTCTGTGCAAGAAAACTCGATGCCGGCGGCGGCAGGACGAAAACCGGATCGCAGCCATGGGCGGGTCCTAAGAAGCAATGGGTCGAAAAGAAACCCTGGGGCCAGAAAAAGAATTGGCAAGAACCCGTAAAATACACCATGGAAGCCGCCATGGATCAACCTTGCCGGTGGCACACGCCGAACCCGGCTCACCCATCAAACCACCTGACGAAGGATTGTTCTTGGACCAAGTACTTGATGCAAAAGGGGCAGTAAAAGATGCGCAAGCACAAGGGTGCACCACAATGTTGCCACCGTCACAAGATATGCTGCGCTAGCAACAACTACCGCCACCACCACCACTCCTTTGGAGCAAATGCTGCAGTCAGAGCCTCGGCCAAACAGGCAGCAGTACCAGCAAGTCAATCAGGTGGGAGAAGGCTATGGCCAACCACCTCCACCGGCACCTTTGGGCCGGAATGTTTATGAGGATCGGGCGTGTGCTGTGTCGTGTTGTCACTGAGCCGACAGACAAGCAAAGCCTACCTCGCCGTTCCATGGAAGTGAACGGTGATGCGCGTACCAAAATACATGCGTAGTCAGATCGGGAAGTCACCTGGTCGTTCAGGATCACCCAAAATCATGCCGAATCCGGTGGTTACGCTCTCGTGGTGGACCCAATCATGAAAGGGCCAACGACTCGCGTCAAGTTCAGCAAGGTGCTGATAGACAATGGGAGCATAAACATAATGTACCGGCACACCATGCATACGCTGGGCATAACAGAAAACATGCTTCAGCCAACTCGTACAACGTTCCACGGAATCGTTCCGGGTTTGTCTTGCGCCCCGTAGGAAAAGTTCGGGTGGACGTACGTTTGGAGGACGTGACAATTGCCGGGTTGAAAACATTGAGTTCGAGGTGGTGGACCTAGATAGTCCGTACCATGCCTGCTGGGGAGACCGGCATTGGCAGCCTTCATGGCCTCGACCCACACGGCGTATCTCAAGATGAAGATGCGGCACCTCGTGGACCCTTAGCTGTGGTGGGAAACTATAAAGTCACTGGAAAGCATCTGCCGGATCAAACCTAGCGGAATCTGGTGATCGCGGAGGAGAAAAGGAGGATGCAAACCGCCGTTGCGCTGCTCAGTCTTCACAGTTGAGCTTAGCGGCAATGAGTGAAAGTTTGAGCGCTCCAGCGTTCAAGCCGACAAAGGAAACAAAGGACATCGTGCTGGATCCGGCTTACCCCGAGCGCACCGTTCGTATCGGTGCCGGCCTCGATCAGGCATAGGAAAGCGCGCTCGTCGGCCCGTGAGAATCGGAATATCTTTGCCTGGTCTACTGATGACTTGGTAGGTGTTCCGAGGGAGCTGGCTGAGCACTCTTTGAACGTCCGGAAGGATGCCAAGCCGGTGCGACAACCCTTGCGCCGGTTCGCTGAAGATAGGAGGAAGATTATTGGAGAAGAGGTGACGAAATTGTTAGTTGCCGGTTTCATCGTGGAGGTCACGCATACTGAGTGGCTGGCCAATCCGGTAATGGTCGAAAAGAAAAAAGATGAGAACCTGGAGGCAAAAGCTCCAAAGGTGTGGCGCATGTGCATCGACTACACCAACCTCAACAAGGCTTGCCCAAGAGATCCTTTCCTCTACCGCGGATCGATCAAGTGATTGATTCAACTGCTGGGTGTGAGTTGTTGTCTTTCCTGGATGCTTATTCCGGTTTCCACCAAATCCCCTTGAAAAAGGAAGATCAAATAAAAGCTGCGTTCATTACCCCGCACGGGGCTTATTGCTATGTCACTATGCCTTTTGGTTTGCGCCACGCTGGTGCAACGTACCAGCGCTGTATGCAAAAGTGCTTGTTTGATCAAATTGGAAAGAATGTGCAAGTTTATGTGGACGACATTGTGATAAAAACTAAGGTAAAAGATACCCTAATTGACGATATCCGGCAAACATTTGATATTTAAGAAGGTTAGGATGAAACTTCATCCGTGAAATGTTGGTGTCCCTGCCGGCAAGCTGCTGGGTTTCGTCTCAAGCCGGGGCATTGAGGTCAATCATTAAAAATCCGGGCAGCCAGAGAATGACGATACCGCGAGATCTCAAGGATGTACAAAAGTTTACTGGAAGCTTAGCATAGCTAAGCCAGTTCATAAGCAGGTTGGGAGAGAAAGCCTTGCCACTCTACGCTCTGATGAAAAAATCCGATACGTTCGTCTGGACCCCTCCAGACGCGGCGTTTAAAGAGCTAAAAACGATGCTAGCCACTGCACCATTGGCTTCGCCACTGGAAAGAGAGCCCATGTTGTTATACATAGCAGCAACTAACCGGTTGTGAGTGTTGTTGTGGTAGTAGAAAGAGAAGAGGAAGGAAAAACCGTCCAGAGGCCGGTATACTACCTGAGCAAAGTGCTCTCCCTCTCAAAGCAAAACTACCCACACTTCCAGAAAATGACTTATGGCATGTTCATGGCCGCCACAAAGCTCAAGCACTACTTCGAGGAGCACCCCATGAAGGTGGTGAGTGAGGCACCCATCTCCGATATCATGTGCAACAAAGATGCCAGCGGCAGGATTGCAAAATGGGCAATTCAGATATCACCATATGTACCGGTGTATGAAAGAAGAGATGCCATCAAATCGCAAGCTTTAGCTGATTTCTTGGTTGATTGGGCAGAAATGCAATACAAGCCCCCAGACCAGAGAATAGAGTACTGGAAAATGCACTTTGACGGATCCAAACTCAAAGAGGGTCTAGGTGCCGGTGTGGTGCTCACCTCACCAAAGGGAGATCATCTCCGGTATGTTTTACAAGTGCATTTCAGGGCATCAAACAATGTCGCTGAATACGAGGCTTTGATCCATGGGCTTAAGGTCGCAAAAGAAATTGGTGCACACCGGATCATTTGCTATGGAGATTCAGATCTTGTGGTACAACAATGTTCCGGAGATTGGGACGCAAAAGATGCCAACATGGCCTTATACCAGTTTCACGTGCAAAAGATCGCCGGATTCTTCGAAGGGTGTGAGTTTCACCATGTGCCGCGTGCGGAAAATGAAGCCGCGATGCTTTGTCCATGGGCTCGTCCAGGCAAGAAATTCCTCCCGGGAATAGCCTTGGCACACTTAAGAGTACCATCGATCAAACCAAGTCCGGAGTCGGAGTCAATTTTTGTACCGGAATCACATGTTGTACCAATGGATATCGACGAGGAAACCCGGGGACTGGTAAGCTCGGGAAGCTCTGGGAAGACTAGTGCATGTTGGAGGGACAATGTTGGTGGATAACATGGACATAGACGTACCGGTGTTCCTGGTTCGGGAGGCACAATCATGGGTTAAACCTATTAAGGAATTCCTGATCAACGGCACCTTGCCGGTTGACGAAAATGAGTCTAGAAGGATACAGAGGAGGTCCAAAGCTTACACCATCATCAATGGCGAGGTGTACAAGAGAAGTGTTACCGGTGTACTCCAAAGGTGTGTGGAACCGGAAGAGGGAAGAGAAATGCTCGAGGAAATGTGGGCATCACGCTTCGTCAAGGGCGCTGGTGGCAAAAGTGTTCCGGCATGGGTTCTATTGGCCAATGGCTTTGCAAAATGCGGAGGATATGGTAAGAAAATGCAATGGGTGCCAGAGGTACGCCAAGCAAAACCATACCCCATCCGGTTTAAAGACCATACCGCTAACTTGGCCGTTTGCCGTTTTGGTGCCTAGACATGGTTGGCCCATTCAAAACCGCAAGGAAAACATGACCCACATCTTGGTTATGGTGGATAAATTCACCAAGTGGCTAGAAGTGAAACCCATTGCAAAACAATGGGCGCACAATGTGAAGTTCTTAAAAGATGTATTTTGCGTATGGCTGCATAGCATTATCACTGACAATGGCACAAACTGCTCAAGGTGAGTTCAAAAGATTTTGTGAGGACAACAATATCCGGTTGGATTTGTGCTCAGTCGCACACCCACAAGGCAATGGCCAAGTTGAAAGAACAAACGCTTTGGTACTTTCCGGTATCAAACCAAGACTCATCGATGCGGTGGAAAAATCGCCGGGGTGTTGGCTCGATGAGCTACCATCCGTACTGTGGAGTATAAGAACAACTCCAAACCGGTCTACCGGATACACTCCATTCTTTATGGTTTATGGAGCAGAAGCGGTCATACCAACCGACATTCCCCATGATTCACCGAGGGTGCAACTCTATACCGAAGAAGAGGTAAAGGAGGCCCGAGAAAACGATGTGGACTTGCTAGAAGAAGCAAGAAAATTAGCTTTGGCAAGAACAGCCATTTACCAGCAAAACCTCAGACGCTATCACAGTCGGAAGGTTAACCCGAGGGTATTCAGGGAAGGAGACCTAGTGCTACGCCTAGTGCAGCGCACTGAAGGCCGGCACAAGCTTTCCCCTCCATGGGAAGGACCTTTCATTGTGAGCAAGGCTCTCCACAATGATGCCTATTACCTGATTGATGCACAGGAATGGAAGAAAGAAAGGCGGACAGGTCCGGAGAGGAGACCAAGCGTCCGTGGAATGTAGCTCTGTTGCGTCCTTTCTACTCTTGAAGTTGCGGTGTAAGAAGTTCCTTTTTGTACCTTATTTGTTATGAATAAAAGGTGTCGGAACCTCGAATGAGTCTCGGGGACTACCCTTACTAAAGTTGTATGTAACATGTTTGTTTTTTCAGTTTACCGGTTGCTTATTGAACGTTTTCTTTCCGGTTTAGTAGTGTGCTAGACCCTACCGGAGTCTTCGACTCTGCTGTTGTCCGTAACTTGGCTTCATGGCAAGCAAGATAAACCGGTAGGGGATAAGCACATGAACTGCGAAGAGGAGAGCGGGAAAGAACAATCATAAAAATTTAACTAACCCCGGTTATACCGGTTTTTGCAAAAATTTCGAGTTATTTCTAAGTTCAAGAAAATGCTTGCTTGGTAAAAGAACTTTGTGCTCATACGCCAAAACGCCCAGAGAAGGTAGGCAGAGCCAAAGCAAAAGAGCCAAGTATGCATCAATTGGATGCGGAAACAATTTCGGAATCATTGCAGTGCAAGAAAAAGCAAATCAACAAGCAAATATGCTAAGGCAAACATAAGTTAATTAACTACCGGTATAGCGTACCGGCATAAACTGTTGTACCACAACCAAAATAGAGATTAAGTATTATCTTACATCATAAGACCCCGGCATACTGGGGTAGAATTTAACGGGCAATGTTTCCAAGTTGAACAGGGCAAGCATATCACAGGCAACATTCAGGCAACATTCAGGCAACAGGGGCTTCGGGAGGAGCGTCGTTGGCGTCAGAACCCTCTGGAGGCGCGTCACCGGCTCCGGCCTCATCAGCGTCTTCACCCTCCTCCTCGTCGCTCAGATAGTCCTTGACGTAGGGAGAGGGGATGAAGGTGCGCATCTCGGCGTACTCCGCGATGTGGTACGCTCGATCCTTCCGCTTAGCGGTGAGGACCGGGTCCAAGTCGGTTGCAGCCCCTTCGCGCACGCCGGTGAAGGCGTCCAGATCCAGCTCCGGGTACCAGGAGCAGGCAACGCGAAGCGCTGAGTCTGCTCCGGCACGGGCAGCAGAGCACTGCCACTCCCGGATCCTTCGGCCGGCACCCTTCAGGCGGTCGCTGATGAGGGAGAAGGTGTCTGGCACTTCTTCTCCAGGCCAAAGAGTCCTGTAGAGCTGGGTGGCCACCTGCGGAATGTCAGAGAGGTTCCGATCCACGCAGCGCATGTGGGAGACCCGCGCGTTCAGCGCAACCAGGTGGTCATAGGGATCCCAGGGCGCACCCAGGTTCTTGTATGCCTGTAGCACCCGGCGCTCTCCAACCTTCTTCACAGCAACGCCTGGGAGTCCGGGAAGAGCCCTGCAAGACAAAGAAAAAAGCTAAGCACATGCTACCGGAACAGATGAGCTTATAAGCAGGAACCGGAAAGGAAAAAAGAGAACTTACGGAAGGGCAAGCGCGTCAGTCTGCGTGACCAGAAGGTCGTATTCCTTCTGCTCCGCCTCCAGCCGCGCGGCCTTGTCCTCAGCAGCTTTCCGCGCCTTGGCGGCCTCCTCCAGCTCAGCCTGCAACACCACGTTGGCATTGCCGGCATCCTCCAGCGCCTCATGCAGCTTGGCCTCCGCAGCGGATTCAGCAGCCTTCAGCGCCTTGGCATGGTCAAGACCAAGCTGGATAAGCTGGTCCTTGAGCTCCTTGTAGCTGGTTTTCTGGGCGCTCAGATCCTCCTGATGCTGCCGAATAAGTTGGTCCTTCTCCTCTGAAACCCGGAAAGAGAGTGTTAGCAAAGTTGTACTGATACAATGTAGAGAAAGCAAGTTAACTGGAAAACAGGAAGCTGTACCTTGGGCGGCGGCAAGCTGCGTCTTGAGGGCCTCAATAGAAGCTTCCGGGATGGCTGTTGAAACAGAAAATCATAAGTGTTAAGAATTGAGAGAAAGAAGGCTTTCCGGTAAAAAGATGCCGGAGACGCAGAGATTTACCTTGGCACTTGTTGTGTGCCTCAGCGAGGTCCCGGTGCTCCCAAAGAAGCTCCTCAAAGAGGATCTTCCGAGCGTCAGCCGTGGTCTGTTCAAGAAAATGATGTTAGCTAAGAGCAAAGATCTTAACCCGAAACTCGGGGACTGGCTATGCCGGTTTCGCGCGTTTCTAGTTAAGTTTCGCGCTAAGAGCTACGCTCTCAACACGAAACTCGGGGACTGGGAGGATAGACAAGATTCAGCAAAAAGAGAAACCGGCATAAGTTGAAAGTTCAAGGAAAGATAGAAAAGAGCCAGAAGAAGAGGAATCAAGATAAATCAAAAAATGGAACAGGCTCTGTGAGACTTACCATCATGTTATTCGTGGCATCAAACCACGCGCTGTCCAGCTCCTTGACGGCCCGACGCAGCCGCATGAAGTGCTCTTCTGAGCTCCGCTCACCAGCGGGGTCAGGCGCCGGTAGCCGGTCCTTGCCCAGGCCGCGGGTCGCCTTGGACATGTCCGCGGCGTTCCACTTCTCCGCATAGGGCAGCAAGTGCCCCAGCTCCCGGCCTTCGCGCTGGAACGCGGTGATCCGGCCAAGCAGGCCGGTGGCCTTCTCGCCGGCTGCGCTAGCGGCGCGGGAGACGTGCAGCACCAAGGGCTGCTGGCCGCCGGAGGGGGCGCTAGAGGCCGTTGCCTTCCCCTTGACGAGCGTCAAGGTCTTGGGCGGCGGCGCCGTTGGAGTGGCACCGGCTGGCTCGGTGCGAGGAGCTTCCGGCGGTGGCGTTGGCGTGGTCCTGGGAGAAGGGGGAGCGCCAGGCGCGTCACCCGGGTTGGAGCTTGCCGGCGCGGAAGTTTCCGGCGCGGCTCTGGAGGGGGAAGACGTCTTGGTCTTCTTCTTCTTCTTCTTCTGGGACGGGAGGAACCAGAGGTTCCGCCCGCCCGGCAGCTTCTTCTCCGGCGCCGGTGTTGCTGGCGCCGGTGTCTTGGTTCTCGGGAGGGAGACAAGGTCCTCCTCCGCGCGGTGATCTGGCGGTGTAGGGGCCGCGCGCCCCGAACTTGTAGTGCCTCCCAGAGGGAGGCAGAGGTGTTGCCGGCACCGGATGGTGCCGGGCTTGAGTGAGGGAGGAGTTGAGGTCCTTGCGGATCCGGTGAGCCTCAGGCCTGGGGCCAAGCTTGAGCGCGGGGCTGAAAGAAAGAAAAGAAAGGGTGGAAAAAGCAACCGGAAAAGAAGCTTGTAAAAACAAAACAAGCGAGAAACGGGGGTCTTACCCCGAAGAGGTCGGCATCTGCCTGCTCTTGTAGCGCCTCACGCTGCGACTTCCCCGCAAGGGTTCAGTCCGGAAACGCTTGGATGCAGGGGCTGGCTTGAACCGGCGTCGGAGGCCGGAGCCTTGTTCTTTTGGCCTTGGGCCATGAGTTTCTCCACAAACTCATGGCCTGCCTCGGCTGCAGGGGGAACGTGCTCGTGGACTGTGGGTTGATGTTGGTGAGGGAACATCTACAGAGGAACAATAACAGAAGAATATGAGAGATCAAAAAGAAGAGCTACCTCAAGCAAGGTCAGGTCGTCAGACGAACCGGATGGTTCCGGTGGAGATTTGCCGAGGCGCGAGGAGTCCGGCCCATCTTCAGATCCTGCCAATGAATGAAGGGGTCCGGGTCGAACTTGTCCAAAGCACGCTTCCGGCAAGGGCCTCGCCGGTCTGAGTCAATGCGGGGGAAGCGGTCCTTGGCCTGAAAGCAAAAGAAAAAAGGGTTAGTCACAGTATAAAAGTTACCGGTAAACCGACCCGAGTTGCGTAATTTCTTACTTCTTGGGTCGGAGGGTTAGTGGAACTGAGGCCCCATTCCCAATCATCCGGCATGGCAGTCTGGCAGATCTGCCTAGCCTTGAGGACAATGTCCTTCTTGCTGAGAGGAAGTCCGGTGATCTTGGTAGGATCACCGGGACCGTACATCTCGCTCATCTTATGAGCGCGGTGATACGTCTCCAACGTATCGATAATTTCTTATGTTCCATGCCACATTATTGATGTTATCTACATGTTATATGCACATTATATGTCATATTTATGCATTTTCTGGAACTAACCTATTAACAAGATGCCGAAGAGCCAGTTGCTGTTTTCTGTTTTGGTTTCAAATCCTAGTAAGGAAATATTCTCGGAATTGGACCAGAAATCAACGCCCAGGGTCTATTTCCCACGAAGCTCCAGAAGTCCGAAGACGAGACGAAGAGGGGCCACGAGGGGGGCCACACCATAGGGCGGCGCGGCCCCCCCTTGGCCGCGCGGCCCTGTGGTGTGGGGCCCTCGTGCCGCCTCTTGACCTACCCTTCCGCCTACTTAAAGCCTCCGTCGCGAAACCCCCAGTACCGAGAGCCACGATACGGAAAACCTTCCAGAGACGCAGCCGCCGCCAATCCCATCTCGGGGATTCAGGAGATCTCCTCCGGCCTGCCGGAGAGGGGATTCATCTCTCGGAGGACTCTACACCGCCATGGTCGCCTCCGGAGTGATGAGTGAGTAGTTCACCCCTGGACTATGGGTCCATAGCGGTAGCTAGATGGTTGTCTTCTCCTTATGTGCTTCATTGTTGGATCTTGTGAGCTGCCTAACATGATCAAGATCATCTATCTGTAATTCTATATGTTGTGTTTGTCGGGATCCGATGGATAGAGAATACTATGCTATGGTAATTATCAATCTGATGTTTATGTGTTGTTTATGATCTTGCATGCTCTCCGTTATTAGTAGAGGCTCTGGCCAAGTTAATGCTAGTAACTCCAAGAGGGAGTATTTATGCTCGATAGTGGGTTCATGCTGCATTGATATCTGGGGGAGTGACAGAAACCTCTAAGGTTGTGGATGTGCTGTTGCCACTAGGGATAAAACATTGATGCTATGTCCGAGGATGTAGTTATTGATTACATTACGCACCATACTTAATGCAATTGTCATTGTTTGCAACTTAATACTGGAGGGTTCGGATGATAACCTGAAGGTGGACTTTTTAGGCATAGATGCATTTGGATGGCGGTCTATGTACTTTGTCGTAATGCCCAATTAAATCTCACTATATTTACCATGTCATGTATGTGCATTGTTATGCCCTCTCTATTTGTCAATTGCCCATTGTAATTTGTTCACCCAACATGCTTTTATCTTATGGGAGAACACCTCTAGTGAACATGGACCGGTCCAATTCTCTTTCTGAAATACAATCTTTGCAATACTTGTTTTCTGCTGTTTTCTTGCAAACAATCATCTTCCACACAATACGGTTAATCCTTTGTTACAGCAAGCCGGTGAGATTGACAACCTCACTGTTTCGTTGAGGCAAAGTACTTTGTGTTGTGCAGGTTCCACGTTAGCGCCGGAATCCCTGGTGTTGCGCCGCACTACATCCCGCCGCCATCAACCTTCAACGTGCTTCTTGGCTCCTCCTTGGTTCGATAAACCTTGGTTTCTTCCTGAGGAAACTTGCTGCTGTACGCATCACACCTTCCACTTGGGGTTCCCAACGAGCGTGTGCTTTACGCGTCATCAAGCTAAATTTCTGGCGCCGTTGCCGGGGAGATCAAGACACGCTGCAAGGGGAGTCTCCACTTCTCAATCTCTTTACTTTTTTTGTCTTGCTTTATTTTATTTACTACTTTGTTTGCTGCACCTAAACAAAACACAAAAAAATTAGTTGCTAGTTTTACTTTATTTACTGTCTTGCTCTCTATATCGAAAACACAAAAAAATTAGTTACTCGCATTTACTTTATTATTATGTCTAGTCCCGTAGTTGTTACTCTATCACCTGAGGAATCAATCTTCACTTTTAAACAAGGAGGTGAAGAGAATTTTAAAGAAGCATGGTCTAGAATTTTTGATTCTTATAGTAAAACTGAACCTAAAATGACCCTAAGTTTGCTTCTTAGTAATTTTTATTTTGGGCTTATTCTTCGTTATAGATATGCCTTAGATGTTGTAGTGGGAGGAGATTTCCTTCATTGCGATGGGGATCAAGCTTTTAATGCTATAAGGAAATTGATTACATCGTTTAGCTCTGATAATAATTTCGATCCATCTCATGCTAGTATGCATAATAGATTAAACACTATTGAAACAAATATATCTTGTTTAAAAGAAGTGTATAACCGAATTCGCGAATACTATGATTATGTTCCATTAAGCTTCGAACCTTCAATGTGGGTGCCTACTATTAAAGTTACTATTGGTGGTGAAACTTTCCCTGCTCGTTGTGATATTATGTCTGAGTTTTGCCTTATGCCTGAAAGTATTTATAAATCTTTAACACTTTGGGAACTTACTGAAGGAGGAGAAGAAATAACTCTTATGGATAACTCTGTTGTAATTCCTAAGGGTATAGCTGAAGGTGTTTTTACAACCTTTCTTGGAAGGACGGTATCCACTGATTATCTTGTTATTGAATGTGTAGGGACAGGACAAATCACGCTTGGAAGATCCCTGCTGAAACTCATGGGAGCAGTCATAGATGTTGGGAAAGGCACTCTAAATTTTACCTCTACACCCGGATGCGGTCATGTATTCCCTAGACCAAGAGTAAGAATAAGAGTAAGAAAGGTAAGGGTAACACCCCTGGTAAGAATGCCAATGCTTCATCTCTCAAATACTTGATATACACTTTACGCCTAGCTGAAAGGCGTTAAAGCAGCTTATGGGAGACAACCCATTGTTTTTACTACAGTACTTTGTTTTATATTTGAGTTTTGGAAGTTGTTTACTACTGTAGCAACTTCTCCTTATCATGTTTTTTGTGCCAAGTAAAGTCTCTATAGTAAGGTTCATACTAGATTTGGATTACTGCGCAGAGACAGATTTCTTTGCTGTCACGAATCTGGGTCTAATTCTCTGTAGGAAACTCAGAAAATTATGCCAATTTACGTGAGTGATCCTCAGATATGTACGCAACTTTCATTAGTTTTGAGTTTTTCCATTTGAGCAAGTCTGGTGCCATTTAAAATTCGTCTTTACGAACTGTTCTGTTTTGACAGATTCTGCCTTTTATTCGCATTGCCTCTTTTGCTATGTTGGATGAATTTCTTTGATCCATTAATGTCCAGTAGCTTTATGCAATGTCCAGAAGTGTAAAGAATGATTGTGTCACCTCTAAACATGTACATTTTTATTGTGCACTAACTCTCTAATGAGTTTGCTTGAAGTTTGGTGTGAAGGAAGTTTTCAAGGATCAAGAGAGGATGATATACTATGATCAAGAGGAGTGAAAGCTCTAAGCTTGGGGATGCCCCGGTGGTTCACCCCTGCATATTCTAAGAAGACTCAAGCGTCTAAGCTTGGGGATGCCCAAGGCATCTCCTTCTTCATCGACAACATCATCAGGTTCCTCCCCTGAAACTACATTTTTATTCCGTCACATCTTATGCACTTTGCTTGGAGCGTCGGTTTGTTTTGTTTTTGTTTTGTTTGAATAAAGTTGGATCTAGCATTCACTTTGTGGGAGAGGGACACACTCCGCTGTTGCATATGGACAAATATGTCCTTAGGCTTTACTCATAATGTTCAAGGCGAAGTTTCTTCTTCGTTAAATTGTTATATGGTTGGAATTGGAAAATGCTACATGTAGTAATTGCTAAAAATGTCTTGGGTAATGTGATACTTGGCAATTGTTGTGCTCATGTTTAAGCTCTTGCATCATATACTTTGCACCCATTAATGAAGAAATACTTAGAGCTTGCTAATTTGGTTTGCATATTTGGTTTCTCTAGAGTCTAGATAATATCTAGTATTGAGTTTTGGACAACAAGGAAGACGGTGTAGAGTCTTATAATGTTTACAATATGTCTTTTATGTGAGTTTTGCTGCACCATTCATCCTTGTGTTTGTTTCAAATAACCTTGCTAGCCTAAACCTTGTATCGAGAGGGAATACTTCTCATGCATCCAAAATCCTTGAGCCAACCACTATGCCATTTGTGTCCACCATACCTACCTACTACATGGTATTTTCCGCCATTCCAAAGTAAATTGCTTGAGTGCTACCTTTAAATTTCCATCATTCGCCTTTGCAATATATAGCTCATGGGACAAAATAGCTTTAAAAACTATTGTGGTATTGAATATGTACTTATGCACTTTATCTCTTATTAAGTTGCTTGTTGTGCGATAACCATGTTCCTGGGCGCCATCAACTACTCTTTGTTGAATATCATGTGAGTTGCTATGCATGTCGTCTTGTGCAGTAAGGAGATCTACCACCATATGGTTAAGCATGCATATTGTTAGAGAAGAACATTGGGCCGCTAACTAAAGCCATGAATCATGGTGGAAGTTTCAGTTTTGGACACATATCCTCAATCTCAGTGAGAATAATAATTGTTGTTACATGCTTATGCATTAAAGAGGAGTCCATTATCTGTGTGTCCATGTTGTCCCGGTATGGGTGTCTAAGTTGAAGAATGATCAAAAGCGAATCCAATGCGAACTTTCTCCTTAGACCCTTGTACTGGCGGCATGGAGGTACCCCATTGTGACACTTGGTCAAAACATGTGCATTGTGATGATCCGGTAGTCCAAGCTAAGTAGGACAAGGTGCGGGCACTATTAGTATACTATGCATGAGGCTTGCAACTTGTAAGATATAATTTACATAACTCATATGCTTTATTACTACCGTTGACAAAATTGTTTCATGTTTTCAAAATAAAAGCTCTAGCACAAATATAGCAATCGATGCTTTCCTCTTTGAAGGACCTTTCTTTTACTTTTATGTTGAGTCAGTTCACCTATCTCTCTCCACCTCAAGAAGCAAACACTTGTGTGAACTGTGCATTGATTCCTACATACTTGCATATTGCACTTGTTATATTACTCTATGTTGACAATTATCCATGAGATATACATGTTATAAGTTGAAAGCAACCGCTGAAACTTAATCTTCCTTTGTGTTGCTTCAATACCTTTACTTTGATTTATTGCTTTATGAGTTAACTCTTATGCAAGACTTATTGATGCTTGTCTTGAAGTACTATTCATGAAAAGTCTTTGCTTTATGATTCATTTGTTTACTCATGTCATTACCATTGTTTTGATCGCTGCATTCATTACATATGCTTTACAAATAGTATGATCAAGATTATGATGGCATGTCACTTCAGAAATTATCTTTGTTATCGTTTTACCTGCTCGGGACGAGCAGAACTAAGCTTGGGGATGCTGATACGTCTCCAACGTATCGATAATTTCTTATGTTCCATGCCACATTATTGATGTTATCTACATGTTATATGCACATTATATGTCATATTTATGCATTTTCTGGAACTAACCTATTAACAAGATGCCGAAGAGCCATTCCTGTTTTCTGCTGTTTTTGGTTTCAGAAATCCTAGTAAGGAAATATTCTCGGAATTGGACGAAATCAACGCCCAGGTCCTATTTCGCCAAGCTTCCAAGTCCGAAGACGAGACGAAGAGGGGCCACGAGGGGGCCACACCCTAGGGCGGCGCGGCCCCTTGGCCGCGCGGCCCTGTGGTGTGGGGCCCTCGTGCCGCCTCTTGACCTACCCTTCCGCCCTTAAAGCCTCCCGCGAAACCCCCAGATGAGAGCCACGATACGGAAAACCTTCCAGAGACGCCGCCGCCAATCCCATCTCGGGGATTCAGGAGATCTCCGGCACGGGAGAGGGGATTCATCTCTCGGAGGACTCTACACGCCATGGTCGCCTCCGGAGTGATGAGTGAGTAGTTCACCCCTGGACTATGGGTCCATAGCGGTAGCTAGATGGTTGTCTTCTCCTTATGTGCTTCATTGTTGGATCTTGTGAGCTGCCTAACATGATCAAGATCATCTATCTGTAATTCTATATGTTGTGTTTGTCGGGATCCGATGGATAGAGAATACTATGCTATGGTAATTATCAATCTGATGTTTATGTGTTGTTTATGATCTTGCATGCTCTCGTTATTAGTAGAGGCTCGGCCAAGTTAATGCTAGTAACTCCAAGAGGAGTATTTATGCTCGATAGTGGGTTCATGCCTGCATTGATATCTGGGGGAGTGACAGAAACCTCTAAGGTTGTGTTGTGCTGTTGCCACTAGGGATAAAACATTGATGCTATGTCCGAGGATGTAGTTATTGATTACATTACGCACCATACTTAATGCAATTGTCTGTTGTTTGCAACTTAATACGGAGGTTCGGATGATAACTTGAAGGTGGACTTTTTAGGCATAGATGCGGTTGGATGGCGGTCTATGTACTTTGTCGTAATGCCCAATTAAATCTCACTATATTTACCATGTCATGTATGTGCATCGCGGTGCCCTCTCTATTTGTCAATTGCCCGACTGTAATTTGTTCACCCAACATGCTTTTATCTTATGGGAGAGACACCTCTAGTGAACTGTGGACCCCGGTCCAATTCTCTTTACTGAAATACAATCTACTGCAATACTTGTTTTCTACTGTTTTCTGCAAACAATCATCTTCCACACAATACGGTTAATCCTTTGTTACAGCAAGCCGGTGAGATTGACAACCTCACTGTTTCGTTGGGGCAAAGTACTTTGGTTGTGTTGTGCAGGTTCCACGTTGGCGCCGGAATCCCTGGTGTTGCGCCGCACTACATCCCGCCGCCATCAACCTTCAACGTGCTTCTTGGCTCCTCTGGTTCGATAAACCTTGGTTTCTTACTGAGGGAAACTTTCTTGTGGGATCACCAGGACCGTAATTCGCTCATCACGCGGCGCTTAAGAGGAAGCACCCGGCGCGAGATGAAGGCGCGGATAATATCATCGGAGCAGATGTTAGTCTCCTTCGTCAGCTTCTCTATGAAGCGTACCACCCGGTTTGTTTCGATATGATCAGTCTTCGGGTGGTAGCTCCAGTTGATTTTTCTGGGCGGCGCCGGATTAAAAGACGGCAGATCGATGAGATCTGCGGCGCCGTCGTTCTTCACATAGAAGAAGGTCCCTTGCCATAACCGGCATGACTCGAGACCGGAAAACTTGAAAAAAGGGCTCCCTTGGCGGGAGCCGATGATGCAAGACCCGCATTGTACGGGGGTTTGGGTTTAGGGATTTCCTTGCCCTGAGCGGAATTGATCCGAAGAGCAAAGAAACGGGCAAACGTCTCGCGAGTGGGACGAATGCCGATATAAGCCTCCATAAAGGTGGCGTAGCAAGAGAGGTAGAAGATGGCGTTGCCGGGGAGATGATGAGGTTGGAGTTGGTAAAAATCAAGAAAACTCCGGAAAAAAGCAGAGGCGGTAAGGCCGAAGCCGCGCTCGAAGTGAGCGAGAAAAACAACGCGTTCACCGGGCTTAGGCGCCGGTTCAATCTCGTCGCCAGGGAGCCGGCAGGATACTCCCTCCGGAATCCTCCTGGACCGGTAAAGCCAGTCAATTTCGTACTGGCTAACGTTGGAGCCCATCCAGGCCCCGCGTGTGATACCGGCGGGATCTACGCCGGAAGCTTGGCTAGAGCTACCGGTTTCTTGGTCGCTACCGGAATCAATGTCCATCTGGGCAAGATCGGCGGTTAATCCGTCGGAGGATTGGCTATGCCGGCTATCAGAAGAAGAGGCAGAAGAAGAGGCAGAGGAAGACTCCTCACTGGACATGAAATTTGACGAAGAGAAACACGAATCCCACGATTTACCCCCGCGCGAAGATCTACGAGTAAGAGAAAAAGCAAAAGAAAAGGAGAAGTAAATACGCTACCAACTCAAGATCTAGAAAGCAAGCAAAAGAGGGGTAAACGCAGATTGAGCCTAACCTGAGGCGGCGGAGGGAAGTGGCTCGCGGTGGAGTGGCGAGCCTGCGGTTGGCGAGGAGGTCCGTCGACGGCGAGGTGGAGAAGAGCTTGAGGAAACACCAATGCCGCGACCGCGAGAGAAGCGCCGCAGAGGTTCTTCGCGCGGCGGAGTTCGGCGACGTCCGGCGAAGCAGAAGCGGAGATTCGCTGGGCGGCGGAGCTCGAGCGGCGAGCGAAGCGGCGGAGGCGCAGAGAGCAAAGGACACTGTGCGCGAAGAAGTGGGGAATGCGAGAAGAGGAAGAAGAAGGAGCGGTTTCGCCTTATAAAGGAAGAGAGAGAGGTGGGCCGCCGCCGGGCCGCGGCGGTTCGGTCCGCGGGCCGCGACGGTTCGCTCAAGGGCCGCCGCGTGGCGCAGCGACACGCGTAAAAACAAAAAGCCACGGGGAGGTGCACACGGATCCGGAACGTGGCCAGGATCCGCTATGAGGCGATTAATACGCGCGCCGAAGGGAAGTGACCCACACTGACGCGTCGATCACGATGCGCATGTCACCGATGGGCGTGGGGCCGAGCCTCGACTTCGCCGAGGAGGTGTTTAATGACTAAGATGCCGGAGGATAAGATACCGAAAAATGCCTTGCAAAGAGAGAAAACGTGAGTCCGGGCAAAGATGCCGGATCTAAGCTAAGCGCCGGATAGATTAAACCGGTATCCAAGGACGTGAGAACCTGGCATGGTCTGTTGGATAGAATCCGCCAGACTATACCAGCTTCGGGGACTAATGTTGGGGGATGACCCCCGGTATGCCAAAGGCATGCCAAACCGGATGGTTTGAGCCATCAAGATACCGGTTTAATGTTCATACCGGAGCACAAAGATAAGAGTTTGGCTAAGTAAAGCTAAGCCGGTATCCCCAAGAGGGGTATACCGGGACCGGGTAAAGAAGACACCGGGATACCGGAAGGAAGAGCATGTCGGCAGGACTGGTCAAAGATTCTCTCGAGCTAGAGGACAAAGATGAGCTAAGCAAAGTAGCTTTAAACGAAGCCCTGCGACAAAGAGGAGGATGACGATGAAAGAAGCCGGAGGACGTCAGATTAAAGAAGACCCCGGTGTCATCTATGATTAAAGTAACTTTGTAAAGTAGTTTGTCTAGTCAAAGATGCCATTAGGGTTTCTTCCCCTGTAAGCCACCCTCTCCCCTATATAAGGAGAGGGGGCACACCCGTACTCGGGAGCGATGAGTAAGTAGCGACCAGCGTTGAGCAGAGAGAGAGAGATCCTGTAAGCACAAACTTGTAACCTGTGGAGATCAATAAAGAAGATGATCTAGAGCGAGTTCTTCCTTATGTCTTTCTTCTTCAACCTCTAGCCTTGGCTAAGTTCTTGAGGAAACCATCCGGAAGTTCATCCCATCTAATCACAAACCCTCCCCCGAATCCTCTAGCGTCCATTCGGCCCCAACTCAAGCCATCCTATGGCATCTGTCCGTTCACCACGACGACAACCAGGCCCGTGCCGAATCCTTCAGGTAGAGTTGCAAGCACTGCATTGCTGCTATCTGATTTCCTTTGTGTAGGATCACAGTCTGCAAGTAATCGTCTATCCATGACCTCGGCTCCTGCTGTCCATCATACTTAGCAGCGTCAGTAGGGGTAGGTTTGAACTTTTTGGGTGGCATCGTCTCACGGATCTTGTAGCTTAAACAATCAGCTCCCCTCAACTCGCCGTCGTACTCCTGGCTTTCTTCTGAGGCGTCGCTATCGTACTCCTCCCTCGCGGCTCGCCGTCGCCTAGCTTTGTCGATTCTACTCTGGGTGATTTCGTCTCGGGCGTCCCTTGAGCGATGCTTTGAGCCGCTGGCTTGGAGCGTGGACTTTTCCTTCCGTGGAACCAGATTGTCTCCCAGGATGGCGAGGATTTCCAGGGCGCCCCAATGAGCTTGAGCCATAGAACCTTCGGGTCGTTGGTTGATGAGGTACGCCGCGAGGTTTGCAGTTGCTCCCTCAACGGTTTTTGGCCTTAACATACCCGCAGTGTCCGTAGTCATGAAGGACTTGGATAGGTTTGACGTTATTTCTCTAGCATCGTCTTCCGAAAGCCTGGATAGCCTTGATCGGTGCCTCCCTACACCTTGGCTGCTTCGGGACGCGCTTCCTCGCGAGCCCCTTCGTCGTTCACTAGATTGATCTGCTGCTAACAGACGTCTTTCGAGGATGGCCTGCTCATTCGATAGTCACTCCCGATTTTTCTCCAAGATGGAGCGATAAGCATTGAGGGTTCCAACCGAAGTTCCGGCGGGAAGCGGTGTGTTATTAAGTACGGCTGCCCGGGCTGCTGCCCATTCTTCCTCCACGATGGTGTAATCGCTATTGTTGTTACTGGCACTGTTTTCAAAGCTATGTCGTCTGCTGGAGTGAGGGGTGTGATCTCCACCTCCCCCGTTTCTTGCGTTATTGGCGGCATAGACTTGGTGACGCGCCGTTTTCCAGGTGACCTCCTTGACAACGTTGTCGACACTGTCCTCTCCCGATGAATACCGGGCACTGCAGATGAACGGTGTGTCACTCGATCCCAACCCGTGCCTGGTGTCGCAGTTCAGGCAGTAGTACGAGGTCATCTCCGATAGTACGGGGTTATCGGATCCGACCGACATTGAAGACATCGACCGAGGGGTTGATGGTGGAGACGAATTCGTCGAGTCTGTCAGGCCAGCCGAAAGATCGATTGATGATGACATGATCGACCCTGCGGCCGGTGGGGGCGATTTCTTTGCTAATCTGGGGACGAACGGTTCCAGCAAACGAAGGACTCCTTCCGCGTTGACGTTGAAGTGGATGCTCCCGAACGTCATATCCATATTTCCTTGTAGACCTGAAAAAGTTGAGCGAGAAGAGTCGTTGTGCGGGGTGAACTCATAGGAGCCGAATCGGATCGGACTCCCCAAGATTGGTGATGATGACGGCGTCGACGAAGCTGCCGACGACATGGTTGGATCTGCCGATGACGGATCTTGTGCCAACAGGGTTCCCACAGACGGCGCCAATTGTCGAGGGTACTCCTCGGCAATGCCCTCCGTTTGGGGCTTAGGGTAGATGGAATCCTGTAGGCTGACACGAGACATCGGTTATCAAACAAGCGGGGAGAGCGATTTACCCAGTTCGGGGCCCTCGATGAGGTAAAACCCTTACGTCATGCTGTCTGATCTTGATTATGAAAATATTGAGTTACAATGGGGTGCCGAAGGTTTCGGCTGTGATCTCGTCGAGAGGCTAAGTTCTACGGGGACCTAGCTCTGGACTTACGGTGGCTAAAATTGCTAAGATTGCGTGTGTCCCTCGGCAGCCCCTCTCCTAGCCCTTATATAGGGAGCTGGGTCTCAAGAGATCTGTCCGGGTACGACTAGGTTACAAAGGCCCCTAGTTCTCGACTTTCCTTGTATTCTTCGTCTCTTCGTCTTGTTCTTCAAGGAATCTTCTTCGGCACCGACGTAGTAGTCCACCTTGCCATCGAGTGCCTTCACGGGCATCCTAGTTGGGCCGTACAGGATAGGGCAATAACAGTTACCTGAAGGGTAATGCCCACGTCATCGGGCCTTTGATTCAGTCTCCTGGGGGTTCCTGGTGGAGGTCCTCCGCAAGATGGGTTTGGGCCTAGGTTTTGCGAGCTGGTGGCCATTCTTCTGTCCACGACTAGTACCAGGGTGATGCTTAATAGCGAGCCAGGTCCCCCCATTTGGCATAGGAGGGGCTTGAGACAGGGGGATCCTCTGTCGCCGTCGTTTTTCGTGCTGATCATGAATACGCTCAACCGAGCATTGGCTAGGGCAATCGAGCTGGGGATTCTGCGGCGCCTGGCGCGGCAGGAGTTGGCCACAACGGTGTCGCTTTATGCGGACGATGTTGTCATCTTCTGCTATTCGTATGAGACAGAGTTGCACGTTATCTGCGGGATTCTTGAGATCTTTGGACATGCGTCAGGCCTGCATACCAACTTTGCCAAATGTTCGGTCTCTGCGATTGCCTGCACGGAAGATGTGGCCAATGCCGCGGTCGGGTGATGGAGTGCCAGGTTGCACCCTTCCCCGTGAAATACCTCGGCATCCCACTCTCCGTCTGTCGGCTACCGGGTGAGGCGTTCCAGCATGTAGTGGACCGACTGGCTGACAAGTTACCTACCTGGAGAGCGTCAATGATGCCTAGGGCAGGGCGCTTGGCGCTGGCTCGCAGCTATTCCGATGCATCAACTCATGGTGCTAAGCTTCAACAAGAAGGCGCTGAAACAGGTTAACAAGATCATGCGAAGCTTCCTTTGGACCAGTAGGGCAGAGGCCAACGGCGGCCGTTGCCATGTCAACTGGTTGAGGGTGTGTCGTCCGCTGCAGTTTGGGGGTTTAGGGATCCCGGATCTCGCTCGCACTGCCATTAGCCTCTGAGTTCCTTGGCTATGGAGGATGCAGACTGACCCCCAACAACCTTGGCGTGGGCTCGACATGCAGTTCTCGAAGATCGAGCTAGACGACTTTGCTACCTGCACTTCTATGGTTGTGGGAAATGGTGAATCCGCTCTCTTCTGGGAGGACAGATGGCTAGATGGCAAGTCCATCAGGGAGATATCGCCGGAGGTTTATGCGCTCATCCCCAAGCGCCGCAGGAAGCGCGCACGATGCAGCAGGCGGTGGTGGAGCGCGGCTGGATCTCAGACATCATGGGCGAGCGCCTTGGCCCTTATTGCAGTATGTTCAGCTATGGATTAGGCTCAGGGACATGGTGCACTCCCCGGATCAGGACAGGTTGGTTTAGCGTTGGACGACGAATGGCCAGTATTCCTCCAGCTCCTGCTATGACGCCCTCTTCCAGGGGGGGCGATCCTGTCAGGCTCCTGCAAACTCAACTGGAAATCCTGGGCGCCACCAAGGGTGAAGTTCTTTATCTGGCTTGCTTGCCTAGATAGGTGCTGGACGAGTGAGCGTCTGGCGCGTCGGGGGCTGCCCCATGCGACAAGATGCCCGTTGTGCGACCAGTCAGTGGAGACTATGGCGCACATCCTGACCGGCTGCTTCTTCTTTAAGAAAGTTTGGTTTGAGGTTCTGTCGTGGATCCGATCCACCGCTGGGACTCCTACGGTTGAGGGTGACTTCGCGGAGTGGTGGTCGCTAGTGGTGCGGACCTCCCCACGCTAGTTGCGTAAAGGAACATCGTCACTCATCATGCTCACGGTGTGGTGGATCTAGAAGCACAGGAACGTTGCGGTTTTTGACAACGCTCGTCCCTCGGTGGCCTCCTTACTCAGTGACATCAAGGCCGAGGCGCGACAATGGGCGGACGCGGGCGCCCGGGGGCTTCGCCAACTCCTCCCCTAGATTAGTTCTTTTGGTTGAGTTGTACGGCATAGCGTTGGTCCTTCTTTTGGACATTGTACATACAAACTTTTTGCGTTTTGCATCGAACCGCAAGCCTTTTGCGTTTTCGCGAAAAGAAAAAATTTCCCATGTCTTCAGTGTAGTCGGTTTGGGACATTCAGTTATCCTATGAGTTAGGTGTCACCAAGTCAGTTTGAATTGTGTAGGACATCACGTATTGTGTTTTATGAATTTTGTGTGCATTTTGTGTAAAGTTTGTCAGATCAAGTAAGGTTATCTGTATGAATATCTCATAATGCATTTGTCTCAAATCCATTTTTAAGACGCTGGGGCTAGCTGCGGGTTGGCCTGGCGAATGCTCCAGCAAGAAATCATATTGACAAAGAAATTAACAGGTGGAAGGCCCTAGCGAAACCCACGCATGTTAAGAATGAAACAATCTTTTGAAGTCACCGCTCGGCTGAGCTAGTTTAGCAGCATTGTGAAGAAATGAGAACAAAATGTTGAATCTGACAGGAAAATATTGTCTATTACCAAAATTGAGTAAGAGCTATAGCCGTCAGCTAGACAGTCCCATAAAATTTTGTTGTCCCGTGGCGGCGTAGAGGCGTCTAAATATAAGGCAGGCAACACGGCGGTTGGAATCCTGCGAAAAGGACATCGATTCCATTTTTGCACCTCAATGGGAATGCAGAAAGCTGGTACGCCTAATTCTGTTCGCTGGACGGTTAAGCATCAATAGTTGCAGGTATACCTTGTTTCGGAAGCAAAGAAAGAGACTCTCAAGTGTTGGGCGCAGTAAAAACCAGCGGCAGGCACTATATAAGCCCGACTGTCCCTCCTCACTATACAAACTTGCTTTATATTGATAGCTTGTGCTAATACGCGCGTCGTACGGCGGCCCCTTGATCGATCTGCAAGCTCATGTCCGGGTGCCAGCCGGCGCAGCATGCGACGCGGTATGTATTTGCCCCGCTTACCTTTGCTGGTATATATGAAGGTATCCTCTTACTGAATGCCTGTTATTTTATGTTCTTGGTCCTAGTGTTGTTACTGAAGCTTTGGAGAGAAAAAAAAGGTTCTTAGTTTAGTTTTTGGTTGCTATCTTAAATTTACACGTTCCCATCTTCACTTTGTTATGAACGACTTTACTCCAAGCAATGCTGATCACACTATGCTGATTCAAGGCTGTGGAAAATCGAGGGCTGGGTTTCCTCCAAACTCGGTGCCCATACCAGGAGGTGGCATCAGGAACACCGTTAATGACGACAGCAGATCCACCAGCGTGTCCTGTGGAGGAAGGACTTTTTATCTGGAAACTCCAAAGCAGCATGTTACTAGTGAAGAAATGAGTATGTATACCGACCATGCATGCTTGATTTCGTGTTTCTTCGTGATAATACATATATATACACATTATCTGCAAGCGTTTACTTCATGTACCAAATGCAAATGTGTCCAGCAAGTACAGAAGCAAAAGTGTTCTCTGCTGATGGGGCTTCTGGTTCACAAGGTAATCCTTTGGCCGTGGGAGCACAAGATGAACACGAGAGAAACAAAATCGACTTGTTTCTCTCTGATTGGCCTGTGCTAGGCAGCATGGAGGATTTCGAGGCAGACCTGAGGTAATACTTAATCTCTTTCCGATCTTGGGCATTTATATCTAATGTATATTCTTTGTTTTTCCGACAATGTTTTCTGCTTCCATCTTGTGAAGAAAATTCGAGACAGAGCAGGGGTAATAATCTAATCTCTATTGCCGCCTTGAGCACATATATTGTATATGTACCCTTTTTCTCAAGTCTTTTTCTGCCTCCATCTTCTGAAGAAAATACGAGTCGTCATTCATCATGGGGAGCAATTTTGATTACCCAACGCGGTCCCCAGATATTCAGTTTGGCCACATTGACAAGCCCACTTCGTCGACTGAACCAGAAGGGAGCGCCACTAACCCTATATTGCTAGAACCAACGGTTTCAGACCCTGTCAGTGCTCATCAGGTATACACTCCAATAACTTGCACATTTTTGATGATGTAAATATATGGTTTTATCCGGCCTTGTTACCATGGCAAATCATTTCAACATACAGCAACCATTCAGGAGTAATGAGGCACCGTTGGATTGCGACGCGCTTGCCTCTTGCTCCTCATCCTCCTCCTCCTGGGAGCATTTCCCATCCATGAAAAAGTCACGCGGCGTTACTCCTGATATGGTTCTCGACAAGATCGCCGAAAACCCAGTGCAGATGTATTTTCCCCAAATGACAACGACGATGACAACACGTGAACAGCCACCTGAAACGCCGATGAATGCCTCCTCCTCAAGGCAGATGCTTCTCCCTCCTCGAGGGTACTTTGCAGGCGACGACGATGTTGCCCACAGTTCAGAGGGGAGCTCCGCAGGATCATGGAGACCTCGCTGGTCGTCCGTTCTGAAAGCTCTGCCGGTGCAGTTTCTTGCGTTCCAGAAGCTTCAGGAAGGCATGGACCAGGTCACTGAGATCGAGCGACTCACACTGACTTAATTAACCTTGCGTGTATGCTGTACCATCTTGTGTTCACTCACCGTGCATGATGATCTTGCAGTTTGACGTGGGGACTAGGACGTGCATAAGCGACGCCCTATATCGGCTGGCCACGGACGTCGAGGAAAGACATCGTGTCCACCAGCAGCTCGCAACAGGTGGATCCATGGGGCCGTCAACATGTGTAGGCAGGTATGTACCTAGGTGTGGTTGTTTGTGTGAGTGACATGCATGCCATTAGCAACTTCCCATCCTGGTGCTGACATGAGATTTCTTCCGGTACTTCTGACATTTCGATGGATCGAAGAAGCGTAAGGACACAGACCCAGGAGGTGGATCGCCCGGTGGCGCAGCTTCTTCTGCAAAAACCGACGGAGAGAGGAGACCAATCGCCGGACAAACTGTGACGCGTCATGGTCACTCGGCAATATGAAGCTTATTCTTTGCATTTTCGAATAACTGTCAGGTTTGAAACTCAACTTTCACAAGAGTGGAATATTCTGCTTCGGTAAAGCTAAGGATTTAGAGGATCAGTATAAGCACATATTTGGGTGTGAGGCTCGCTCTCTTCCTTTTAAATATTTAGGCATTCCAATTTATTATAGGAGGCTTTTAAATAAAGAATGGAATCCGGTAGAGAACCGATTTGAAAAGAAATCGGGATGCTGGCAAGGTAAGCTACTCTCATATCGAGATTGGCTCGTCCTTATAAATTTTGTCACAAGAGTACCTATGTTTTTACTATCCTTCTTGAAAATTTCTAAAGGGGTTTTGAACATATTGGATTTCTACCGGTCTCATTTTTTTCTGGCAGAGTGACCAACATAAACTAAAATACCGATTAACCAAATAGAATATTATATGCAGACCCAAAGATCAATGAGGGCTGGGCATTGAGGTACTAGACATTAAGAATAAGTGTTTATTAAGTAAATAGTTTTTTAACTACTTAAAGAGGAAGGCGTATGGCAGGAGCTATTATGCAATAAGTATCTTAAGTATAAAATGTTGTCACAAGTGATGGTGAGGCCGTCAGACTCTCCTTTCTGGAAAAGTCTCATGAGAGTAAAACATGACTTCTTCGAGAGAGGTTCTTTTGTTGTGCGAAATGGTAAATTCACCAGGGGAAGATACTTGGTTAGGAGAGACATCGTTATCCGAACAATATCCATTGCTATATAATGTGGTACGCCAAAGAAACGTTTTGGTGGCTGATGCGTTAGCAAATAATCCTTTGAATGTCGAGTTTCGAGGGACTCTTTCCGATAATAAATGGGGTGCGTGGCTCCATTTGGTTCAGCGGTTAATTTATATATACATTTGAATAATGATGAGGATGAATTTGTTTGGAAGCTTACAACTTTCTGGTAGCTTTTCCGTGAAATCTATGTATACTGATTTTACGAATGGACATACGGTCTATTTGAGAAAGTATATTTGGAAATTAAAGGTACCGCTAAAGGTTAAGATTTGTATGTGGTTCTTACACAAGAAAGTAATTCTCATGAAAGATAATGTATCAAAGTGTAATTGAAATGGTTGTACGAAATGCGTCTGTTGTGACCATGACGAGTCAATCAACCATTTATATTTATTTTTTGAGTGTCCCTTTGCTCCTCTTGTTTGGAGGGTAGTTCATATTACCTTTAATATTACTCCACCAATAAATTGTACGAATATGTTCGTTAATTGATTAAATGGGGTTCATAAAGATACCAAAGCACAAATTGGAGTAGTAACTTGTGCTATTAGCTGGTCCTTGTGGAGTTGTAGGAATGATATTATATTTAACAAAAAAACGAAATGCTCATTTTCTACAGGTTATCGGTATGGCTACCCATTGGATCCACGAGTGGTCTTTCCTGCTATCGAAGGCGCAACGACGATGGATTCTAGGTGCACCCATCTAGAGACGGTTGCACGGGATATCTTCAACCAGACTAGCTGGCGGCTTTCTAGACGATTACAAGATGCATAGGCGTTTTGTTCTGCTTATTTTTTCGTTGGTTGATTTTTATGAACACTTTATGTGATCTGTGATCCTTGAGATGTAAACTTTGAAACATAAACTATGCAATAAAGGGATGTGTGCATCAAATGATGCAGAGGGCCAGGGTCTTCCCCAGTTTAAAAAAAACTATTCCTAACGTAGCAGTACCAGTTTGTAATGCTTGCAGCTAGCTGCCTACAGGAGAAGCAAGTTCCTCACTTGGATATCTGAAATGTCCGGGTTAATACCTTCTTTGTCTTTATCTTTTTCTAGAATTACCTATCAGTTCCTCACTTTGCATACTTGTAAGACTAGAGCTGCCTCAGCTCGCCGTTGTGTTTTAATAAAATGATGTGAGGTAGGGGGACGCCCTCTTACGATGTTTCTTCGAGAAAAAAAAAATAGGAGAAGCAAGTTCTGCAAGTGCATCGGCCACCTGTTGCCTTCTCTCTTCGTGTGATGGTCTTTAAAACCACTCAGCAAGCTGCAAGCTCTTTCTCTCTTCAATATTGTGACGATCTGTTCAGGTCACCTGATCGCACCCCTGTGGCTAGCGTAGAGGAGTCCGTCTCCAGTATGACCTTTTAGTGTTCCTGGTCTGCAAGAGCACACCTTTGGTTTCAGCTTCACCTTCGTCTGCGTCGTTACGTTGATTCAGAGGACTGCACGCCGTGAACACCGTCTGTGTTTATTTTGGACACGCCCATCGCAAAGCATGGCAGCGCTTGGGCCACAAATTTGATCAGTGTGTCTTTGGCCCCATGGGACATGAACCTCTCTTCTGAGTTTGTGACTTGTTTTATTGAATCTTTTCATGATTGGTTGAAACTGCTCGTCTTTCATCCGCCTTTCAGGTTTGGGGAGCCGAGGTAATTTTCCTCAAAACTGGAGCTGGACACCTTTAGTCCCGCTTTGAGCTCAATCTGCTTGGTCTTCAGACAGGCACTGCTGGAAAGAACAAAGCACTTGTTTGGGTTTAACAATGGACTTATGTAGCTCTGAAACAAGTTCAAAGCGTTGTTAACCGCCCTAGCCTCCTCTGTCATGGCTTTGAAGAAGAGGAGACGATCGTCGGCCAATAGCGGGTTTGAGATACCGAGACCACCTCTGGCAACCTAGGGGCGTAAACGGATCGGATCGGATCTAATTTTGCTCATACCATATTCTTTACCACATATTTTTCTTGGATTCGGATCGGAACGGACATTGACCGGTTTCGGATTCGAATACGGATATACCGGACCGCGGATTCGAATCGGAAATGAGACAGAGCTCGCACCGGAAACAAAAATAGTCGGATATATGCTCTCGTTCGTAGATAGATATAGTCCTTACAAATCTTGAGAGGAATTTGAACTTTCAGTTTTTTTAGTTAAGAAAAAAGAGACATAATATATACTAAAACTCAAGAATTCATATAATGTAGAGCTAAACATGCTCGCCAAATGAATCCGGTAACTTAATATCTACTAATCCTTTGAGATTGACCCTGGCTCTTGAGTAAAAATCGGATTATCCGGTTTAAAACCTTTAGATTATCTTAATTAAATTTCGAATAATCCATATCCGCTTGCTATTTGCCATATCCTATACCATATCCAGAGCACCACTTCAGAATTGGACATCCTTATCCAGCGAATTCTTGAAAATTGAATATAGATAACTTAAAATGGATTTGGAGACGGTTTCGATGCGGAAATTATCCTATCCATTTGCACCCCTAGACATTCCCCTCTTTGAGAGAGCCTCGCCAAGGAAAAGAAAAAATAGAGGGGCTAAGAGGCTCGCCCTGCCTTAGTCCTCTAGTGGGGCTAAATCGTTCAAGCGTGACTCCATTGACCGTGATTGAGAAGGGAGCTCCTATTTGGCGCTCGGTGCCTCAATTACGGACAAAACACTTTGAAGCGTCGTTCCGCGTGGGCCGGTCCACCAGCTCGCTCGCTCTAGAATCTAAGATCGGCACCATTTCCGTTGCTCTAGTAAAACATTGGTTCTTTCCAGGTCGGTAATTTTTGAACTTTTTTGTATGAAATAAAGTATTCCGATTTCAAAATATTCAAATTTTAAAAAAATAGATTTTAAAAAATGTTCAGATTTTAAAAACATCTAGAATTTTTAAATTTGTTTAGATTTAAAAAAATCGTATTTTCAAATATTTAGATTTTCAAAAACTATTTGGATTTCATATATGTTAAATTAAAAAAAAAAGAGAATATTTTGAAAAATGTTCATATTTTGAAAAGTTGTTTGAATCTGAAAAATAGTTCAGCTAAAAAAGTTTATATTTTGAAAATTTGTTCAGATCTAAAAATTGTTCGTATTTTTGAAAATTGTTCATATTTTGAAATTTTGTTCGTATTTGGAAAAAATTCAATTTTAAAAGTTTACATTTTAAAATTTTGTTCATATTTTAAAATTATTTCCATTTAAAAAATGTCCATATTGTGAAAAAAACAAGAAAATAAAATAACACAAAATGAAAAAGAAAACAAAAAAAATAGAAAACCAGGAAAAAACGGCTAAAATCCGGCTCAGAAATAAAACAGAAAGAACTGTATAAATCCTTTGTGGAAGGTTCTGGAAAGTTACTAAAACCGGATAAACTAGAAAACACTGGATGTCTGCTGGGCCGGCTCATTTGGTGGTATTAGAGCATCTCCAACCTTGTGCCCCAAAGCGTTCCCCAAATCGCGTCGGATCGATTGTTTGGTGGACGCGTTTTCTTCGTGCCGCGTTTAACGGGCGTCGGTCTCCAGCCGCGTTCCCCAAATAGAAATTTAGATTTTGTAAATTTATTCAAAAATATTCGAATTTATTCAAACGTTGCGGATGGACATGAAGATCGCCTCGTCGACGTCGCCCCTCCAAGCGTCCTTGTCGTTCATGGATGCCATGAACGCCGCGTGCAACCCTGAGCAGTCCTCGGGGTCGTCGCTGCTCGTACTCCGCTATCTGTGCGGCCTTCACGACATCCTCGCCGTCCTGCTCCTCCTTCACCTCCGGCTTCAGAACGAGGAGGGCGCCTTCGGCGCGTCTCCGCTGTTACTACGCTGGCTCGCGGATGGTGATGGTTATGCTGCCGCACTTCTGAATCGCGGGCGTCGTCGTGTACACGGGATCCTCCTTCACCTCGCGCTTCGGCACGGTGTACGGCGTGACGCGGCGCGAGGAAGGCGTCGATCGCGTCGTCCCCGAGGAAAAAAGAGTTCAAGGAGGACGAGTACGTCCTCCTTGGCTACCAGCGAGCCGAAGCCCGAGGAGATGGCGGCAGGGAAGGTGGCATCTCCAGCCTTGGGGCGCCGTTGTGGATGTCGTCGACGACGTTCGGGAGGGTGCGCCCCGGAACGCCCCAGAAACGGACGCGATCCTCCTTGTTCCACGTGTTCCTCAGGCCGACGAGGCCGTCGGTGATGTTCATGTCGGCGTCGCACTGCGCATGGAAGAAGTCTGCCCACTAGTCATCGTTGCCGATGGTGGCCCAGGTGGGATCGGCCCGTTCCTCGGTGATGAGGCGCGCACGCTGGGTTATGATCGTGTCCCTCCAACGATCGGTGCCCGGTAGCGGGATGATACGTCTCAAACATATCTATAATTTCTTATGTTCCATGCTAGTTATATGACAATACTCACATGTTTTATATACACTTTATATTATTTTATGCATTTTCTGGCACTAACCTATTAACAAGATGTCGAAGCGCCAGTTCCTGTTTTCTGCTATTTTGGTTTCAGAAATCCTACACAGGAAATATTCTCGGATTGGACGAAACAAAGCCCACGGTCTTATTTTGCACGGAGCCTTCGAAGTCCGAAGGAGACGAAGAAGGGCGACGAGGCGGCCACACCCTAGGGGGTGCGGCCCCACCTTGAGCGCGCCGCCCTATGGGGTGGGCCCCTCGGGCGCCTCCCGTCTGCCTTTCGCCTATATATTCTCTCCGTCGCGAAAACCCTATTACCGAGAGCCACGATACGAAAAGTTCCGAGACGCCGCCGCCGCCAATCCCATCTCGGGGGATTCAGGAGATCGCCTCGGCACCCTGCCGGGAATCATCACCGGAGGGCTCTACATCATCACATGCCCGCCTCCGGACTGATGCGTGAGTAGTTCATCCTTGGACTATGGGTCCATAGCAGTAGCTAAATGGTTGTCTTCTCCTCTTGTGTTATCATGTTTAGATCTTGTGAGCTGCCTATCATGATCAAGATCGTCTATTTGTAATGCTACATGTTGCGTTTGTTGGGATCCGATGAATATTGAATACTATGTCAAGTTGATTATCAATCTATCATATATGTGTTGTTTATGTTCTTGCATGCTCTCCGTTGCTAGTAGAGGCTCTGGCCAAGTTGATACTTGTGACTCCAAGAGGAGTATTTATGCTCGATAGTGGGTTCATGCCTCCATTGAATCTGGGACAGTGATAGAAAGTTCTAAGGTTGTGGATGTGCTGTTGCCACTAGGGATCAAACATCGATGCTTTGTCTAAGGATATTGTGTTGATTACATTACGCGCAGTACTTAATGCAATTGTCTGTTGTTTGCAACTTATAATACTGGAAGGGTGCGGATGCTAACCCGAAGGTGGACTTTTAGGCATAGATGCATGCTGGATAGCGGTCTATGTTCTTTGTCGTAATGCCCTAATTAAATCTCATAGTAGTCATCATGATATATGTATGTGCATCTCTATTTGTCAATTGCCCAACTGTAATTTGTTCACCCAACATGCTATTTATCTTATTGGAGAGACACCACTAGTGAACTGTGGACCCAGTCCATTCTTTTACATCTGAAATACAATCTACTGCAATCTCTGTTCTTTGTTGTTCTTTGCAAACAAACATCATTTTCCACACCATACGTTTAATCCTTTATTTTCAGCAAGCCGGTGAGATTGACAACCTCACTGTTAAGTTGGGGCAAAGTATTGTGATTGTGTTGTGCAGGTTCCACGTTGGCGCAGGAATCCCTAGTGTTGCGCCGTACTACACTCCTTCACCAACAACCTTCACGTGGCCTTCATCTCCTACTGGTTCGATAACCTTGGTTTCTTCGAGGGAAACTTGCTGCGCATCACACCTTCCTCTTGGGGTTCCCAACGCGACGTGTGCTTCACGCGCCATCAACCATTTTTATGCGCGGGAGATCAAGACACGCTGCAAGGGGAGTCTCTCACATCCAATCTCTTTACTTTGTTTATTGTCTTGCTTTACTTTATTTTATTTTCTGTCTTGTTTGCTTTCTTTATATCTGATGACCCACAAGTATAGGGGATCGCAACAGTCTTCGAGGGAAGTAAAACCCAAATTTATTGATTCAACACAAGGGGAGGTAAAGAATACTTATAAGCCTTAACAACTGAGTTGTCAATTCAGTGCACCTGAGAAACACTAGCAGGGGTGATGTGAAAGTAGCATTAATATGAGAGCAGTAGTAACAGTAACAGATAGCATAATATGAGAGCAATGGCGAGAAGATAGTTGATACTACTTCCAATGACATGTAGAACAAGTATATTATGATGAGAGATGGACCGGGGTTCCCAGCGATCTACACTAGTGGTAACTCTCCAATAACAAGTGTTGGGTGAACAAATTACAGTTGGGCAATTGATAGGATTGATAAAGCATTAAGAAAGAACATCAATTCATTAATCATGTAGGCATGTTTTCCGTATATAGTCGTACGTGCTCGCAATGAGAAACTTGCACAACATCTTTTGTCCTACCAGCCGGTGGCAGCCGGCCTCAAGGAAACTATTGGATATTAAGGTACTCCTTTTAATAGAGCACCGGAGCAAAGCATTAACACACCGTGAAAACATGTGATCCTCACATCACTACCATCCCCTCCGGTTGTCCCAATTTCTGTCACTTCGGGGCCATTGGTTCCGGACAGTGACATGTGCATACAACTTGTAGATACAATCTAAGCAACAATTATAGAGCTCAAATCTAAGATCATGCCACTCGGGCCCTAGTGACAAGCATTAAGCATAACAAGATTGCAGCAACAATAACTTCACAAACTTTATAGATAGACTAATCATAATGTATCATCCATCGGATCCCAACAAACACAACACCGATTACATCGGATGAATCTCAATCATGTGAGGCAGCTCATGAGACCATTGTATTGAAGTACATGGGGGAGAGTATACCGACATAGCTACTGCTAGAACCCGTAGTCCATGGGGGAACTACTCACGGAGCATGGCGGAGGCGGTGGCGTTGATGGAGATGGCTTCCGGGGGCACTTCCGTCCCGGCGGTGCGGGACAGAGTTCTGTCCCCGAATTGGAGTTTCGCGACGGTGGCGGCGCCCTGGAGTCTTTCTGGAGTTTCGTCAATTGGTACGGTGTTTTTAGGTCGAAAGGGATTTATAGGCGAAGAGGGCGGCGCGAGGGGGCACTGGGCGCCACACCTAGGCCGCGTGGGCCTAGGCCTGGCCCGCCGCCGTGGTGTGGTGGCCCCGGCCCCTCTCCGACTCTTCTTCGGTGTTCTGGAGCCTTCCGGAGAAAATAGGAGGTTTGGCGTTGATTTCGTCCAATTCCGAGAATATTGCCCGAACAGCCTTTACGGAACCAAAAACAGAAAAAGGAACTGGCACTTGTGGCATCTTGTTAATAGGTTAGTTCCGGAAAATGCATGAAATCATCATAAAGTGCAAGCAAAACATGTAAGTATTGTCATAAAACAAGCATGGAACGACAGAAATTATGGATACGTCGGGGACGTATCAATATCAAAAACACAAAAAAATTAGTTACTTGCTTTACTTTATTTTATTTTCTGTCTTGTTCGTTTTCTTATATAAAAAACACACAAAAATTAGTTACTTGCATTTACTTTATTAGTTTACTTTTGTTTATTTCATCATGCTTCACCCTAAGTTCACTTTGAAAGATATATCGGTAGGAAGTGGGTCTATCATTGGAAGAGATAATATAGAAGAATTTTTCACTCATGTTAGTAGAGTTAAAGATTTTGAAGATAGATCCTTGGTAGAACTTGCTCCTAATTATGAAATTGCTATAGCCTCTTTAGTGCACATGTTGGAAGCTAGATTTGTTAATCTTAATCCAATAATGCAACATATGTTTCTTACACTCGGTGATATGGAAGAAGGAGAGAAGAAAGATTTTGTTTTAGAAACCCTTCTTAGAGAATTTGGAGATGTAGCTAGAGAAGCTAGGAAAGTTTTTATTAAACATGAAATGCTTGGGTGTTTTACCAATTTTGCAAATATCCTTGAAAAGAGGGAAATGATAGGCGAAAATATACTAATAAAACCAATTATGAGGGGGAGATTAAAATACCAATACCTCATAAACTCATAGGAATGCATGAGGCACTAGAAAAGAATTTTGCTTGGATTGTTCCTGAAAATTTGTTTGAGGAGGATAGTAAACCTAAGAGTAATGAAAAAGGAGTTTTTTACATATATAAGATACAATGCATAGTTGAGAAAACTCCAAACTCTGTTAATGCTTCTTCTCTTGATGTTACTTGATTTGCACTTTCTGCGCATAGCTGAAAGGCGTTAAAGAAAAGCACTTCTTGGGAGATAATCCATGTATGTTTTTATTACTGTTTTGTTGTGTCTTGGAAGTTGTTACTACTGTAGCAACCTCTCCTTATCATATTGTTGTGCCAAGTAAAGTCTCTGATAGTAAAGTTGATACTAGATTTGGATTTCTGCGCGGAAACAGATTTTTACCTGTCACGAATTTTAGTAGATATCTCTGTAGAAGAATCAAAAAATCTGCGAAAATTCATGCGTGATCCTCAGATATGTACGCAACTTTCATTAGTTTTGAGCTTTTTCATCTGAGCCTGTTAAGTGCCTCTAAAAAATTCGTCTTTACGCTGTTCTGTTTTGACAGATTCTGCCTTTTATTTCACATTGCCTCTTTTACTGTGTTAAGTGGATTTCTTTGTTCCATTAACTTTCAGTAGCTTTGGGTAATGTCCAGAAGTGTTAAGAATGATTGTGTCCCCTCTGAACATGTGAATTTTGATTATGCACTGACCCTCTAATGAGTTTGTTTTGAGTTTGGTGTGGAGGAAGTTTTCAAGGGTCAAGAGAGGAGGATGATATACTATGATCAAGAAGAGTGAAAAGTCTAAGCTTGATGATGCTTGATACGTCTCAAATGTATCTATAATTTCTTATGTTCCATGCTTGTTTTATGACAATACCTACATGTTTTGTTCACACTTTATATCATTTTTATGCATTTTCCGGAACTAACCTATTGACGAGATGCGAAGTGCCGTTCCTTTTCTGCTGTTTTTGGTTTCAGAAATCCTAGTAAGGAAATATTCTCGGAATTGGACGAAATCAACGCCCAGCATCTTAGAATTCCACGCTTCCAGAACACCCGAGAGCCGCCAGAGGGGGGGCCCACACATGTGGCCGGCGGCCAGCCCTGCGCCCGCCTGTTGTAATGGCGGCTCCGTACCCCCTCCGACTCCGCCTCTTCGCCTATTTAAAGGTCCACGACCTAAATCTTCGATACGGAAAAGCCACGGTACGAGAAACCTTCCAAAGCCGCCGCCATCGCGAAGCCAAGATGCGGGGGACAGGAGTCTCTGTTCGGCACGCCGCCGGGACGGGGAAGTGCCGGAAGGCATCTCCATCGACACCACCGCCATCTTCATCACCTTGCTGTCTCCCATGAGGAGGAGTAGTTCTCCATCGAGGCTAAGGGCTGTACGGTAGCTATGTGGTTAATCTCTCTCTATGTACTTCAATACAATGATCTCATGAGCTGCCTTACATGATTGAGATTCATATGAGCTTGTATCACTATTAGTCTATGTGCTACTCTTGTGATGTTATTAAAGTAGTCTTCCTCCTTCACGGTGTAATGGTGACAGTGTGTGCATCGTGTAGTACTTGGCGTAGGTTATGATCATAATCTCTTGTAGGTTTTGGAGTTAATTATTACTATGATAGTATTGATGTGATTTATTCCCCCTTCATAGTGTAAAGGTGACAGTGTGCATGCTATGTTAGTACTCGGTTTAAATTGCAAAGATCTATTATGCTCTAAAGGTTACTTAAATATGAATGCCTAATGTTGTGGAGCTTGTTAACTCCGGCTTGAGGGAGCTCTTGTAGCCCTACACAACGAATGGTGTTCATTATCAAACAAGAGTATATGTAGCACAA
The DNA here is from genome assembly GCA_030979885.1 of Lolium multiflorum. NCBI lineage: Eukaryota > Viridiplantae > Streptophyta > Magnoliopsida > Poales > Poaceae > Lolium > Lolium multiflorum. Next base: position 86,890,861 of record CM061753.1, on the reverse strand, counting down.
GGAAGAGAACTTATTTATTTATGTGATCAATGTTGAGAGTGTCCACTAGTGAAAGTATGATCCCTAGGCCTTGTTTCCAAATACTGCAATCATCGCTTGTTTACTGTTTTACTGCATCTTTACTTCCTGCAATATTACTACCATCAACTGCACGTAGCAAGCACTTTTCTGGCGCCATTACTACTGCTCATATTCATTCATACCACTTGTATTTCACTATCTCTTCGCCGAACTAGTGCACCTATACATCGGACAAGTGTATTAGGTGTGTTGGGGACACAAGAGACTTCTTGTATCGTGATTGCAGGGTTGCTTGAGAGGGATATCTTTGACCTCTTCCTCACGAGTTCGATAAACCTTGGGTGATCCACTTAGGGAAACTTGCTCTTGTTCTACAAACCTCGCTCTTGGAGGCCCAACTCTGTCTACGGAATAGAAGCGTGCGTAGACATCAAGCACTTTTGGCGCCGTTGCCGGGGAGGAAAGGTAAAAGGCACTCATACTCCGGTCCCAGGTAACTAAGTACTTTTCTGTTGCCGTTGTGTGTGTGCTCGAAGCTATTTCCTTTAGATCCTGCAATTGCATCTTTTTGTTTCTTGTTAAACACTAGTAAGGCATAATGGAAAACATCTGTGAGCTTTTTAAACTATTTCCTGAGTCAAGACATGAATGGTTTAATGCAAAAATTAAAAAACCTATGGAACCTTAATTGCATGCTAGTAGTAATATTAGTATGAACGCTTTGAACACCATTGTTGATAATGATATAGAAAATTCTAAGCTTGGGGAGGTCGGTTTTGATGAAAATGATCTCTTTAGCCCTCCGGGTATTGAGGAGAAAGTTTATGTTGATTATGATATGCCTCCCATATATGATGATTATAATGATAGTGGTCTTTTGGTGCCGCCTACTATGGAGGATAAAGTTTATTATGATGATACTATACCTCCTATATTTGATGATGAGAATAATAATGATAGCTACTTTGTTGAATTTGCTCCTACTACAACTAATAAAATTGATTATGCTTATGTGGAGAGTAATGATACTTTTATGCATGTGAATAAGAATGCTTTATGTCATACTTATATTGTTGAGTTTGTTCATGATGCCACTGAAAGTTATTATGAGAGAGGAAAATATGGTTGTAGAAATTTTCATGTTATTAAAACACCTCTCTATATGCTGAAATTTTTGAAGTTACACTTGCTTTATCTTTCTATGCTTGTTGCATTATGCCTACATGACTTGTTTATTTACAAGATTCCTATGCATAGGAAGCATGTTAGACTTAAATATGTTTTAAATTTGCTTTTTGATGCTCTCTTTTGCTTCAACCCTTATTTCTTGGGAGTGCATCATTGAAACTGCTGAGCCCATCTTAATGGCTATAAAGAAAGCACTTCTTGGGAGATAACCCATGTGTTTATTTTACTACAGTACTTTTGTTTTATATTTGAGTCTTGGAAGTTGTTACTACTGTAGCAACCTCTCCTTATCTTTATTTTACTGCATTGTTGTGCCAAGTAAAGTCTTTGATAGCAAGGTTCATACTAGATTTGGATTACTGCAGAAACAGATTTCTGTCTGTCACGAATTTGGGCAGGGTTCTCTGTAGGTAACTCAGAAAAATCTGCCAATTTACGTGCGTGATCCTCAGATATGTACGCAACTTTCATTCAATTTGAGCATTTTCATCTGAGCAAGTCCAGTGCCTCTAAAAAATTCGTCTTTACGGACTGTTCTGTTTTGACAGATTCTGCCTTTTATTTCGCATTGCCTCTTTTGCTGTGTTGGATGGATTTGTTTGTTCCATTGACTTCCAGTAGCTTTGGGCAATGTCCAGAAGTGTTAAGAATGATTGTGTCACCTCTGAACATGTGAATTTTTGATTATGCACTAACCCTCTAATGAGTTTGTTTTAAGTTTGGTGTGGAGGAAGTTTTCAAGGGTAAGAGAGGAGGATGATATACTATGATCAAGAAGAGTGAAAAGTCTAAGCTTGGGGATGCCCCGTGGTTCATCCCTGCATATTTCAAGAAGACTCAAGCATCTAAGCTTGGGATGCCCAAGGCATCCCTTCTTCATCAACAATTTATCAGGTTTCTTCTCTTGAAACTATATTTTTATTCGGTCACATCTTATGTACTTTGCTTGGAGCGTCTATTGTTTTTATTTTCGTTTTGTTATTTTCATTCTCTGAATAAATTCATGCTTGTGTGGGAGAGAGACACGCTCCGCTGTTGCGTATGAACACATGTGTTCTTAGCTTTACTTTTAATGTTCATGGCGAAGGTTGAAACTGCTTTGTTCATTGTTATATGGTTGGAAACAGAAAATGCTGCATGTGGTAATTGGTATAATGTCTTGAATAATTTGATACTTGGCAATTGTTGTGCTCATATAGATCATGTTTAAGCTCTTGCATCATGTACTTTGCACTTATTAATGAAGAACTACATAGAGCTTGTTAAAATTTGGTTTGCATGATTGGTCTCTCTAAGTCTAGATATTTTCTGGTTAAGGTGTTTGAACAACAAGGAGACGATGTAAAGTCTTATAATGCTTACAATATGTTCATATGTGAGTCTTGCTGCACCGTTTATACTTGAGTTTGCTTCAAACAACCTTGCTAGCCTAGCCTTGTATTGAGAGGATTCTTCTCGTGCATCCAAATCCTTGAGCCAAAAACTATGCCATTTGTGTCCACCATACCTACCTACTACATGGTATTTCTCTGCCATTCCAAAGTACATTACTTGAGTGCTACCTTTAAAATTCCATTCTTTATCTTTGCAATATATAGCTCATGGGAAAAATAGCTTAAAAACTATTGTGGTATTGAATATGTTGCTATGTATCTTATTTCTTATAAGTTGCTTGTTGAGCGGTAACCATGTTTCTGGGGACGCCATCAACTTTACCTTTGTTGAATATCATGTGAGTTGCTATGCATGTTCGTCTTGTCTGAAGTAAGGGCGATTTTCATGATCAAATGGTTTGAGTATGCATATTGTTAGAGAAGAACATTGGGCCGCTAACTAAAGCCATGAATCATGGTGGAAGTTTCAGTTTGGACACAAAACCTCAATCTCTTATGAGAATATTATCTGTTGTTGAATGCTTAAGCATTAAAAGAGGAGTCCATTATCTGTTGTCTATGTTGTCCCGGTATGGGTGTCTAAGTTGAGAATGATCAAAAGCGAGAAATCCAATGCGAACTTTCTCCTTAGACCTCTGTACAGGCGGCATAGAGGTACCCCTTTGTGACACTTGGTTGAAACATATGCTATGCAATGATAATCCGTGTTAATCCAAGCTAATTAGGACAAGGTGCGAGCACTATTGGTATACTATGCATGAGGCTTGCAACTTATAGGATATCTTATACATAACGCATATGCTTTATTACTACCGTTGACAAAATTGCTTCTATGTTTTCAAAATGAAAAGCTCTAGCACAAAAATAGTAATCCATGCTTCCCTCTGCGAAGGGCCATTCTTTTACTTTATTGTTGAGTCAGTTTACCTACTTCCTTCTATCTTAGAAGCAAACACTTGTGTAAACTGTGTGCATTGATTCTTACATGTTTACCTATTGCACTTGTTATATTACTTTGTGTTGACAACTATCCATGAGATATACATGTTACAAGTTGAAAGCAATTGCTGAAACTTAATCATCCTTTGTGTTGCTTCAATGCCTTCTACTAAGAATTTATTGCTTATGAGTTAACTCTTATGCAAGTCTTATTGATGCTTGTCTTGAAAGTACTATTCATGAAAAGTCTTTGCTATATGATTCAGTTGTTTACTCATTGTCTTCATCATTGCTTTGAATCGCTGCATTCATCTCATATGCTTTACAATAATGTTGATCAAGATTATGTTGGTAGCATGTCACTTAAGAAATTATCATTGTTATCGTTTACCTACTCGAGGGCGAGTAGGAACTAAGCTTGGGATGCTTGATACGTCTCAAACGTATCTATAATTTCTTATGTTACATGCTTGTTTTATGACAATACCTACATGTTTTGTTCACACTTTATATCGTTTTTATGCATTTTCCGGAACTAACCTATTGACGAGATGCCGAAGTGCCAGTTCCTGTTTTCTGCTGTTTTGGTTTCAGAAATCCTAGTAAGGAAATATTCTCGAAATTGGACGAAATCAACGCCCACATCTTAGAATCCACGAAGCTTCCAGAACACGAGAGCCACCAGAGGGGAGCCCTGGGGGGCCCACACATGTGGCCGGCGAGGCCCAGGCCCTGGCCGCGCCACCCTATTGTGTGGCGGCTCCGTACCCCCTCCGACTCCGCCTCTTCGCCTATTTAAAGGTCCCTGACCTAAATCTTCGATACGGAAAAGCCACGGTACAAGAAACCTTCCAGAGCTGCCGCCATCGCGAAGCCAAGATCTGGGGGACAGGAGTCTCTGTTCGGCACGCCGCCGGGACGGGGAAGTGCCCGGAAGGCATCTCCATCGACACCACCGCCATCTTCATCAACGCTGTTGTCTCCCATGAGGAGGGAGTAGTTCTCCATCGAGGCTAAGGGCTGTACCGGTAGCTATGTGGTTAATCTCTCTCCTATGTACTTCAATACAATGATCTCATGAGCTGCCTTACATGATTGAGATTCATATGAGCTTTGTATCACTATTAGTCTATGTGCTACTCTTGTGATGTTATTAAAGTAGTCTATTCCTCCTTCACGGTGTAATGGTGACAGTGTGTGCATCGTGTAGTACTTGGCGTAGGTTATGATCATAATCTCTTGTAGGTTATGGAGTTAATTATTACTATGATAGTATTGATGTGATTTATTCCCCCTTCATAGTGTAAAGGTGACAGTGTGTATGCTATGTTAGTACTCGGTTTAAATTGCAAAGATCTATTATGCTCTAAAGGTTACTTAAATATGAATGCCGAATGTTGTGGCACTTGTTAACTCCGGCTTGAGGGAGCTCTTGTAGCCCTACACAACGAATGGTGTTCATTATCAAACAAGAGTATATGTAGCACAAAGGAAGAGAACTTATTTATTTATGTGATCAATATTGAGAGTGTCCACTAGTGAAAGTATGATCCCTAGGCCTTGTTTCCAAATACGCAATCATCGCTTGTTTCTTGTTTCTTTACATCTTTACTTTGTACTATAACTGCACGCCAGCAAGCACTTTTCTGGTGCCATTACTACTGCTCATATTCATTCATACCACTTGTATTTCACTATCTCTTCGCCGAACTAGTGCACCTATACATCTGACAAGTGTATTAGGTGTGTTGGGGACACAAGAGACTTCTTGTATCGTGATTGCAGGGTTGCTTGAGAGGGATATCTTTGACCTCTTCCTCCCTGAGTTCGATAAACCTTGGGTGATCCACTTAAGGGAAACTTGCTGCTGTTCTACAAACCTCTGCTCTTGGAGGCCCAACACTGTCTACAGGAATAGAAGCGTGCGTAGACATTGCTTGATACGTCTCAAACGTATCTATAATTTCTTATGTTCCATGCTTGTTTTATGAAAATACCTACATGTTTTGTTCACACTTTATATCGTTTTTATGCATTTTCTGGAACTAACCTATTGACGAGATGCCGAAGGGCCAGTTGCTGTTTTTGGTTTCAGAAATCCTAGTAAGGAAATATTCTCGGAATCGGACGAAATCAATGCCCGCATCCTATTTTCCACAAAGCTTCAGAACACCCGAGAGGAACCAGAGGAGGGCCACAGGGCCACCAGATGATAGGGCGGCGCGGCCAGGGCCTGGGCCGCGCCCCCCTATTGTGTCAGCGCCTCGTCAGCCTTCCGACTCCGCCTCTTCGCCTATTTAAAGGTCCCCAACCTAAATCTTCGATACGGAAAAGCCACGGTCGAGAAACCTTCCAGGAGCCGCCGCCATCGCGAAGCCAAGATCGGGGACAGGGTCTCTGTTCCGGCATGCCGCCGGGACGGGGAAGTGCCCCCGGAAGGGTTCTCCATCGACACCACCGCCATCTTCATCAACGCTGCTGTCTCCCATGAGGAGGGAGTAGTTCTCCATCGAGGCTAAGGGCTGTACCGGTAGCTATGTGGTTAATCTCTCTCCTATGTACTTCAATACAATGATCTCATGAGCTGCCTTACATGATTGAGATTCATATGAGCTTTGTATCACTATTAGTCTATGTGCTACTCTTGTGATGTTATTAAAGTAGTCTATTCCTCCTTCACGGTGTAATGGTGACAGTGTGCATCGTGTAGTACTTGGCGTAGGTTATGATCATAATCTCTTGTAGGTTATGGAGTTAATTATTACTATGATAGTATTGATGTGATTTATTCCCCCTTCATAGTGTAAAGGTGACAGTGTGTATGCTATGTTAGTACTCGGTTTAAATTGCAAAGATCTATTATGCTCTAAAGGTTACTTAAATATGAATGTCGAATGTTGTGGCGCTTGTTAACTCCGGCTTGAGGGAGCTCTTGTAGCCCTACACAACGAATGGTGTTCATTATCAAACAAGAGTATATGTAGCACAAAGGAAGAGAACTTATTTATTTATGTGATCAATGTTGAGAGTGTCCACTAGTGAAAGTATGACCCCTAGGCCTTGTTTCCAAATACTGCAATCATCGCTTGTTTACTGTTTTACTGCATCTTTACTTCCTGCAATATTACTACCATCAACCGCACGCCAGCAAGCACTTTTCTGGCGCCGTTACTACTGCTCATATACATTCATACCACTTGTATTTCACTATCTCTTCGCCGAACTAGTGCACCTATACATCTGACAAGTGTATTAGGTGTGTTGGGGACACAAGAGACTTCTTGTATCGTGATTGCAGGGTTGCTTGAGAGGGATATCTTTGACCTCTTCCTCCCCGGCAACGGCGCCAGAAATCTATAATTTCTTATGTTCCATGCTAGTTTGTAGAGGTTTGAGTATTAAGTACTCGTGTATATGGTGACCCACAAGTATATGCTATAATGGTATAATGATATCTTCCCTAATATGCTATAATGGTGACCCACAAGTATATGGGAAATAGCTTTCTTCCCCGGCAACGATATTCACTTTGAGTACTTAGTTAAAGATGTATTCCCAAGTACTAATTAAAGGAAATAGCTTCGAACACTCACACAATGGCGCCAGAAAAGTACTTAAACCGACAAGTATGAGTGCCTTTTACCTTTCTCCCCGGCAACGGCGCCAGAAAAGTGCTTGATGTCTACGGGTGCTTCTATTCTTGTAGATAGTGTTGGGCCTCCAAGAGCAGAGGTTTGTAGAATAGCAGCAAGTTTCCCTTAAGTGGATCACCCAAGGTTTATCGAACTCGGGGAGGAAGAGGTCAAAGATATTCCTCTCAAGCAACCCTGCAATCACGATACAAGAAGTCTCTTGTGTCCCCAACACACCTAATACACTTGTCAGATGTATAGGTGCACTAGTTCGGCGAAGAGATAGTGAAATACAAGTGGTATGAATGAATATGAGCAGTAGTAACGGCGCCAGAAAAAGTGCTGGCGTGCAGTTGATGGTAGTAATATTGCGGGAAGTAAACAAGCAGTAAAACAGTAAACAAGCGATGATTGCAGTATTTGGAAACAAGGCCTAGGGATCATACTTTCACTAGTGGACACTCTCAACATTGATCACATAATAAATAAGTTCTCTTCCTTTGTGCTACATATACTCTTGTTTGATAATGAACACCATTCGTTGTGTAGGGCTACAAGAGCACCTCAATGCCGGAGTTAACAAGCTCCACAACATTCGGCATTCATATTTAAGTAACCTTAGAGCATAATAGATCTTTGCAATTTAAACCGAGTACTAACATAGCATACACACTGTCACCTTTACACTATGAAGGGGGAATAAATCACATCAATACTATCATAGTAATAATTAACTCCATAACCTACAAGAGATTATGATCATAACCTACGCCAAGTACTACACGATGCACACACTGTCACCATTACACCGTGAAGGAGGAATAGACTACTTTAATAACATCACAAGAGTAGCACATAGACTAATAGTGATACAAAGCTCATATGAATCTCAATCATGTAAGGCAGCTCATGAGATCATTGTATTGAAGTACATAGGAGAGAGATTAACCACATAGCTACCGGTACAGCCCTTAGCCTCGATGGAGAACTACTCCCTCCTCATGGGAGATAGCAGCGTTGATGAAGATGGTGGTGGTGTCGATGGAGAAGCCTTCCGGGGCACTTCCCCGTCCGGCGTGCGGAACAGACTCCTGTCCCCAGAGATCTTGGCCCGCGATGGCGGCGGCTCTGGAAGGTTTCTTGTACCGTGGCTTATTCGTCTTGAAGATTTAGGTCAGGGACCTTTAAATAGGCGAAGAGGCGGAGTCGGAAGGCTGACGGGGCCGCCACACAATAGGGGGGCGCGCCTGGCTCCTTGGCCGCTCCGCCCACACGTGTGGGTCCCATGTGGCCCTCCTCCGGGCTCTCGGGTGTTGGAAGCTTCGTGGAATTCTAAGATCTTGGGCGTTGATTTCGTCCAATTCCGAGAATATTTCCTTACTAGGATGAAACCAAAAAAGGAAAAGAACGGCACTTCGGCATCTCGTCAATAGGTTAGTTCCGGAAAACGCATCAAAACGATATAAAGTGTGAACAAAACATGTAGGTATTGTCATAGAACAAGCATGGAACATAAGAAATTATAGATATGTTTGAGACGTATCAAGCATCCCCAAGCTTAGTTCCTACTCGCCCTCGAGTAGGTAAACGATAACAAAGATAATTTTTTAAGTGACATGCTACCAACATAATCTTGATCAACATTATTGTAAAGCATATGAGATGAATGCAGCGATTCAAAGCAATGATGAAGACAATGAGTAAACAACTGAATCATATAGCAAAGACTTTTCATGAATAATACTTTCAAGACAAGCATCAATAAGTCTTGCATAAGAGTTAACTCATAAAGCAATAGATTCAAAGTAAAAGCATTGAAGCAACACAAAGGATGATTAAGTTTCAGCAATTGCTTTCAACTTGTAACATGTATATCTCATGGATAGTTGTCAACATAAAGCAATATAACAAGTGCAATAGGTAAACATGTAAGAATCAATGCACACAGTTGACACAAGTGTTTGCTTCTAAGATAGAAGGAATAGGTAAACTGACTCAACAATAAAGTAGAAGATAGGCCCTTCGCAGAGGGAAGCATGGATTACTATTTTTGTGCTAGAGCTTTTCATTTTGAAAACATAGAAACAATTTTTTCAACGGTAGTAATAAATCATATGTGTTATGTATAAGACATCCTATAAGTTGCAAGCCTCATGCATAGTATACTAATAGTGCCCGCACCTTGTCCTAATTAGCTTGGATTAACATGGATTATCATTGCATAACATATGTTTCAACCAAGTGTCACAAAGGGGTACCTCTATGCCGCGAGGTCTAAGGAGAAATTCGCATTGGATTTCTCGCTTTTGATTATTCTCAACTTAGACATCCATCCCGGGACAACATAGACAACAGATAATGGACTCCTCTTTAATGCATAAGCATTCAACAACAGTTAATATTCTCATAAGAGATTGAGGTTTTGTGTCCAAACTGAAACTTCCACCATGATTCATGGCTTTAGTTAGCGGTCCAATGTTCTTCTCTAACAATATGCATACTCAAACCATTTGATCATGAAAATCGCTCTTACTTCAGACAAGACGAACATGCATAGCAACTCACATGATATTCAACAAAGGTAAAAGTTGATGGCGTCCCCAGAAACATGGTTACCGCTCAACAAGCAACTTATTAAGAAATAAGATACATAAGTACATATTCTTCACCACAATAGTTTTTAAGGCTATTTTCCCATGAGCTATGTATTGTAAAGGCAAAGAATAGAAGTTTAAAGGTAGCACTCAAGTAATGTACTTTGGAATGGCAGAGAAATACCATGTGGTAGGTAGGTATGGTGGACACAAATGGCATAGTTTTTGGCTCAAGGATTTGGATGCACGAGAAGAATTCCTCTCAATACAAGGCTAGGCTAGCAAGGTTGTTTGAAGCAAACTCAAGTATAAAACGGTGCAGCAAGACTCACATATGAACATATTGTAAGCATTATAAGACTTTACATCGTCTTCCTTGTTGTTCAAACACCTTAACCAGAAAATATCTAGACTTAGAGAGACCAATCATGCAAACCAAATTTTAACAAGCTCTATGTAGTTCTTCATTAATAGGTACAAGGTACATGATGCAAGAGCTTAAACATGATCTATATGAGCACAACAATTGCCAAGTATCACATTATTCAAGACATTAAACCATTTACCACATGCGGCATTTTCCGTTTCCAACCATATAACAATGAATGAAATAGTCCAACTTTCGCAATGAACATTAAAGATAAAGCTAAGAACACATGTGTTCATACGAAACAGCGGAGCGTGTCTCTCTCCCAAACAAAGAATGCTAGGATCCGATTTTATTCAAACAAAAACAAAAATAAAAACAAACAGACGCTCCAAGTAAAGCACATAAGATGTGACGGAATAAAAATATAGTTTCACTAGAGGTGACCTGATAAGTTGTCGATGAAGAAGGGATGCCTTGGGCATCCCCAAGCTTAGACGCTTGGGTCTTCTTAAAATATGCAGGGATGAACCACGGGGGCATCCCCAAGCTTTGACTTTTCACTCTTCTTGATCATATTGTATCATCCTCCTCTCTTGACCCTTGAAAACTTCCTCCACATCAAACTCAAAACAAACTCATTAGAGGGTCAGTGCATAATTCATATATTCAGAGGTGACATAATCATTCTTAACACTTCTGGACATTGCACAAAGCTACTGAAAGTTAATGGAACAAAGAAATCCATCAAACATAGCAAAACAGGCAATGCGAAATAAAAGGCAGAATCTGTCAAAACAGAACAGTCCGTAAAGACGAATTTTTTAGAGGCACCAGACTTGCTCAGATGAAAATGCCCAAATTGAATGAAAGTTGCGTACATATCTGAGGATCACGCACGTAAATTGGCAGATTTTTCTGAGTTACCTACAGAGAACCCTGCCCAAATTCGTGACAGACAGAAATCTGTTTCTGCGCAGTAATCCAAATCTAGTATCAACATTACTATCAAATACTTTACTTGGCACAACAATGCAATAAAATAAGATAAGGAGAGGTTGCTACTGTAGTAAACAACTTCCAAGACTCAAATATAAAACAAAAGTGCTGTAGTAAAATAAACACATGGGTTATCTCCCAAGAAGTGCTTTCTTTATAGCCATTAAGATGGGCTCAACAATTTTAACGATGCTCGCATAAGGATGAGAGTTGAAGCAAAGAGAGCATCAAAAAGCAAGTTCAAAACATATTTAAGTCTAACCCACTTCCTATGAAAAGGAATCTTGTACACAAATAAATTCATGAAGAACAAAGTGACAAGCATAAGAAGGCAATACAAGCGCAACTTCAAAATTCTCAACATAAAGAGGGAAACTTAATATTATTAAGATGCATATAACCATGTTTCCCTCTCTCATAATAACTTTCAGTAGCATCATGAACAAATTCAACAATATAACTATCACATGAAACATTCTTATCATGAGCTACTGATACGTCTCCAACGTATCCATAATTTCTGATGTTCCATGCTTGTTTTATGACAATACTTACATGTTTTGCTTGCACTTTATAATGTTTTTATGCGTTTTCCGGAACTAACCTATTAACAAGATGCCACAGTGCCAGTTCCTGTTTTCTGCTGTTTTTGGTTCCAGAAAGGCTGTTCGGGCAATATTCTCGAAATTGGACGAAATCAACGCCAAAGATCTTATTTTTCCCGGAAGGCTCCAGAACACCGAAGGGGAGTCGGAGGAGGGCCAGAGGGCCACCACACCATAAGGCGGCGCGGCCAGGCCTGGCCCGCGCCAACCTATGGTGAGGAGCCCCCAGGCGCCCCCTTGCGCCGCCTCTTCGCCTATATAAGCCCTTTCGACCTAAAAACGCGATAACGAATTGACGAAACTCCAGAAAGACTCCAGGGGCGCCGCCACCATCGCGAAACTCCAATTCGGGGGACAGTCTCTGTTCCGGCACTCTGCCGGGACGGGGAAGTGCCCCCGGAAGCCATCTCCATCAACGCCATCGCCTCCATCATGCTCCGTGAGTAGTTCCCCCATGGACTACGGGTTCTAGCAGTAGCTAGTTGGTACTCTCTATCCCATGTACTTCAATACAATGATCTCATGAGCTGCCTTACATGATTGAGATCCATCTGATGTAATCGGTGTTGTGTTTGTTGGGATCCGATGGATGATACATTATGATTAGTCTATCTATAAAGTTTGTGAAGTTATTGTTGCTGCAATCTTGTTGTGTTTAATGCTTGTCACTAGGGCCCGAGTGGCATGATCTTAGATTTAAGCTCTATAATTATTGCTTAGATTGTATCTACAAGTTGTATGCACATGTCACTGTCCGGAACCAAAGGCCCCGAAGTGACAGAAATCGGGACAACCGGAGGGGATGGCGGTGATGTGAGGATCACATGTTTTCACCAAGTGTTAATGCTTTGCTCCGGTACTCTATTAAAAGGAGTACCTTAATATCCAGTAGATTCCCTTGAGGCCCGGCTGCCACCGGCTGGTAGGACAAAAGATGTTGTGCAAGTTTCTCATTGCGAGCACGTACGACTATATATGGAAAACATGCCTACATGATTAATAAGCTGGATGTTCTAACTTAATGCTTTGATTCCTATCAATTGCCCAACTGTAATTTGTTCACCCAACACTTGTTATTGGAGAGTTACCACTAGTGTAGATCGCTGGGAACCCCGGTCCATCTCTCATCATTATATACTCGTTCTACATGTCATTGGAAGTAGTATCAACTATTTTCCGGTGCCATTGCTCTGTGTTATTGCTACTGCTGCTGTGTTACTGTTACTATTGCTCTCATACTACTGCTGCTTTCACATCACCCCTGTTACTAGTGCTTTTCTAGGTGCAGCTGAATTGACAACTCAGTTGTTAAGGCTTATAAGTATTCTTTACCTCCCCTTGTGTCGAATCAATAAATTTGGGTTTTACTTCCCTCGAAGACTGCCGCGATCCCCTATACTTGTGGGTTATCAAGACTGTTTTCTGGCGCCGTTGCCGGGGAGGCATAGCTCTACTCATAAGTTCACCTGGGGAGTACACTCTACCTCTCTCTCTTTTTATTTTGTTTTATTTTGTTTTGCTTAGTTTACTTTTGTCTAGTTTATTTGTGCTTAGTTTATTTCTGTCTTGTTTTATTTTTCTTAGTTTACTTTTGTCTAGTTTCTTTTTGTCTTGTTTTACTTTTCTCATATACCCAAAAATCCATAAAAAATTGAAAAACCTAAAAATTAAAAACTGCTGTTATGGGAGAACCCATAACCTACTTGGAGCTTATAGAATATTATAATAATTATAGAGAATCAAGAACGGGAAAAGTTATGAGTGCTGTGATAGAAAAATTGAATACAATTGCTAAAATCTTGCTTAAACGCCATGATATAAACTGTTGCTCTCAACAGGACACTAAACATCTTAAATTTCAATGTGGCTTTAGTGAGGAATTTTTAATTAAGAACTATAATCGGAATAGCTATATTCATTTTGGGTTTGAAGAGGTAGAACAATTTGTCATATTTATGGGAGCCTCTGAGATAGAATCCTTCATGGTTAAAAATTATGAAACTTGTGTTGTTTGTAAGGACCTTAAAGATTATGTCTCTTCTATCCTTAATTTTTGCAATGAAAGTTACACTGATAATCCTTATATCATTGATTATAAAGAGAGACTCATTAATGCACAAGAATGCACTCACAATTTGCAGGAACCTGTGGAAGAAGAAATTGATGAACCTGAAAGCTCATTGGATGAAAAAGAGGAGGAAATTGATGAACCTGAAAGCTCATTGGATGAACAAAAGGAGGAAGAATGGATTAGCTACCCATGCCAACCTTCTAATGAGAGTAACTCTTTATCTCTTACACTATTTGATTGTCCTCCATGCTTACCGAAAGAGGTTGAATGTTATGTTCCTGTGGATTCTCTTGAAATATTTCCTATGAGTAAAACTTGTGAGAATAATTATGCTCCTGTTATCTATGATAATCCATGCTATTTTGATAAATCTTATGATAATGCTTTGTTTGTGCCTGATGTCGAAATGCATGGTACTAAAGAATTTTGCGTAGCAAATGTTTATGATAAAGCTCTTGATGATGGTCCTATGTTACTTGATAATATTAATTGTACTACTAATGAAAATGGGATTGGAGAGGTCTTGACATTATCTATGAGTCCCATATCTCTTGAGATTGATCAACCATCTTGTTATATTATTGATAAAAGTGTGTTTGAAAGTTTTAATCGCACTATTTTTGAGCTTGATAAAAATTATGTGTTTATGGATCATGAGAAGCATGCTTTATGTGATAGTTATGTTGTTGAGTTTGTTCATGAAGCTACTGAAAATTATTATGAGAGAGGAAAATATGGTTGTAGAAATTTGCATGGTACTAAAACACCTCTCTATATGCTTAAAATTTTGAAGTTACTCTTGTTTTATCCTCTTATGCTTGTCACTTTGTTCTTCATGAATTTATTTGTGTACAAGATTCCTATGCATAGGAAGTGGGTTAGACTTAAATGTGTTTTGAATTTGCTTTTTGATGCTCTCTTTTGCTTCAACTCTTATTTCTTGCGAGTGCATCATCAAAATTGTTGAGCCCATCTTAATGGCTATAAAGAAAGCACTTCTTGGGAGATAACCCATGTGTTTATTTTGCTACTATTTTGTTGTGTCTTGGAAGTTGTTACTACTGTAGCAACCTCTCCTTATCTTTATTTTATTGCAATGTTGTGCCAAGTGAAGTCTCTAATAGAAGGTTGATGCTAGATTTGGATTTCTGCGCAGAAACAGATTTCTTGCTGTCACGAATCTGGGTATGATTCTCTGTAGGTAACTCAGAAAAATCTGCCAATTTACGTGAGTGATCCTCAGATATGTATGCAACTTTCATTAGTTTTGAGTTTTCTGATTTGAGCAACGGAAGTACCTCTTTAAAATTCGTCTTTACTGGCTGTTCTGTTTTGGCAGATTCTGTCTCTGTTTTTTTGCATTGTCTCTTGTGGACTTTAAGTGAGGCTTTCTAGACGTGGAGAGCTGTAGCTAATGTTTTATTGAGTTCTTGCAATGTGTCACTACAGGACCAAGGTGGATTCAAGTTTTTTGAGTACTAACCCCTCTAATGAAGTTTATGAGAAGTTTGGTGTGAAGGAAGTTTTCAAGGGTCAAGAGAGGAGGATGATATATGATCAAGAAGAGTGAAAAGCCTAAGCTTGGGGATGCCCCCGTGGTTCATCCCTGCATATTTCAAGAAGACTCAAGCGTCTAAGCTTGGGGATGCCCAAGGCATCCCCTTCTTCATCAACTTATCAGGTTTCTTCTATTGAAACTATATTTTTATTCGGTCACATCATATGTGCTTTACTTGGAGCGTCTGTGTGCTTTTATTTTTGTTTTTGTTTGAATAAGATCGGATCCTAGCAATCCTTGTTTGGGAGAGAGACACGCTCCGCTTTTTCATATGAACACTTGTTCTTCGTTTTACTTTTAATGTTCAATGATAAAAGTTGGAAGCTACATCACTTATGGTTATTTGGTTGGAAACAGAAAATGCCTCATATTGTCTTGAATAATTTGACACTTGGCAATTGTTTTGAGCTCTCAAGTAGATCATGATTAAGTTTTTTCATGTAGTTTAAACCTATTAGTGGAGAACTACTGTAGAGCTTGTTGAAATTGGTTTGCATGATTGGTCTCTCTTAAGGTCTAGATATTTTCTGGTAAAAGTGTTTGAGCAACAAGGAAGACAGTGTAGAGTATTATAATGCTTGCAATATGTTCTTATGTAAGTTTTGCTGTACCGGTTCATACTTGTGTTTGCTTCAAATAACCTTGCTAGCCCAAAGCCTTGTACTGAGAGGGAATGCTTCTCGTGCATCCAAAACCTTGAGCCAACCACTATGCCATTTGTGTCCACCATACCTACCTACTACATGGTATTTCTCCGCCATTCCAAAGTAAATTGCTTGAGTGCTACCTTTAAACAATTCAAAATTTATCACCTCTGATTTGTGTCAATGTTTAATAGCTCATGAGGAAGTATGTGGTGTTTATCTTTCAATCTTGTTGGGCAACTTTCACCAATGGACTAGTGGCTTCATCCGCTTATCCAATAATTTTGCAAAAAGAGCTGGCAATGGGATTCCCAGTCCCAAATTAATTAACCAAAATAGACACTCCTCCATGGTATGTGATTGTTGGACGGCACCCGAAGGATTCGGTTAGCCATGGCTTGAGAAAGCAAAGGTGGGGAGGAGTGTCATCATAATAAAACTAAATAAAAGGGCACTCCTTCATGGTATGAGATTGTTGGCAGGCACCCGAGGATTCGGTTAGCCATGGTTTGTGAAAGAAAGGTTGGAAGGAGTGCCACCCAAAAATAAAATAAAATGGGAGCCGCTCTTTGAAGGTTTGTCTGGCAAGGGGGTTAGAGTGCCCACTACCATTCGTTGACAACAACAAACACCTCTCAAAACTTTACTTTTATGCTCTCTTTATGTTTTCAAAACCAAAGCTCTAGCACAAATATAGCAATCAATGCTTCCCTCTGCGAAGGGCCATTCTTTTACTTTATGTTGAGTCAGTTTACCTACTTCCTTCCATCTTAGAAGCAAACACTTGTGTCAACTGTGCATTGATTCTTACATACTTGCTTATTTGCATTCATCATATTACTTTATGTTGACAATTATCCATGAGATATGCATGTTGAAAGTTGAAAGCAACTGCTGAAACTTAAATCTTCCTCTGTGTTGCTTCAATGCCTTTACTTTGAATTTATTGCTTTATGAGTTAACTCTTGTGCAAGGCTTTTGATGCTTGTCTTGAAAGTACTCTTCATGAAAAGTTTTGCTATATGTTATCTATTTGTTAGCAACTATAGATTATTGCCTTGAGTCACTTCATTCATCTCATGTGCTTTGTAATAGTATGATCAAGGTTATGTAAGTAGCATGTCACTACAGAAATTATTCTTTTTTATCGTTTACCTACTCGAGGACGAGTAGGAACTAAGCTTGGGGATGCTGATACGTCTCCAACGTATCCATAATTTCTGATGTTCCATGCTTGTTTTATGACAATACTTACATGTTTTGCTTGCACTTTATAATGTTTTTATGCATTTTCCGGAACTAACCTATTAACAAGATGCCACAGTGCCAGTTCCTATTTTCTTGTTTTTGGTTCCAGAAAGGCTGTTCGGGCAATATTCTTGGAATTGGACGAAATCAACGCCAAAGATCTTATTTTTCCCGGAAGGCTCCAGAACAGAAGGTCGGAGGAGGGCCAGAGGGCCACCACACCATAAGGCGGCGCGGCCAGCCTGGGCCGCGCCAGCCTATGGTGAGGAGCCCCAGCGCCTGCGCGCCTCTTCGCCTATATAAGCCCTTTCGACCTAAAAACGCGATAACGAATTGACGAAACTCCGAAAGACTCAGGCGCCGCCACCATCGCGAAACTCCAATTCGGGGACGAAGTCTCTGTTCGGCACCTGTCGGACGGGGAAGTGCCCCGGAAGCCATCTCCATCAACGCCATCGCCTCCATCATGCTCCGTGAGTAGTTCCCCCATGGACTACGGGTTCTAGCTGTAGCTAGTTGGTACTCTCTATCCCATGTACTTCAATACAATGATCTCATGAGCTGCCTTACATGATTGAGATCCATCTGATGTAATCGGTGTTGTGTTTGTTGGGATCCGATGGATGATACATTATGATTAGTCTATCTATAAAGTTTGTGAAGTTATTGTTGCTGCAATCTTGTTGTGTTTAATGCTTGTCACTAGGGCCCGAGTGGCATGATCTTAGATTTAAGCTCTATAATTATTGCTTAGATTGTATCTACAAGTTGTATGCACATGTCACTGTCCGGAACCAAAGGCCCCGAAGTGATAGAAATCGGGACAACCGGAGGGGATGGCGGTGATGTGAGGATCACATGTTTTCACCAAGTGTTAATGCTTTGCTCCGGTACTCTATTAAAAGGAGTACCTTAATATCCAGTAGATTCCCTTGAGGCCCGGCTGCCACCGGCTGGTAGGACAAAACATGTTGTGCAAGTTTCTCATTGCGAGCACGTACGACTATATATGGAAAACATGCCTACATGATTAATAAGCTGGATGTTCTAACTTAATGCTTTGATTCCTATCAATTGCCCAACTGTAATTTGTTCACCCAACACTTGTTATTGGAGAGTTACCACTAGTGTAGATCGCTGGGAACCCCGGTCCATCTCTCATCATTATATACTCGTTCTACATGTCATTGGAAGTAGTATCAACTATTTTCCGGTGCCATTGCTCTGTTATTGCTACTGCTGCTGTGTTACTGTTACTATTGCTCTCATACTACTGCTGCTTTCACATCACCCCTGTTATTAGTGCTTTTCCAGGTGCAGCTGAATTGACAACTCAGTTGTTAAGGCTTATAAGTATTCTTTACCTCCCCTTGTGTCGAATCAATAAATTTGGGTTTTACTTCCCTCGAAGACTGTTGCGATCCCCTATACTTGTGGGTTATCAGCTACATGCATAAAATTATTACTCTCCACATAAGCATAATCAATTTTACTAGTTGTAGTGGGAGCAAATTCAACAAAGTAGCTATCATTATTATTCTCATCAAGTGTAGGAGGCATAGTATAATCATAATAAAATTTACTCTCCATAGTAGGCGGCACCAAAAGACCACTATCATTATAATCATCATATCATAATCAACATAAACTTTCTCCTCAATACCCGGAGGACTAAAGAGATCATTTTCATCAAAACCGACCTCCCCAAGCTTAGAATTTTCCATAGCATTAGCAACAATAGTGTTCAAAGCATTCATACTGATAACATTCCCATTAGCATGCATATAAAGTTCCATGGGTTTTTTAATTCTCTCTTCAAACACATCATGTCCTAATTCAAGATAAAGTTCATAAAGATCTCTCATTTTGTTGTTGTTTTCCATTAAGCCTAACTAGTGTAAACAAGAAACAAAAAGATGCAATTGCAGGATCTAAAGGAAATAGCTTCGAACACTCACACAATGGTGCCAGAAAAGTACTTAGTTACCTGGGACCGAAGTATGAGTGCCTTTTACCTTTCTTCCCCGGCAACGGCGCCAGAACGGGGAAGTGCCCCCGGAAGGCTTCTCCATCGACACCACCGCCATCTTCATCAACTCTGATGTCTCCCATGAGGAGGGAGTAGTTCTCCATCGAGGCTAAGGGCTGTACCGGTAGTTCTCTATAATTTCTTATGTTCCATGCTTGTTTTATGACAATACCTACATGTTTTATACACACTTTACATCATTTATTATGCATTTTCCGGAACTAACCTATTAACGAGATGCCGAAGTGCCAGTTCCTGTTTTCTGTTGTTTTTGGTTTCAGAAATCCTAGTAAGGAAATATTCTCGGAATTGGACGAAATCAACGCCCAGCATCTTAGAATTCCACGAAGCTTCCAGAACACCCGAGAGCCACCAGAGGAGAGCCCTGGGGGCCCACACATGAGGCTGGCGCGGCCCAGGCCCTGGCCGCGCCGCCCTATTGTGTGGTGGCTCCGTCCCCTCCGCCTCTTCGCCTATTTAAAGGTCCCTGACCTAAATCTTCGACACGAAAAGCCACGGTACGAGAAACCTTCCAGCCGCCGCCATCGCGAAGCCAAGATCCGGGGACAGGAGTCTGTTCCGCACGCTGCGGACGGGGAAGTGCCCCGGAAGGCTTCTCCATCGACACCACCACCATCTTCATCAACGTTGCTATCTCCCATGAGGAGGGAGTAGTTCTCCATCGAAGCTAAGGGTGTACCGGTAGCTATGTGGTTAATCTCTCTCCTACGTACTTCAATACAATGATCTCATGAGTTGCCTTACATGATTGAGATTCATATGAGTTTTGTATCACTATTAGTCTATGTGCTACTCTTGTGATGTTATTAAAGTAGTCTATTCCTCCTTCACGGTGTAATGGTGACAGTGTGTGCATCGTGTAGTACTTGGCGTAGGCTATGATCATAATCTCTTGTAGGTTATGGAGTTAATTATTACTATGATAGTATTGATGTGATTTATTCCCCCTTCATAGTGTAAAGGTGACAGTGTGTATGCTATGTTAGTACTCGGTTTAAATTGCAAAGATCTATTATGCTCTAAAGGTTACTTAAATATGAATGCCGAATGTTGTGGAGCTTGTTAACTCCGGCATTGAGGTGCTCTTGTAGCCCTACACAACGAATGGTGTTCATTATCAAACAAGAGTATATGTAGCACAAAGGAAGAGAACTTATTTATTATGTGATCAATGTTGAGAGTGTCCACTAGTGAAAGTATGATCCCTAGGCCTTGTTTCCAAATACTGCAATCATCGCTTATTTACTGTTTTACTGCATCTTTACTTCCTGCAATATTACTACCATCAACTGCACGCCAGCAAGCACTTTTCTGGCGCCGTTACTACTGCTCATATTCATTCATACCACTTGTATTTCACTATCTCTTCGCCGAACTAGTGCACCTATACATCTGACAAGTGTATTATGTGTGTTGGGGACACAAGAGACTTCTTGTATCGTGATTGCAGGGTTGCTTGAGAGGAATATCTTTGACCTCTTCCTCCCTGAGTTCGATAAACCTTGGGTGATCCACTTAAGGGAAACTTGCTGCTGTTCTACAAACCTCTGCTCTTGGAGGCCCAACACTGTCTACAAGAATAGAAGCACCCGTAGACATCAAGCACTTTTCTGGCGCCGTTGCCGGGGAGGTAAGGTAAAAGGTATTCACATCTTCCGACTACTAAGCTATTTCCTAGCACTGTTGCCGGTGTGTGAGTGCTCGAAGCTATTTCCTTTAGATCCTGCAATTGCATCTTTTGGTTTCTTGTTTACACTAGTTAGGCATAATGGAAAACATCTGTGAGCTTTTTAAACTATTTCCTGAGTCAAGACATGAATGGTTTAATGCGAAAATTAAAAAACCTATGGAACCTTATTTGCATGCTAGTAGTAATATTAGTATGAACACTTTGAACACCATTGTTGATAATGATATAGAAAATTCTAAGCTTGGGGAGGTCGGTTTTGATGAAAATGATCTCTTTAGCCCTCCGGGTATTGAGGAGAAAGTTTATGTTGATTATGATATGCCTCCCATATATGATGATTATAATGATAGTGGTCTTTTGGTGCCACCTACTATGGAGGATAAAGTTTATTATGATGATACTATACCTCCTATATTTGATGATGAGAATAATAATGATAGCTACTTTGTTGAATTTGCTCCCACTACAACTAATAAAATTGATTATGCTTATGTGGAGAGTAATGATACTTTTATGCATGTGAATAAGAATGCTTTATGTGATACTTATATTGTTGAGTTTGTTCATGATGCCTCTGAAAGTTATTATGAGAGAGGAAAATATGGTTGTAGAAATTTTCATGTTACTAAAACACCTCTCTATATGCTGAAATTTTTGAAGTTACACTGGTTTTATCTTCCTATGCTTGTTACTTTGCTCTTCATGAACTTGTTTATTTACAAGATTCCTATGCATAGGAAGCATGTTAGACTTAAATGTGTTTTAATTTGCTTCTTGATGCTCTCTTTTGCTTCAACTCCTATTTCTTGCGAGTGCATCATTGAAATTACTGAGCCCATCTTAATGGCTATAAAGAAAGCACTTCTTGGGAGATAACCCATGTGTTTATTTTACTACAGTACTTTTGTTTTATATTTGAGTCTTGGAAGTTGTTACTACTGTAGCAACCTCTCCTTATCTTTATTTTATTGCATTGTTGTGCCAAGTAAAGTCTTTGATAGTAAAGTCAATACTAGATTTGGATTACTGCGCAGAAACAGATTTCTTGCTGTCACGAATTTGGGCAGGGTTCTCTGTAGGTAACTCAGAAAAATCTGCCAATTTACGTGCGTGATCCTCAGATATGTACGCAACTTTCATTCAATTTGAGCATTTTCATCTGAGCAAGTCCAGTGCCTCTAAAAAATTCGTCTTTATGGACTGTTCTGTTTTGACAGATTCTGCCTTTTATTTCGCATTGCCTCTTTTGCTGTGTTGGATGGATTTCTTTGTTCCATTGACTTCCAGTAGCTTTGGGCAATGTCCAGAAGTGTTAAGAATGATTGTGTCACCTCTGAACATGTGAAATTTTTGATTATGCACTAACCCTCTAATGAGTTTGTTTCGAGTTTGGTGTGGAGGAAGTTTTCAAGGGTCAAGAGAGGAGGATGATATACTATGATCAAGAAGAGTGAAAAGTCTAAGCTTGGGGATGCCCCCGTGGTTCATCCCTGCATATTTCAAGAATACTCAAGCATCTAAGCTTGGGGATGCCCAAGGCATCCCCTTCTTCATCAACAATTTATCAGGTTTCTTCTCTTGAAACTATATTTTTATTCGGTCACATCTTATGTACTTTGCTTGGAGCGTCTGTTTGATTTTATTTTTATTTTTGTTTATGTTTGAATAAATTCATGCTTGTGTGGGAGAGAGACACGCTCCGCTTTTTCATATGAACACTGGTGTTCTTAGTTCTATCTTTAATGTTCATGGCGAAGTTAAAAACCGCTTCGTTAATTGCTATATGGTTGGAAACGGAAAATGCTTTATGTGGTAATTGGTATAATGTCTTGAATAATTTGATACTTGGCAATTGTTGTACTCATATAGATCATGTTTAAGCTCTTGCATCATGTACTTTGCACCCATTAATGAAGAACTACATAGAGCTTGTTAAAATTTGGTTTGCATGATTGGTCTCTAGAGTCTAGATATTTTCTGGTTAAGGTGTTTGAACAACAAGGAAGACGATGTAAAGTCTTATAATGCTTACAATATGTTCATATGTGAGTCTTGCTGCACCGTTTTATACTTGAGTTTGCTTCAAACAACCTTGCTAGCCTAGCCTTGTATTGAGAGGAATTCTTCTCGTGCATCCAAATCCTTGAGCCAAAAACTATGCCATTTGTGTCCACCATACCTACCTACCACATGGTATTTCTCTGCCATTCCAAAGTAAATTACTTGAGTGCTACCTTTAAAATTCTATTCTTTGCCTTTACAATACATAGCTCATGGGAAAATAGCCTTAAAAACTATTGTGGTATTGAATATGTTGCTATGTATCTTATTTCTTATAAGTTGCTTGTTGAGCGGTAACCATGTTTCTGGGGACGCCATCAACTTTTACACCTTTGTTGAATATCATGTGAGTTGCTATGCATGTTCATCTTGTCTGAAGTAAGGGCGATTTTCATGATCAAATGGTTTGAGTATGCATATTGTTAGAGAAGAACATTGGGCCGCTAACTAAAGCCATGAATCATGGTGGAAGTTTCAGTATTGGACACAAATCCTCAATCTCTTATGAGAATAGAAGCACCCGTAGACATCAAGCACTTTTCTTGTAGACAGTGTTGGGCCTCCAAGAGCAGAGGTTTGTAGAACAGCAGCAAGTTTCCCTTAAGTGGATCACCCAAGGTTTATCGAACTCAGGGAGGAAGAGGTCAAAGATATTCTCTCAAGCAACCCTGCAATCACGATACAAGAAGTCTCTTGTGTCCCCAACACACCTAATACACTTGTCAGATGTATAGGTGCACTAGTTCGGCGAAGAGATAGTGAAATACAAGTGGTATGAATGAATATGAGCAGTAGTAACGGCGCCAGAAAAGTGCTTGCTGGCGTGCAGTTGATGGTAGTAATATTGCAGGAAGTAAAGATGCAGTAAAACAGTAAACAAGCGATGATTGCAATATTTGGAAACAAGGCCTAGGGATCATACTTTCACTAGTGGACACTCTCAACATTGATCACATAAATAAATAAGTTCTCTTCCTTTGTGCTACATATACTCTTGTTTGATAATGAACACCATTCGTTGTGTAGGGCTACAAGAGCACCTCAATGCCGGAGTTAACAAGCTCCACAACATTCGGCATTCATATTTAAGTAACCTTAGAGCATAATAGATCTTTGCAATTTAAACCGAGTACTAACATAGCATACACACTGTCACCTTTACACTATGAAGGGGGAATGAATCACATCAATACTATCATAGTAATAATTAACTCCATAACCTACAAGAGATTATGATCATAACCTACGCCAAGAACTACACGATGCACACACTGTCACCATTACACCGTGAAGGAGGAATAGACTACTTTAATAACATCACAAGAGTAGCACATAGACTAATAGTGATACAAAGCTCATATGAATCTCAATCATGTAAGGCAGCTCATGAGATCATTGTATTAAAGTACATAGGAGAGAGATTAACCACATAGCTACCGGTACAGCCCTTAGCCTCGAGGGAGAACTACTCCCTCCTCATGGGAGACAGCAGCGGTGATGAAGATGGCGGTGGTGTCGATGGAGAAGCCTTCCGGGGGCACTTCCCCGTCCCGGCGGCGTGCCGGAACAGAGACTCCTGTCCCCCAGATCTTGGCTTCGCGATGGCGACGGCTCTGGAAGGTTTCTCGTACCGTGGCTTTTTCGTGTCGAAGATTTAGGTCAGGGAGCTTTAAATAGGCGAAGAGGCGGAGTCGGAGGGGGTCTGGGGCCACCACACAACAGGGCGGTGATGTCTACGGGTGCTTCTATTCTTGTAGACAGTGTTGGGCCTCCAAGAGCAGAGGTTTGTAGAACAGCAGCAAGTTTCCCTTAAGTGGATCACCCAAGGTTTATCGAACTCAGGGAGGAAGAGGTCAAAGATCTCAAGCAACCCTGCAATCACGATACAAGAAGTCTCTTGTGTCCCCAACACACCTAATACACTTGTCAGATGTATAGGTGCACTAGTTCGGCGAAGAGATAGTGAAATACAAGTAGTATGGATGTATATGAGTGGTAATAGCAATCTGAATAAAATATGGCAGCGAGTAAACATGCAACAGAACAGTAAATAAACGGAGATTCGATGTTTGGAAACAAGGCCTAGGGATCATACTTTCACTAGTGGACACTCTCAACATTGATCGCATAATAAATAACTCTTTCTCATATGTGCTACATACACTCTTTTGTTGGATGACAAACACCAGTCGTTGTGTAGGGCTACAAGAGCTCCCTCAAGCCGGAGTTAACAAGCGCCACAACATTCGGTATTCATATTTAAGTAACCTTAGAGCATAATAGATCTTTGCAAAATAAACCGAGAACTAACATAGCATACACACTGTCCACATTACACTATGAAAGGAGGAATAGATCACATCAATACTATCATAATGACAATTAACTCCACAACCTACAAGAGATCATGATCATAGCCTACGACAAGAACCACACGGTGCACACACTAGCACCTTTACACCATGCAGGAGGAATAGACTACTTTAATAACATCACATGAGTAGCACATAAACTAGTAGCGATACAAAGCTCATCATATGGATCTCAATCATGCAAAGCAATTCACGAGATCATTGTATTGGAGTACATAGAGAGAGATTAACCACATAGCTACGGTAGAGCCCTCAGCCCCGGGGTGAATTACTCCCTCCTCATCATGGAGACAGCGATGGCGGTGAAGATGGCGGTGGAGACGGCGGTGGAGATGGCTCCGGGGCAATTCCCCGTCCGGCGGCGTGCCGGAACAGAGACTTCTGTCCCCTTGGAGTTTCGCGATGGCGGCGGCCTGGAAGGTTTCTCGTATCGTGGTTTTTCCGTCTCGAGGATTTAGGTCAGGGCATCTTATAGGCGAAGAGGCGGAGGGCCACGGGGCCACCTCACACTAGGGCAGCGCGCCCCCTCTGGGCCGCGCCACACACGTGTGGGGCCCCAGTGCACCCCTCTGGTCCCCCTTGACTTTCTGGAAGGTTCGGGAAAAATAAGGTCTGGTCTTCGTTTCGAATTCGAGAATATTTCCTTACTAGGATTTCTGAAACCAAAAACAGCAGAACGGCACTTCGGCATCTCGTCAATAGGTTAGTTCCGGAAAATGCATCAAAACTATATAAAGTGTGAACAAAACATGTAGGTATTGTCATAAAACTAGCATGGAACATAAGAAATTATAGATACGTTTGAGACGTATCAAGCATCCCCAAGCTTAGTTCCTACTCGCCCTCGAGTAGGTAAACGATAACAATGATAATTTCTTAAGTGACATGCTACCAACATAATCTTGATCAACATTATTGTAAAGCATATGAGATGAATGCAGCGATTCGAAGCAATGATGAAGATAATGAGTAAACAAATGAATCATATAGCAAAGACTTTTCATGAATAATACTTTCAAGACAAGCATCAATAAGTCTTGCATAAGAGTTAACTCATAAGCAATAAGTTCTTAGTAGAAAGCTTTGAAACAACACAAAGGAAGATATAAGTTTCAGCGGTTGCTTTCAACTTCAACATATTTATCTCATGGATAATTGTCAACACAAAGTAATATAACAAGTGCAATAGGTAAACATGTAAGAATCAATGCACACAGTTTACACAAGTGTTTGCTTCTAAGAAAGTAAGAATAGGTAAACTGACTCAACAATAAAGTAGAAGAAAGGCCCTTCGCAGAGGGAAGCATGGATTACTATTTTTGTGCTAGAGCTTTTCATTTTGAAAACATAGAAACAATTTTGTCAACGGTAGTAATAAAGCATATGAGTTATGTATAAGATATCTTATAAGTTGCAAGCCTCATGCATAGTATACTAATAGTGCTCGCACCTTGTCCTAATTAGCTTGGGTTAACACTGATTATCATTGCATAACATATGTTTCAACCAAGTGTCACAAAGGGGTACCTCTATGCCGCCTGTACAAGGGTCTAAGGAGAAGGTTCGCATTGGATTTCTCGCTTTTGATCATTCTCAACTTAGACACCCATACCGGGACAACATAGACAACAGATAATGGACTCCTCTTTTAATGCTTAAGCATTCAACAACAGTTAATATTCTCATAAGAGATTGAGGTTTTATGTCCAAACTGAAACTTCCACCATGATTCATGGCTTTAGTTAGCTGCCCAATGTTCTTCTCTAACAGTATGCATACTCAAACCATTTGATTGTGAAAACCGCCCTTACTTCAGACAAGACGAACATGCATAGCAACTCACATGATATTCAACAAAGGTAAAAGTTGATGGCGTCCCCAGAAACATGGTTACCGCACAACAAGCAACTTACTAAGAAATAAGACACATAAGTACATATTCTTCACCACGATAGTTTTTAAGCTATTTTGTCCCATGAGCTATATATTGTAAAGGTAAAGAATGGAAATTTTAAAGGTAGCACTCAAGTAATGTACTTTGGAATGGCGGAGAAATACCATGTAGTAGGTAGGTATGGTGGACACAAATGGCATGGTTATTGGCTCAAGGATTTGGATGCACGAGAAGAATTCCTCTCAATACAAGGCTAGGCTAGCAAGGTTGTTTGAAGCAAACTCAAGTATAAAACGGTGCAGCAAGACTCACATATAAACATATTGTAAGCATTATAAGACTTTACATCGTCTCCTTGTTGTTCAAACACCTCAACCAGAAAATATCTAGACTTAGAGAGAACAATCATGCAAACCAAATTTTAACATGCTCTATGTAGTTATTCATTAATGGGTACAAGGTACATGATGCAAGAGCTTAAACAAGATCTATATGAGCACAACAATTGCCAAGTATCACATTATTCAAGACATTATACCAATTACCACATGCGGCATTTTCCGTTTCCAACCATATAACAATTAACGAAGCAGTTTCAACCTTCGCCATGAAAATTAAAAGCTAAGAACACATGTGTTCATATGAACCAGCGGAGTGTGTCTCTCTCCCACACAAGCATTTATTCAAACAAAAACAAAAACAAAAACAAACAGACGCTCCAAGTAAAGTACATAAGATGTGACCGAATAAAAATATAGTTTCAAGAGAAGGAACCTGATAATTTTGTCGATGAAGAAGGGGATGCCTTGGGCATCCCCAAGCTTAGACGCTTGAGTCTTCTTGAAATATGCAGGGATGAACCACGGGGCATCCCCAAGCTTAGACTTTTCACTCTTCTTGATCATAGTATATCATCCTCCTCTCTTGACCCTTGAAAACTTCCTCCACACCAAACTCGAAACAAACTCATTAGAGGGTTAGTGCATAATCAAAAATTTCACATGTTCAGAGGTGACACAATCATTCTTAACACTTCTGGACATTGCACAAAGCTTCTGAAAGTTAATGGAACAAAGAAATCCATCCAACACAGAAAAAGAGGCAATGCGAAATAAAAGGCAGAATCTGTCAAAACAGAACAGTCCGTAAAGACGAATTTTAAAATGGCAACAGACTTGCTCAGATGAAAATGCTCAAATTGAATGAAAGTTGCGTACATATCTGAGGATCACTCACGTAAATTGGCATAATTTTCTGAGTTACCTATAGAGAATTAGGCCCAGATTCGTGACAGCAAGAAATCTGTTTCTGCGCAGTAATCCAAATCTAGTATGAACCTTACTATCAAAGACTTTACTTGGCACAACAATGCAACAAAACTAAGATAAGGAGAGGTTGCTACAGTAGTAACAACTTCCAAGACACAAATATAAAACAAAGGTACTGTAGCAAAATAAACACATGGGTTATCTCCCAAGAAGTTCTTTCTTTATAGCCATTAAGATGGGCTTAGCAGTTTTAATGATGTACTCGCAAGAAATAGTATTTGGAGCAAAAAGGAGCATCAAGAGGCAAATTCAAAACAAATTTAAGCCTAGCATGCTTCCTATGCATAGGAATCTTGTACACAAATGAATTCATGAAGAACAAGGTGACAAGCAAAGAGGATAAAACACGAGTAACTTCAAAATTCTCAACATAAAGAGGGGAAACTTAATATTATTAAGATGCATATAACCATGTTTCCCTCTCTCATAATAACTTTCAGTAGCATCATTGATGAAATCCACAATATAACCATCACTTAAAACATTCTTATCATGGTTCATATGCATAAGGGTATCATTATTTTTGACATAAGAAAAACTCTTCTCATTAATAGTAATTGGAGCAGGATCATTATTAAGAATTTGAACATGGTAAACGAGTTGCATACTAAGGGAATGGTTTTTAGCAAGCCCATCATAACTATGACAAGTTTCATAAGGATAATTGTAACATGTGTCATATCCATCTCTATAGCGATTATCTAAACCAGAATATGTAATATCATCATTTTCACTAAAAGTAGAGGTCTCAAATATAGGATCTTCAGCACAACGTCCCCAAGCTTAGAGCTTTCAATATCATCGTTTGAGGGGACATGAATAATGCTATCATCATTACTTTCATAATCAGTACCAAAGAGATTTCCAATATCAAAGGTAGTGTGCTCTTCCAAATCATGATCACTAATATGGGTAAAGGGTATAGGAAGATCATCGTACTCAGATTCATTATCATAATAATCATTAGGAGCAACATACTTATGGTTACCTATTGTTACCTCATACACTCGGGGATATGCCGTTTTCTTCTTCTTCTTCTTCCTCTTCTTCTTCTTCTTCTTCTTTCCCTTCTTCTTCTTTTCCTTCTCCTCGTTCCCTTCTTTAGGAGGAAGAGGCTTGAAGGGAGGCTTCTCCACATAACCTGATTTATTTCCAGAAACAATAGAAGAAACTTGGGAGGATTCCTCCTTTTCATTAATAAGTTCAAAACACACAGCGGTCCTATCATATTTTGGCAAGGTGTCATCTTCTAAAATATTTTGTATGTAAGTATTTGTATGGCAATTATCAATGCAATAAGAAAAACACCCATGCAGGACATCATCAACATCAAGATCATTAATATCTAACAAAGAAATTTTTCTTGATAACTCTTCACACCACAAAAATAAAGTAAGTTCATCATGCTGATTAGGAGTAATTTCATCATCACAATACAAATTTGCAGCACTCATTGGGTTCAAATTATCATTGGTGGAGCATTGAAAATTAAAATGACCCACTTCATGGCAAACTTCACAAATAAAAGGATAGAGGGCACAAACTTTTTTACCAAGATCATCTAGAGCCCTAGCCCACTTTCTAGTTTTTTCATTAATATGATGGATACAATATTCATCTTTGATTTGATTAATTCCACAAGGTCTATGCATTCCACAAAAATTAACATGCTTATAGGAAATAGCATTCTTAGGAGTTTGAGCATGCTTATTGCAATCATTAACAACAATTTCATCCTTCATGCAAGCCTCTTTAAAAGGTTCATGATACTTATCAAAATTCTTTTTAGGCAATTCAAAATGAGAAGCAAAGGCTTTATAAAGATTTGCAGCAACTTGAGAGTCAAGACCATAAGTAGCACTCATATCTCGAAATTTATCAGTATCCATAAAAGCTTCAATGCATTCATAATCATAATTTATACCTGACTCTTCACCTTTGTTGTTCTCCCATCCTTCAGCATTCTCCTCAATCCGATCAAGAAGATCCCACCTAGCTTCAACCTCCTTGCTTGTGAAAGATCCCTCCGAACAGGCATCCAGATAGTCCTTGTGTTGTCCTGAAAGCCTCGCATAAAAATTGTTAACAATAACATTACGGGGGAGCTCATGGATGGGACATTTGAGCATTAGTGACTTCAATCTCCCCCACGCTTGAGAGATACTCTCTCCATTACGAGGATAAAAGTTATAAATGTAATTCCTATCAATATGCACTTCATGAGGAGGATAAAATTTAGAGTAAAAGAGAGATACAATTTCCTCCCAACCAAGAGAATGACTATTCTTCAACAATTTATACCAATGCGCCGCTTTACCAGACAGCGAAACAGAGAATAGCTTCTTCCTTACTTCATCCATAGAGATACCTGCACACTTGAATAACCTGCATAATTCATGCAAAAACAGTAAATGATCTCCAGGATGGACAGTTCCATCCCCTTCATAGCGGTTATCCATAACACGTTCAATAATTTTCATAGGTATTTTATACGGAATACTTTCAGCAGGTGGATTTAAAATATCAGAAGCATCATTAGAGTTATCGCATATGGGAGATAAAGCATTATCAGAGCAAAATATTTCTTCCAAAGCTGAGGAGCAAAAAAGATTATTTTTATGTAAACTAGCTTCCCCAAGCTTAGACTTCTCCATAGCATTAGCAGTAATTGCATTCATACTAATAACATCGCTACTAGCATGCAAATAAGGTTCCATAGGTTTTTAAATTTTCGCATCAAACAATTCTAAATCAGGAAAAAGATTAAAAAGCTCACCAATTTTGTTGTTGTTTTCCATTATGCCTAACTAGTGAAAATAAAAACAAGAAACAAAAAGATGCAATTGCAGGATCTAAAGGAAATAGCTTCGAGCACTCACACACCGGCAACAGTGCTAGAAAATAGCTTAGTAGTCGGAGGATGTGAATACCTTTTACCTTACCTCCCCGGCAACGGCGCCAGAAAATAGCTTGATGTCTACGGGTGCTTCTATTCTTGTAGACAGTGTTGGGCCTCCAAGAGCAGAGGTTTGTAGAACAGCAGCAAGTTTCCCTTAAGTGGATCACCCAAGGTTTATCGAACTCAGGGAGGAAGAGGTCAAAGATATCCCTCTCAAGCAACCCTGCAATCACGATACAAGAAGTCTCTTGTGTCCCCAACACACCTAATACACTTGTCAGATGTATAGGTGCACTAGTTCGGCGAAGAGATAGTGAAATACAAGTAGTATGGATGTATATGAGTGGTAATAGCAATCTGAATAAAATATGGCAGCGAGTAAACATGCAACAGAACAGTAAATAAACGGAGATTCGATGTTTGGAAACAAGGCCTAGGGATCATACTTTCACTAGTGGACACTCTCAACATTGATCGCATAATAAATAACTCTTTCTCATATGTGCTACATACACTCTTTTGTTGGATGACAAACACCAGTCGTTGTGTAGGGCTACAAGAGCTCCCTCAAGCCGGAGTTAACAAGCGCCACAACATTCGGTATTCATATTTAAGTAACCTTAGAGCATAATAGATCTTTGCAAAATAAACCGAGAACTAACATAGCATACACACTGTCCACATTACACTATGAAAGGAGGAATAGATCACATCAATACTATCATAATGACAATTAACTCCACAACCTACAAGAGATCATGATCATAGCCTACGACAAGAACCACACGGTGCACACACTAGCACCTTTACACCATGCAGGAGGAATAGACTACTTTAATAACATCACATGAGTAGCACATAAACTAGTAGCAATACAAAGCTCATCATATGGATCTCAATCATGCAAAGCAATTCACGAGATCATTGTATTGGAGTACAGAGAGAGAGATTAACCACATAGCTACGGTAGAGCCCTCAGCCCCGGGGGTGAATTACTCCCTCCTCATCATGGAGACAGCGATGGCGGTGAAGATGGCGGTGGAGACGGCGGTGGAGATGGCTCCGGGGGCAATTCCCCGTCCCGGCGGCGTGCCGGAACAGACTTCTGTCCCCCGAATTGGAGTTTCGCGATGGCGGCGGCTCTGGAAGGTTTCTCGTATCGTGGTTTTTCCGTCTCGAGGATTTAGGTCAGGAGGCATCTTATAGGCGAAGAGGCGGAGTCGGAGGGGCCACGGGGCCACCTCACACTAGGGCGGCGCGCCCCTCCTGGGCCGTGCCGGCCACACGTGTGGGTCCCCTGGGCACCTCTGGTCCCCCTTTGACTTTCTGGAAGGTTTCGGGAAAAATAAGGTCCTGGGTCTTCGTTTCGTCAAATTCCGAGAATATTTCCTTACTAGGATTTCTGAAACCAAAAACAGCAGAAAACAGGAACTGGCACTTCGGCATCTCGTCAATAGGTTAGTTCCGGAAAATGCATCAAAACGATATAAAGTGTGAACAAAACATGTAGGTATTGTCATAAAACTAGCATGGAACATAAGAAATTATAGATACGTTTGAGACGTATCAGTGGCGCGCCTGGCTCCTTGGCCACGCCGCCCACACGTGTGGGGCCACCAGGGCTCCCCTCTGGTGCCTCTCGGGTGTTCTGGAAGCTTCGTGGAATTCTAAGATGCTGGGCGTTGATTTCGTCCAATTCCGAGAATATTTCCTTACTAGGATTTCTGAAACCAAAAATAGTAGAAAACAGGAACTGGCACTTCGGCATCTTGTTAATAGGTTAGTTCCGGAAAATGCATCAAAACGATATAAAGTATGAATAAAACATGTAGGTATTGTCATAAAACTAGCATGGAACATAAGAAATTATAGATACGTTGGAGACGTATCAAGCATCCCCAAGCTTAGTTCCTACTCGTCCTCGAGTAGGTAAACGATAACAAAGATAATTTCTTAAGTGACATGCTATCATAATCTTGATCAATACTATTGTAAAGCATATGAGATGAATGCAGCGATTCGAAGCAATGATGAAGATAATGAGTAAACAAATGAATCATATAGCAAAGACTTTTCATGAATAATACTTTCAAGACAAGCATCAATAAGACTTGCATAAGAGTTACTCATAAAGCAATAAATTCTTAGTAAAGGCATTGAAGCAACACAAAGGAAGATATAAGTTTCAGCGGTTGCTTTCAACTTCAACATATTTATCTCATGGATAATTGTCAACACAAAGTAATATAACAAGTGCAATAGGTAAACATGTAAGAATCAATGCACACAGTTGACACAAGTGTTTGCTTCTAAGATAGAAAGAATAGGTAAACTGACTCAACAATAAAGTAAAAGAAAGGCCCTTCGCAGAGGGAAGCAGGGATTAAATCATGTGCTAGAGCTTTTTAAGTTTTGAAATCATATAGAGAGCATAAAAGTAAAGTTTTGAGAGGTGTTTGTTGTTGTCAACGAATGGTAATGGGTACTCTAACTACCTTATCAACCAGACTTTCAAGAGTGGCTCCCATGAAGGACGTTATCTCTACCAGCAAGGTAGATCATCCCTCTTCTCTTTTGTTTACACATGTACTTTAGTTTAGTTTTTATTTATTTATTTATGGATGACACTCCTCCCAACCTTTGCTTTCTCAAGCCATGGCTAACCGAATCCTCGGGTGCCTTCCAACAATCACATACCATGGAGGAGTGTCTATTTGCAAAATTAAGTTGCTTACTGATACGTCTCCAACGTATCGATAATTTCTTATGTTCTATGCCACATTATTGATGATATCTACATGTTTTATGCACACTTTATGTTATATTCGTGCATTTTATGGAACTAACCTATTAACAAGATGCCGAAGAGCCAGTTCCTGTTTTCTGCTGTTTTTGGTTTCAGAAATCCTAGTAACGAAATATTCTCGGAATTGGACGAAATCAAGACCCAGGGTCCTATTTTGCCACGAAGCTTCTGGAAGACCGAAGAGGTTACGAAGAGGGGCCACGAGGGCCTGGCACCATAGGCCGGCGCGGCCAGGGGGCCGCGCCGCCTATGGTGTGGGTCCCTCGCCCTCTTGACCTACCCTTCCGCCTACTTAAAGCCTCCGTCGCGAACCCCCCGTACCGAGAGCCACGATACGGAAAACCTTCCAGAGACGCAGCCGCCGCCAATCCCATCTCGGGGATTCAGGAGATCGCCTCCGGCACCCTGCCGGAGAGGGGATTCATCTCCCGGAGGACTCTACACCGCCATGGTCGCCTCCGGAGTGATGAGTGAGTAGTTCACCCCTGGACTATGGGTCCATAGCAGTAGCTAGATGGTTGTCTTCTCCTCATTGTGCTTCATTGTTGGATCTTGTGAGCTTCCTAACATGATCAAGATCATCTATCTGTAATTCTATATGTTGTGTTTGTCGGGATCCGATGGATAGAGAATACTATGTTATGTTAATTATCAAGTTATTACATATGTGTTGTTTATGATCTTGCATGCTCTCCGTTATTAGTAGAGGCTCTGGCCAAGTTTGTACTCTTAACTCCAAGAGGGAGTATTTATGCTCGATAGTGGGTTCATGCCTACATTGATACCTGGGACAGTGACAGAAAGTTCTAAGGTTGTGTTGTGCTGTTGCCACTAGGGATAAAACATTGATTCTATGTCTAAGGATGTAGTTATTGATTACATTACGCACCATACTTAATGCAATTGTCTGTTGCTTTGCAACTTAATACCGGAGGGGGTTCGGATGATAACCTGAAGGTGGACTTTTTAGGCATAGATGCAGTTGGATGGCGGTCTATGTACTTTGTCGTAATGCCCAATTAAATCTCACTATATTTATCATGCCATGTATGTGCATTGCGGTGCCCTCTCTATTTGTCAATTGCCCGACTGTAATTTGTTCACCCAACATGCTTTTATCTTATGGGAGAGACACCTCTAGTGAACTGTGGACCCCGGTCCATTCTTTTATCTGAAATACAATCTACTGCAATACTTGTTTTATGTTTTCTTGCAAACAATCATCTTCCACACAATACGGTTAATCCTTTGTTACAGCAAGCCGGTGAGATTGACAACCTCACTGTTTCGTTGGGGCAAAGTACTTTGTTTGTGTTGTGCAGGTTCCACGTTGGCGCCGGAATCCCTGGTGTTGCGCCGCACTACATCCCGCCGCCATCAACCTTCAACGTGCTTCTTGGCTCCTCCTGGTTCGATAAACCTTGGTTTCTTTCTGAGGGAAAACTTGCTGCTGTGCGCATCATACCTTCCTCTTGGGGTTCCCCAACGAACGTGTGAAATACACGCCATCAAGCATATTTTCTGGCGCCGTTGCCGGGGAGATCAAGACACGCTGCAAGGGGAGTCTCCACTTCTCAATCTCTTTACTTTGTTTTTGTCTTGCTTTATTTTATTTACTACTTTGTTTGCTGCACCTAAATAAAACACACAAAAAATTAGTTGCTAGTTTTACTTTATTTACTGTCTTGCTCTCTATATCAAAAACACAAAAAAATTAGTTACTTGCATTTATTTTATCTAGTTTGCTTTATTTACTACTGCTAAAATGAACACCCCTGAAAATACTAAGTTGTGTGACTTCACAACCACAAATAATAATGATTTCCTATGCACACCTATTGCTCCACCTGCTACTACAGCAGAATTCTTTGAAATTAAACCTGCTTTACTGAATCTTGTTATGCGAGAGCAATTTTCTGGTGTTAGTTCTGATGATGCTGCTGCCCATCTTAATAATTTTGTTGAACTATGTGAAATGCAAAAGTACAAGGATGTAGATGGTGACATTATAAAATTAAAATTGTTTCCTTTCTCATTAAGAGGAAGAGCTAAAGATTGGTTGCTATCTTTGCCTAAGAATAGTATTGATTCCTGGACTAAATGTAAGGATGCTTTTATTGGTAGATATTATCCCCCTGCTAAAATTATATCTTTGAGAAGTAGCATAATGAATTTTAAACAATTGGATAATGAACATGTTGCTCAAGCATGGGAGAGAATGAAATCTTTGGTAAAGAATTGCCCAACCCATGGACTGACTACTTGGATGATCATCCAAACCTTCTATGCAGGACTAAATTTTTCTTCGCGGAATTTATTGGATTCAGCTGCTGGAGGTACCTTTATGTCCATCACCTTGGGGGCGGCTACAAAGCTTCTTGATGATATGATGATTAATTACTCTGAATGGCACACGGAAAGAGCTCCACAAGGTAAGAAGGTAAATTCTGTTGAAGAATCCTCTTCCTTGAATGATAAGATTGATGCTATTATGTCTATGCTTGTTAATGATAGGACTAATGTTGATCCTAATAATGTTCCGTTAGCTTCATTGGTTGCCCAAGAAGAACATGTTGATGTAAACTTCATTAAAAATAATAATTTCAACAACAATGCTTATCGGAACAATTCTAGTAATAACTATAGGCCATATCCTTATAATAATGGTAACGGTTATGCTAATTCTTATGGGAATTCTTACAACAATAATAGGAACACACCCCCTGGACTTGAAGCTATGCTTAAAGAATTTATTAGTACACAAACTGCCTTTAACAAATCTGTTGAGGAAAAGCTCAATAAAATTGATATTCTCGCTTCTAAGGTTGATAGTCTTGCTTCTGATGTTGATCTTTTGAAATCAAAAGTTATGCCTAATAGGGATATTGAAAATAAAATTGTTACTACAGCAAATGCCATCCAAGTTAGAATTAATGAGAATATAAGATTAATGGCTGAACTGCGTGCTAGGTGGGATAGAGAAGAAAATGAAAAACTAGCTAAAAAGAGTAATGTAGCTAAAGTTTGGACTATTACCACCACTAGCAATGCTAATGATTCACATGTTGCTGCACCTCCTACTATCAATGGTAAAATAATTGGTGTTGGCAATGTTTCTACTCCTAGTGCAAAGCGTACAAAACTGCCTGAAAACTGCTGAAACTGCTTGTGATAAAGCTGCTGAAATTTTTTCCAACCTTGGGGATGATGATCCCATTGCTGTAGCTCATAATGATTTAGATTTTGATGATTGCCACATCTCTGAAGTTATAAAGTTCTTGCAAAAACTTGCTAAAAGTCCTAATGCTAGTGCTATAAATTTGGCTTTCACAAAACATATTACAAATGCTCTCATAAAAGCTAGAGAAGAGAAACTAAAACTTGAAACTTCTATTCCTAGAAAGCTAGAAGATGGTTGGGAGCCCATCATTAAAATGAGGGTCAAAGATTTTGATTGTAATGCTTTATGTGATCTTGGTGCAAGTATTTCTGTTATGCCTAAGAAAGTCTATGATATGCTTGACTTGCCACCATTAAAGAATTGTTATTTGGATGTTAATCTCGCTGATAATGCTAAAAAGAAACCTTTGGGGAGAATTGATAATGTTCATATTGTGGTTAACAATAACCTTGTCCCCGTTGATTTTGTTGTCTTGGATATTGAATGCAATGCATCTTGCCCCATTATATTGGGAAGACCTTTTCTTCGAACCGTTGGTGCTACTATTGATATGAAGGAAGGTAATATTAAATATCAATTTCCTCTCAAGAAAGGTATGGAACACTTCCCTAGAAAAAGAATGAAGTTACCTTATGACTCTATTATTAGAGCAAATTATGATGTTGATGCTTCATCTCTTGATGTTACTTGATATACACTTTCTGCGCCTAGCTGAAAGGCGTTAAAGAAAAGCGCTTATGGGAGACAACCCATGTTTTTACTACAGCACTTTGTTTTATATTTGAGTCTTGGAAGTTGTTTACTACTGTAGCAACCTCTCCTTATCTTAGTTTTATGTTTTGTTGTGCCAAGTAAAGTCTCTATAGTAAGGTTCATACTAGATTTGGATTACTGCGCAGAAACAGATTTCTTTGCTGTCACGAATCTGGGCCTAATTCTCTGTAGGTAACTCAGAAAATTATGCCAATTTACGTGAGTGATCCTCAGATATGTACGCAACTTTCATTAGTTTTGAGTTTTTCCATTTGAGCAAGTCTAGTGCCATTTTAAAATTCGTCTTTACGAACTGTTCTGCTTTGACAGATTCTGCCTTTTATTTCACATTGCCTCTTTTGCTATGTTGGATGAATTTCTTTGATCCATTAATGTACAGTAGCTTTATGCAATGTCCAGAAGTGTAAAGAATGATTGTGCCACCTCTGAACATATAAATTTTTATTGTGCACTAACCCTCTAATGAGTTTGCTTGAAGTTTGGTGTGAAGGAAGTTTTCAAGGGTCAAGAGAGGAGTATGATATACTATGATCAAGAGGAGTGAAAGCTCTAAGCTTGGGGATGCCCCGGTGGTTCACCCCTGCATATTTTAAGAAGACTCAAGCGTCTAAGCTTGGGGATGCCCAAGGCATCCCCTTCTTCATCGACATCATCAGGTTCCTCCCCTGAAACTATATTTTTATTCCGTCACATCTTATGCACTTTGCTTGGAGCGTCGGTTTGTTTTTGTTTT
Organism: Lolium multiflorum; assembly: GCA_030979885.1. Taxonomy (NCBI): domain Eukaryota; kingdom Viridiplantae; phylum Streptophyta; class Magnoliopsida; order Poales; family Poaceae; genus Lolium; species Lolium multiflorum. Next base: position 86,851,813 of record CM061753.1, on the reverse strand, counting down.
TGTTTTGTTTGAATAAAATGGATCCTAGCATTCACTGTATGGGAGAGAGACACGCTCCGCTGTAGCATATGGACAAGTATGTCCTTAGGCTCTACTCATAGTATTCATGGCGAAGTTTCTTCTTCGTTAAATTGTTATATGGTTGGAATTGGAAAATGATACATGTAGTATTTGCTATAATATTTTGGATAATTTGATACTTGGCAATTGTTGTGCTCATGATTAAGCTCTTGCATCATATACTTTGCACCCATTAATGAAAAAATACATAGAGCTTGCTAATTTGGTTTGCATATTTGGTTTCTCTAGAGTCTAGATAATATCTAGTATTGAGTTTTGAACAACAAGGAAGACGGTGTAGAGTCTTATAATGTTTACAATATGTCTTTTATGTGAGTTTTGCTGCACCGTTCATCCTTGTGTTTGTTTCAAATAAACCTTGCTAGCCTAAACCTTGTATCGAGAGGGAATACTTCTCATGCATCCAAAATACTTGAGCCAACTACTATGCCATTTGTGTCCACCATACCTACCTACTACATGGTATTTCTCCGCCATTCCAAAGTAAATTGCTTGAGTGCTACCTTTAAAATTCCATCATTCGCCTTTGCAATATATAGCTCATGGGACAAAATAGCTTTAAAAACTATTGTGGTATTGAATATGTACTTATGCACTTTATCTCTTATTAAGTTGCTTGTTGTGCGATAACCATGTTCCTGGGGACGCCATCAACTACTCTTTGTTAAATATCATGTGAGTTGCTATGCATGTCCGTCTTGTCTGAAGTAAGAGAGATCTACCACCTTATGGTTAAGCATGCATATTGTTAGAGAAGAACATTGGGCCGCTAACTAAAGCCATGAATCATGGTGGAAGTTTCAGTTTTGGACACATATCCTCAATCTCATGTGAGAATAATAATTGTTGCTACATGCTTATGCATTAAAGAGGAGTCCATTATCTGTTGTTCATGTTGTCCCGGTATGGGTGTCTAAGTTGAAGAATGATCAAAAGTGAGAAATCCAATGCGAACTTTCTCCTTAGACCCTTGTACAGGCGGCATGGAGGTACCCCATTGTGACACTTGGTTAAAACATGTGCATTGTGATGATCCGGTAGTCCAAGCTAATTAGGACAAGGTGCGGGCACTATTAGTATACTATGCATGAGGCTTGCAACTTGTAAGATATAATTTACATAACTCATATGCTTTATTACTACCGTTGACAAAATTGTTTCATGTTTTCAAAATAAAAGCTCTAGCACAAATATAGCAATCGATGCTTTCCTCTTTGAAGGACCATTCTTTTACTTTTATGTTGAGTCAGTTCACCTATCTCTCTCCACCTCAAGAAGCAAACACTTGTGTGAACTGTGCATTGATTCCTACATACTTGCATATTGCACTTGTTATATTACTCTATGTTGACAATTATCCATGAGATATACATGTTATAAGTTGAAAGCAACCGCTGAAACTTCATCTTCCTTTGTGTTGCTTCAATGCCTCTACTTTGAATTATTGCTTTATGAGTTAACTCTTATGCAAGACTTATTGATGCTTGTCTTGAAGTACTATTCATGAAAAGTCTTTGCTTTATGATTCACTTGTTTACTCATGTCATTACCATTGTTTTGATCGCTGCATTCATTACATATGTTTACAAATAGTATGATCAAGTTTATGATGGCATGTCACTTCAGAAATTATCTTTGTTATCGTTTTACCTGCTCGGGACGAGCAGAACTAAGCTTGGGGATGCTGATACGTCTCCAACGTATCGATAATTTCTTATGTTCTATGCCACATTATTGATGATATCTACATGTTTTATGCACACTTTATGTTATATTCGTGCATTTTCTGGAACTAACCTATTAACAAGATGCCGAAGAGCCAGTTGCTGTTTTCTGCTGTTTTTGGTTTCAGAAATCCTAGTAACGAAATATTCTCGGAATTGGACGAAATCAAGACCCAGGGTCCTATTTTGCCACGAAGCTTCTGGAAGACCGAAGAGGTTACGAAGAGGGCCACGAGGGCCGGCACCATAGGCCGGCGCGGCCAGAGGGGGGCCGCGCCCCCTATGGTGTGGGTCCCTCGCGCCGCCTCTTGACCTACCCTTCCGCCTACTTAAAGCCTCCGTCGCGAAACCCCAACGAGAGCCACGATACGGAAAACCTTCCGAGACGCAGCCGCCGCCAATCCCATCTCGGGGGATTCAGGAGATCGCCTCGGCACCCTGCCGGAGAGGGGATTCATCTCCCGGAGGACTCTACACCGCCATGGTCGCCTCCGGAGTGATGAGTGAGTAGTTCACCCTGGACTATGGGTCCATAGCAGTAGCTAGATGGTTGTCTTCTCCTCATTGTGCTTCATTGTTGGATCTTGTGAGCTGCCTAACATGATCAAGATCATCTATCTGTAATTCTATATGTTGTGTTTGTCGGGATCCGATGGATAGAGAATACTATGTTATGTTAATTATCAAGTTATTACATATGTGTTGTTTATGATCTTGCATGCTCTCCGTTATTAGTAGAGGCTCTGGCCAAGTTTGTACTCTTAACTCCAAGAGGGAGTATTTATGCTCGATAGTGGGTTCATGCCTACATTGATACCTGGGACAGTGACAGAAAGTTCTAAGGTTGTGTTGTGCTGTTGCCACTAGGGATAAAACATTGATTCTATGTCTAAGGATGTAGTTATTGATTACATTACGCACCATACTTAATGCAATTATCTTTGCAACTTAATACTGGAGGGGGTTCGGATGATAACCTGAAGGTGGACTTTTTAGGCATAGATGCAGTTGGATGGCGGTCTATGTACTTTGTCGTAATGCCCAATTAAATCTCACTATATTTATCATGCCATGTATGTGCATTGCGGTGCCCTCTCTATTTGTCAATTGCCCGACTGTAATTTGTTCACCCAACATGCTTTTATCTTATGGGAGAGACACCTCTAGTGAACTGTGGACCCCGGTCCATTCTTTTATACTGAAATACAATCTACTGCAATACTTGTTTTACTGTTTTCTTGCAAACAATCATCTTCCACACAATACGGTTAATCCTTTGTTACAGCAAGCTGGTGAGATTGACAACCTCACTTTCGTTGGGGCAAAGTACTTTGTTGTGTTGTGCAGGTTCCACGTTGGCGCCGAATCCCTGGTGTTGCGCCGCACTACATCCCGCCGCCATCAACCTTCAACGTGCTTCTTGGCTCCTCCTGGTTCGATAAACCTTGGTTTCTTTCTGAGGGAAAACTTGCTGCTGTGCGCATCATACCTTCCTCTTGGGGTTCCCAACGAACGTGTGAAATACACGCCATCACTTACTGATGAATCAGAGCAAAACATGTGAAGAGAATTATTAATGAAAGTTAATTAATTGGGGCTGGGAACCCCATTGCCAGCTCTTTTTGCAAAATTATTGGATAAGCGGATGAAGCCACTAGTCCATTGTGAAAGTCTGTCAAAAGTAAATGACAAGATCGAAAGATAAAACACCACATACTTCCTCATGAGCTATAAAACATTGACACAAATAAGAGATAATAGCTTTTGAATTGTTTAAAGGTAGCACATGAAGTATTTACTTGGAATGGCAGAGAAATACCATGTAGTAGGTAGGTATGGTGGACACAAATGGCATAGTTTTTGGCTCAAGGATTTGGATGCACGAGAAGAATTCCTCTCAATACAAGGCTAGGCTAGCAAGGTTGTTTGAAGCAAACTCAAGTATAAAACGGTGCAGCAAGACTCACATATGAACATATTGTAAGCATTATAAGACTTTACATCGTCTTCCTTGTTGTTCAAACACCTTAACTAGAAAATATCTAGACTCTAGAGAACAATCATGCAAACCAAATTTTAACAAGCTCTATGTAGTTCTTCATTAATAGGTACAAAGTACATGATGCAAGAGCTTAAACATGATCTATATGAGCACAACAATTGCCAAGTATCAAATTATTCAAGACATTATACCAATTACCACATGCAGCATTTTCTGTTTCCAACCATATAACAATGAACGAAGTAGTTTCAACCTTCGCCATGAACATTAAGAGTAAAGCTAAGAACACATGTGTTCATACGCAACAGCGGAGCGTGTCTCTCTCCCACACAAGCATGAATTTATTCAAACAAAACAAAAACAAACAGACGCTCCAAGTAAAGTACTCCCTCCGTTCCTTTTTAATTGACTCAAATTTAGTACAAAGTTGTACTAAATCTGAGTCAATTAAAAAAGAACGGAGGGAGTACATAAGATGTGACCGAATAAAAATATAGTTTTAATAGAAGAAACCTGATAAGTTGTTGATGAAGACGGGGATGCTTTGGGCATCCCCAAGCTTAGACGCTTGAGTCTTCTTGAAATATGCAGGGATGAACCACGGGGCATCCCCAAGCTTAGACTTTTCACTCTTCTTGATCATAGTATATCATCCTCCTCTCTTGACCCTTGAAAACTTCCTCCACACCAAACTCAAAACAAACTCATTAGAGGGTTAGTGCATAATCAAAAATTCACATGTTCAGAGGTGACACAATCATTCTTAACACTTCTGGACATTGCACAAAGCTACTGAAAGTTAATGGAACAAAGAAATCCATCCAACACAGCAAAAGAGGCAATGCGAAATAAAAGGCAGAATCTGTCAAAACAGAACAGTCCGTAAAGACGAATTTTTTTGAGGCACCAGACTTGCTCAGATGAAAATGCCCAAATTGAATGAAAGTTGCGTACATATCTGAGGATCACACACGTAAATTGGCAGATTTTTCTGAGTTACCTACAGAGAATCCTACCCAAATTCGTGACAGCAAGAAATCTGTTTCTGCGCAGTAATCCAAATCTAGTATCAACCCTACTATCAAAGACTTTACTTGGCACAACAATGCAATAAAATAAAGATAAGGAGAGGTTGCTACAGTAGTAACAACTTCCAAGACTCAAATATAAAACAAAAGTACTGTAGTAAAATAAAAATATGGGTTATCTCCCAAGAAGTGCTTTCTTTATAGCCATTAAGATGGGCTCAGCAGTTTTAATGATGCACTCGCAAGAAATAAGAGTTGAAGCAAAAGAGAGCATCAAAAGCAAGTATGAAACAAATTTAAGTCTAACCCACTTCCTATGAAAAGGAATCTTGTAAATAAACAAGTCATGTAGGCATAATGCAACAAGCATAGGAAAACTAGACAAGCGCAACTTCAAGATTTTCAGCATATAGAGAGGTGTTTTAGTAACATGAAAACTTCTACAACCATATTTTCCTCTCTCATAAAGATTTTCAGTAGCATCATGAACAAACTCAACAATATAACTATCAAATGAAACATTCTTATCATGAGTCTCATGCATAAAATAATTACTACTCCCAACATAAGCATAGTCATTCTTATTAATTGTAGTGGGAGCAAATTCAACAAAGTAGCTATCATTATTATTCTCATCATCAAATATAGGAGGTATAGTATCATCATAATAAACTTTATCCTCCATAGTAGGCGGCACCAAAAGACCACTATCATTATAATCATCATATATGGGAGGCATATCATAATCAACATAAACTTTCTCCTCAATACCCGGAGGGCTAAAAATGTCATACTCATCAAAACCAGCTTCCCCAAGCTTAGAATTTTCCATATCATTAGCAACAATGGTGTTCAAAGCGTTCATACTAATATCATTGCTACTAGCATGCAAATAAGGTTCCATAGGTTTTTTAATTTTCGCATTAAACCATTCATGTCTTGACTCAGGAAATAGAATAAAAAGCTCACAGATGTTTTCCATTATGCCTTACTAGTGTTTAACAAGAAACAAAAAGATGCAATTGCAGGATCTAAAGGAAATAGCTTCGAACACACACACAACGGCAACAGAAAAGTACTTAGTTACCTGGGACCGGAGTATGAGTGCCTTTTACCTTTCCTCCCCGGCAACGGCGCCAGAAAAGTGCTTGATGTCTACGTGTGCTTCTATTCTTGTAGACAGTGTTGGGCCTCCAAGAGCAGAGGTTTGTAGAACAGCAAGTTTCCCTTAAGTGGATCACCCAAGGTTTATCGAACTCGGGGAGGAAGAGGTCAAAGATATCCCTCTCAAACAACCCTGCAATCACGATACAAGAAGTCTCTTGTGTCCCCAACACACCTAATACACTTGTCGGATGTATAGGTGCACTAGTTCGGCGAAGAGATAGTGAAATACAAGTGGTATGAATGAATATGAGCAGTAGTAACGGCGCCAGAAAAGTGCTTGCTGGCGTGCAGTTGATGGTAGTAATATTGCAGGAAGTAAACAAGCAGTAAAACAGTAAACAAGCGATGATTGCAGTATTTGGAAACAAGGCCTAGGGATCATACTTTCACTAGTGGACACTCTCAACATTGATCACATAATAAATAAGTTCTCTTCCTTTGTGCTACATATACTCTTGTTTGATAATGAACACCATTCGTTGTGTAGGGCTACAAGAGCACCTCAATGCCGGAGTTAACAAGCTCCACAACATTCGGCATTCATATTTAAGTAACCTTAGAGCATAATAGATCTTTGCAATTTAAACCGAGTACTAACATAGCATACACACTGTCACCTTTACACTATGAAGGGGGAATAAATCACATCAATACTATCATAGTAATAATTAACTCCATAACCTACAAGAGATTATGATCATAACCTACGCCAAGTACTACACGATGCACACACTGTCACCATTACACCGTGAAGGAGGAATAGACTACTTTAATAACATCACAAGAGTAGCACATAGACTAATAGTGATACAAAGCTCATATGAATCTCAATCATGTAAGGCAGCTCATGAGATCATTGTATTGAAGTACATAGGAGAGAGATTAACCACATAGCTACCGGTACAGCCCTTAGCCTCGAGGGAGAACTACTCCCTCCTCATGGGAGACAGCAGCGGTGATGAAGATGGCGGTGGTGTCGATGGAGAAGCCTTCCGGGGCACTTTCCCGTCCGGCGGTGTGCGGAACAGACTCTGTCCCCAGATCTTGGCTTTGTGATGGCGGCGGCTCGGAAGGTTTCTCGTACCGTGGCTTTTTCGTCTCGAAGATTTAGGTCGGGGACCTTTATATAGGCGAAGAGGCGGAGTCGGAGGGTGACGGGCAGCCACACGGGGCGGCGCGGCCGGGGCACTGGCCGCGCCACATGTGTGGGCCCCCCAGGGCTCCTCTCTGGCGGCTCTCGGGTGTTCTGGATGCTTCGTGGAAAAATAGGATGCTGAGCATTGATTTCGTCCGATTCCAAGAATATTTCCTTACTAGGATTTCTGAAACCAAAAACAGCAGAAAACAGCAACTGGCTCTTCGGCATCTCGTCAATAGGTTAGTGTCGGAAAATGCATAAATATGACATATAATGTGTATAAAACATGTGAGTATCATCATAAAAGTAGCATGGAACATAAGAAATTATAGATACGTTTGGGACGTATCAATGCCCCCGTGGTTCATCCCTGCATATTTCAAGAAGACTCAAGCATCTAAGCTTGGGGATGCCCAAGGCATCCCCTTCTTCATCGACAACTTATCAGGTCACCTCTAGTGAAACTATATTTTTATTCCGTCACATCTTATGTGCTTTACTTGGAGCGTCTGTTTATTTTTGTTTTTGTTTTTGCTTGAATAAAATCGGATCCTAGCATTCCTTATATTGGAGAAAGACACACTCTGCTTTTTCATATGAACACTGGTGTTCTTAGCTTTATCTTTAATGTTCATGGCGGAGTTGAAAACCGCTTCGTTGATTGCTATTTGGTTGGAAACAGAAAATGCTTCATGTGGGAAATGGTATATGTCTTGAATAATTTGATACTTGGCAATTGTTTTGAGCTCTCATAGATCATGTTTAAGCTCTTGCATCATGTAGTTTAAACCTATTAGTGAAGAACTACTGTAGAGCTTGTTGAAATTTGGATTGCATGATTGATCTCTCTAAGGTCTAGATATTTTCTGGTAAAAGTGTTTGAGCAACAAGGAGACAGTGTAGAGTCTTATAATGCTTGCAATATGTTCTTATGTAAATTTTGCTGTACCGGTTCATACTTGTGTTTGCTTCAAACAACCTTGCTAGCCAAAGCCTTGTACCGAGAGGAAATGCTTCTCGTGCATCCAAAAACCTTGAGCCAAAACTCATGCCATTTGTGTCCACCATAACTACCTACTATGTGGTATTTCTCTGCCATTCCAAAGTAAATTGCTTGTGTGCTACCTTTAAAATTTCATTCCTTGTCTTTGCAATACATAGCTCATGGGAAAATAGCTTAAAAACTATTGTGGTATTGAATATGTCGCTTATGTATCTTATTTCTTATAAGTTGCTTGTTGAGCGGTAACCATGTTTCTGGGGACGCCATCAACTTTTTACACCTTTGTTGAATATCATGTGAGTTGCTATGCATGTTCGTATTGTCTGGAGTAAGGGTGATTTATCATGATTAAATTGTTTGAGTATGCATATTGTTAGAGAAGAACATTGGGCCGCCAACCAAAGCCATGTATCTGGTGGAAGTTTCAGTTTGAACATTAAACCTTGATACGTCTCCGACGTATCGATAATTTCTTATGTTCCATGCCACATTATTGATGATATCTACATGTTTTATGCATACTTTATGTCATATTTATGCATTTTCCGGCACTAACCTATTAACGAGATGCCGAAGAGCCAGTTGCTGTTTTCTGCTGTTTTTGGTTTCAGAAATCCTACAAAGGAAATATTCTCGGAATTGGACGAAATCAACGCCCAGGGTCCTATTTTGCCACGAAGCTTCCAGAAGACCGAAGAGAAGACGAAGTGGGGCCACGGGCGCCGCCACACTAGGGCGGCGCGGCCCAAGCCCGCGCGGCCCTGCGTGTGGGGCCCCGTGACTCTCCCGACTCCGCCCTTCCGCCTACTTAAAGCCTCCGTCGCGAAACCCCCAGTACCGAGAGCCACGATACGGAAAACCTTACAGAGACGCCGCCGCCAATCCCATCTCGGGGGATTCAGGAGATCGCCTCCGGCACCCTGCCGGAGAGGGGAATCATCTCCCGGAGGACTCTTCACCGCCATGGTCGCCTCCGGAGTGATGAGTGAGCAGTTCACCCCTGGACTATGGGTCCATAGCAGTAGCTAGATGGTCGTCTTCTCCTTATGTGCTTCATTGTTGGATCTTGTGAGCTGCCTAACATGATCAAGATCATCTATCTGTAATGCTATATGTTGTGTTTGTCGGGATCCGATGGATAGAGAATACTATGTTATGTTGATTATCAATCTATTACCTATGTGTTGTTTATGATCTTGCATGCTCTCCGTTATTAGTAGAGGCTCTGGCCAAGTTTTTGCTCTTAACTCCAAGAGGGAGTATTTATGCTCGATAGTGGGTTCATGCCTCCATTAAATCTGGGACAGTGACAGAAAGTTCTAAGGTTGTGGATGTGCTGTTGCCACTAGGGATAAAACATTGATGCTATGTCCGAGGATGTAGTTATTGATTACATTACGCACCATACTTAATGCAATTGTCTGTTGTTTGCAACTTAATACTGGAAGGGGTTCGGATGATACCCTGAAGGTGGACTTTTTAGGCATAGATGCATGCTGGATAGCGGTCTATGTACTTTGTCGTAATGCCCAATTAAATCTCACTATACTTATCATATCATGTATGTGCATTGTCATGCCCTCTCTATTTGTCAATTGCCCGACTGTAATTTGTTCACCCAACATGCTATTTATCTTATGGGAGAGACACCTCTAGTGAACTGTGGACCCCGGTCCTATTCTTTTACATCGAATACAATCTACTGCAATACTTGTTCTACTGTTTTCTGCAAACAATCATCATCCACACTATACATCTAATCCTTTGTTACAGCAAGCCGGTGAGATTGACAACCTCACTGTTTCGTTGGGGCAAAGTACTTTGGTTGTGTTGTGCAGGTTCCACGTTGGCGCCGGAATCCCTGGTGTTGCGCCGCACTACATCTCGCCGCCATCAACCTTCAACGTGCTTCTTGACTCCTACTGGTTCGATAAACCTTGGTTTCTTACTGAGGGAAACTTGCTGCTGTACGCATCACACCTTCCACTTGGGGTTCCCAACGGGCGTGTGCTTTACGCGTGATCAAGCTAAATTTCTGGCGCCGTTGCCGGGGAGATCAAGACACGCTGCAAGGGGAGTCTCCACAATCCAATCTCTTTACTTTGTTTTTGTCTTGCTTTATTTTATTTACTACTTTGTTTGCTGCATTATATCAAAACACAAAAAAATTAGTTGCTAGCTTTACTTTATTTATTGTCTTGCACTCTATATCAAAAACACAAAAAAAATTAGTTACTTGCATTTTACTTTTGCTACCATGTCTAGTTCTGCACCTGTTACTTCTTCACCTGAGGAATTAGTCTTCACTTTTAAACAAGGGGATGAGGAGAGTTTTAAAGATGCTTGGTCCAGAATTTTTACTTCTTATCGTAAAGCTGAACCTCAAATGACTCTAAGTTTGCTCCTTAGTAATTTTTATTTTGGTCTTATGATTCGCTATAGATATGCCTTGGATGCTGTAGTGGGAGGAGATTTCCTTCATTGCAATGGGGATCAAGCTTTTAATGCCATAAAGAAGTTGGTTGCATCACATGATTCAGCTAATAATTTTGATTCAGCCCTTATTAGCATTTATAATAGATTAAACACTCTTGAGACAAGTGCATCTCGCTTGAATGAAAATTATAGATATGTTCGTAACCGTCTTGATCAAGTTTTAGTGAACTCTGAACCTTCATTATGGGATCCTACTATTAAAATTGTTATCGGTGACCAAACTCTTCATGCCAATTGTGATATTATGTCTGAATTTTGCTTAATGCCTAAGAGTATTCATGAATCTTTGAAACTTTGGGGATTCGTTGAAGGGGGAGAAGGAATAACTCTTATTGATAACTCTGTTATAATTCCTAAAGGAATAGCTGCGGGTGTGCATACAACCGTTCTTGGGAGAACAATATCCATTGATTATCTTGTTATTGAATGTGCAGGAACAGGACAAATCACACTCGGAAGATCCCTGCTGAAACTATTGGGAGCAGTCATAGATATGGGAGAAGGCACCCTAAAATTCACCTCTACACCCGGGGGTAGACATATATTCCCGGGTAGTACCCCTAATAGATCTGCTTGTTCTTTTTCTTTAGTGCATCATCATGGCATCATGCATCATATCATTCATGTTTTAATTAACAAAATAAAAATTATTTTATTAAACCCTAACTCTTTATTTTGCCATCTCATATGGTTTTATAATAAAACCTTCCCCTTACTTTATTTTCTCTTCTAAGAAAACCTAACTCTAATATTTTCAAATATTTCCAAATTAAAAACCTAACATCTTGGTCTGCTCATGTTTCAAATTATTTTACAAAAACAGTTTTCTCAAACAAAAGGGAAGGAGACAGATTTTTAAAATAAAAAACAAAACCCCCCTCCTCGGGCCCTTCTCGGCCTCATCTCCTTCTCTCCCGGCCTTTTTCTTTCCCGAGCAGCCCAAGAGCCACGGCCCAGCCCACCTCCTGGCCCGCATACCCCTTCGCACCTCTCCATTGTCGTCTTCTCTTTCCAGGTCATCAAGCACGCCGATGGCGTGAGGATGCCGTGGTCCTCCCTCCCACCGAGCCTCACCTACCCCTCTCCCTTATCTCTTGCCGCGGCAAACCCTAGCGGCCACCAACCCCTCTCTTCTCCCTCCCTCGCGCCGCCAACAACTCCTCTCTCATCATATTTTTCTTTCTCTGCAAGCCCTGAGAGCGCCGCCGCAGCAACCACCTGGCCCCATCGTCTCCGGCCACCCCGAGCCGTTCCGCGGGCACCGGAGGGTGCGCCTCGACCTCCTCTTGCCCCTGGCGGAAGGAATTGAGCCGGGACGCTCAGAATCTTCGCCAAATTCGCCGTTCCCCTCTCCGTCTCCGGCGACGATTTCATCGATTCCGGCAGCCCTCGACCTCCTCCGGCCAAACCGAGCCCTCCTACGGGTTCCTGGTAACCACGCGGTTCTCCTAGACACCCTCTTCCCCCTCGTTGCTTCCTGTTTGCCCTTCTCACGGTGATGCTGACTCGTGCCTCCGCAGACCTCGCCGCCGGCAGCTCTCCGTGCCCCCGGTCAACGGCGCCCCATCGGTCGATCTCGACGAGGCGCACCGACGCGCCAAGTCTCGCTCGGGGAGCCATCGGCGGCGCCGCGCTCGTCGCGCGGTGACCGCGTCTCCGGAGAACGCGGCGGCCCCCCTGCGTCGAACGCCTTCGGACGCGCGGGCAATGTTTGCCACGTCCTCTTCACCGGGCCCCACCTGTCATCGACCCCGGCTAGATCTCCCCGGGTGAGAATTCTTCTCCAAATCCAGATCTAGCACTTTTGCGTCTAGGTCCCTGCATTTTTCTCGCTAACCCGCCGTCCCTGGCCTTGTTGGTTTCCTCGAAAACCCCCTGGATCTATTTCAAAATAACCCGGGGTCCCTCCTCTGGCCAGTTTTTGTTTTCGGGTCCTTACCCCATTAAAATAAAATATGTTTATCTATTTTAAAATAACAAAACCCTAAACTGTTAATAACTTTTAATCTGTAATTCCAATTAAAAAGTGTTATATATGAATTTTGATCAGAAAAATGTGCTGAACATGAATATGCCATTCATACATCTGTTTGCATCTCACATCATGTCGTCCGATGATAGTTATGCATGTTCACCTCACATATATGCGGAGTATTTTGGATTTCCAACTATGGTTTTCCCCGCTCCGTTTAACTTTGAAGTAGCTCACCCCTGCCATGTTTGCTATGCTAATCCACCCTTAACTTTGTCGGTAGAAAATGCAACTCCAACCTAATTTGATTGTCCGGGGTTCCGGCTCCGATTAAATTGGATAAGTTGCATTGCACCATCACTGCCATGTCATGCATATCATCTTGCTCATGCTGGATCTTCTTTATCCGTAGTAGTAAGACTTGCATGCGTTGTGTGTTCCAGCATTTGCTTCTTCCCGGATAGGATCACGAAGTGGTGTGTGAGATACGACGAGTTCTCCGACAAGTTCTTCTGCAGCTTTTCACAGGCGAGCCCACCCCTTCACCTATTTTACTTTTACATGCTCTTTTGATCTATTGCTATCCTTATGTTGCGATTCTGTTGTGTCACGTGTCCTATCCACCTGTTACCTATATGTCCGAGATACACCTCCTCGCCCTACCTATTGTTTGTTGTTTGCCAGCTTTGCGAGTCGTAGGCGAGTTTAGGGTCTTGTTGATATCTCGAGATGTTCGGGATATCTTGTTGGGAGGTTATCACATGCTATATCAATTGTTGGAGATACTCATGCTTTACTTTATTGTTAACAACTAAAATTGTAAGCAGAGGCATCTGTGAGCCCCTTTGCGAAAGCATCGGAACTTTGACTTGCTAATGTCCCCTAGGACCCGAGTTCTTGTTATCTGTTCCGAGATTGAGCGCTCTACCCGTACGTGGGGGAATGGGACCCCCATCACCCACTACCTTTCCTCGAGTCTGTTTATTGGGAGCCACAACCTTGGTTTTATTTGCCCATATGCACGATGCACGATTTACTTCCTGTTGCCTTCGGGTGTTTATTTCTGTACTGTACTCATAACGCGGATCTTATGCTTGGCCGTTAGTGCCCGCCTTGACGCCATCGCAAACCTCTGGGTCCGTATCGGAGTACGGCCGAACTTCGTCACGGGTAGCTTAGTTGGGTGGCTCCCATTAAACTTTCTCTTGCATTGGGAACGGTCTTGTTGTGAGACTCCACCTGTAGTAAGTGGGTTCGAGCATGCGTATGGTTACATTTGGGCAACCCCTGCAGGGTGTACATCTTATCGATAAGCCGTGTCCGCGGTTATGGACGACTTGGAATTGTATGGCTTGATCATAGAACAACTTACACCTTATTTCTTGTTGCTAATAATTTGCTAATAAAACTCTTTCAAAAGTGTGTGTGCCTTTGCCAGTACCTCTTTGCGAAGGGGGATCGCATCGGCTGTGTTATGTTTGCAGAGTATAGAACTGTTACCTTGTGCGCTCTCTTATCTTCTCTGAGTAGACGGATGTTGTAGCGTGTCTCTATTGGATAGTAGCTTTGCTGCCGCTAAACTCCACATATAGCCGGGTGAAGTTTATACCGCCCACCAGCGAGCATAGCTGGTCTTGTCTCGCAAGTACGTGCCAATGGTACTTACCCTCGCCTTCCTTTCTTTTTGTCTCCTCCCCCTTTTGTCGGCAACCGATGGCCCGACTTTGACAGGTACGAGATGACGACGTTAGCAAGGTTACCCTTCCGGCTTGGCCTGGGCAGGGTTATGGACGCCACTGGTTATCTTCAGGACTCTTAGTCCAATTTGTATCTTGTCCGTACTCGGACGTATTTGATCTTCTGTATGATTTGGATCTTTGTATGTATCTATTTGTATCTTGACTCGTTGGAGTCGTTGTTGTAATATATGTTTCTTGTGGGCTCTATTGTAATCCTGTTGTAATGTTACCGCTCGTGTTAATTCCTCTGGCATCACGTGTGTGATTCGTCGCGCACGTCGTGTCGGAGGGCGTCTCTGAATCGATATCGTGCGGATTTCGGCGGGATCGCTGGAATCCTCATGGTACCGGTTCTGGGGGCGTCACATATATTCCCTAAATCAAAGAGTAAGAAAAAGAACAAGAAAGGTAAGGGTAAAGCCCAAGGTAATGTTGATGCTTCATCTCTTGATAACACTTGATATACACTTTCTGCGCCTAGCTGAAAGGCGTTAAAGAAAAGCGCTTATGGGAGACAACCCATGTTTTTATTACAGTACCTTTATTTTATATTTGAGTCTTGGAAGTTGTTTACTACTGTAGCAACCTCTCCTTATCTTAGTTTTGTGTATTGTTGTGCCAAGTAAAGTCGTTGATAGTAAGGTTCATACAAGATTTGGATTACTGCACAGAAACAGATTTCTTTGTTGTCACGAATCTGGGCCTAATTTTCTGTAGGTAACTCAGAAAATTATGCCAATTTACGTGAGTGATCCTCAGATATGTACGCAACTTTCATTCAATTTGGGAATTTTCATTTGAGCAAGTCTGGTGTCACTTTAAAATTCGTCTTTACGAACTGTTCTGTTTTGACAGATTCTGCCTTTTATTTCGCATTGCCTCTTTTGCTATGATGGATGAATTTCTTTGATCCATTAATGTCCAGTAGCTTTATGCAATGTCCAGAAGTGTTAAGAATGATTATGTCACCTCTGAACATGTAAATTTTTATTGTGCACTAACCCTCTAATGAGTTGTTTCGAGTTTGGTGTGGAGGAAGTTTTCAAGGATCAAGAGAGGGAAATGATGCAATATGATCAAGGAGAGTGAAAGCTCTAAGCTTGGGGATGCCCCGGTGGTTCACCCCTGCATATTTTAAGAAGACTCAAGCGTCTAAGCTTGGGGATGCCCAAGGCATCCCCTTCTTCATCGACAACATTATCAGGTTCCTCCCCTGAAACTATATTTTTATTCCATCACATCTTATGTGCTTTGCTTGGAGCGTCGGTTTGTTTTTGTTTTTGTTTTTGTTTGAATAAAATGGATCCTAGCATTCATTGTGTGGGAGAGAGACACGCTCCGCTGTTGCATATGGACAAATATGTCCTTAGGCTTTACTCATAGTATTCATGGCGAAGGTTGAATCTTCTTCGTTAAATTGTTATATGGTTGGAATCGGGAAATGCTACATGTAGTAATTCTAAAATGTCTTGAATAATTTGATACTTGGCAATTGTTGTGCTCATGTTTAAGCTCTTGCATCATATACTTTGCACCCATTAATGAAGAAATACATAGAGCTTGCTAAAATTTGGTTTGCATATTTGGTCTCTCTAAAGTCTAGATAATTTCTAGTATTGAGTTTTGAACAACAAGGAAGACGGTGTAGAGTGTTATAATGTTTACAATATGTCTTTTATGTGAGTTTTGCTGCACCGGTTCATCCTTGTGTTTGTTTCAATAACCTTGCTAGCCTAAACCTTGTATCGAGAGGGAATACTTCTCATGCATCCAAAATCCTTGAGCCAACCACTATGCCATTTGTGTCCACCATACCTACCTACTACATGGTATTTCTCCGCCATTCCAAAGTAAATTGCTTGAGTGCTACCTTTAAATTTCCATCATTCGCCTTTGCAATATATAGCTCATGGGACAAAATAGCCTTAAAAACTATTGTGGTATTGAATATGTACTTATGCACTTTATCTCTTATTAAGTTGCTTGTTGTGCGATAACCATGCTTCTGGGGACGCCATCAACTCTTTGTTGAATATCATGTGAGTTGCTATGCATGTTCGTCTTGTCTGAAGTAAGGGAGATTTACCACTCATTTAATGGTTAGAGCATGCATAATGTTAGAGAAGAACATTGGGCCGCTAACTAAAGCCATGAATCATGGTGGAAGTTTCAGTTTTGGACATATATCCTCAATCTCATATGAGAACATTAATTGTTGCTAATTGCTTATGCATTAAAGAGGAGTCCATTATCTGTTGTCTATGTTGTCCCGGTATGGATGTCTAAGTTGAGAATAATCAAAAGCGAGAAATCCAAATGCGAGCTTTCTCCTTAGACCTTTGTACAGGCGGCATAGAGGTACCCCTTTGTGACACTTGGTTAAAACATGTGTATTGCGATGATAATCCCGGTAATCCGAGCTAATTAGGACAAGGTGCGGGAACTATTAGTATACTATGCATGAGGCTTGCAACTTGTAAGATATAATTTACATGATACATATGCTTTATTACTACCATTGACAAAATTGTTTCATGTTTTCAAAACCAAAGCTCTAGCACAAATATAGCAATCGATGCTTTCCTCTTTGAAGGACCTTTCTTTTACTTTTATGTTGAGTCAGTTCACCTATTTCTCTCGACCTCAAAAAGCAAACACTTGTGTGAACTGTGCATTGATTCCTACATATTTGCATATTGTACTTGTTATATTACTTTACATTGACAACTATCCATGAGATATACATGTTATAAGTTGAAAGCAACCGCTGAAACTTAATCTTCCTTTGTGTTGCTTCAATACCTTTACTTTGATTTATTGCTTTATGAGTTAACTCTTATGCAAGACTTATTGATGCTTGTCTTGAAGTACTATTCATGAAAAGTCTTTGCTTTATGATTCAGTTGTTTACTCATGTCATTACTTTTGTTTTGATCACTGCATTCATTACATATGCTTACAATAGTATGATCAAGGTTATGATGGCATGTCACTCCAGAAATTATCTTTGTTATCGTTTACCTGCTCGGGACGAGCAGAACTAAGCTTGGGGATGCTGATACGTCTCCGACGTATCGATAATTTCTTATGTTCCATGCCACATTATTGATGATATCTACATGTTTTATGCATACTTTATGTCGTATTTATGCATTTTCCGGCACTAACCTATTAACGAGATGCCGAAGAGCCAGTTGCTGTTTTCTGCTGTTTTTGGTTTCAGAAATCCTACAAAGGAAATATTCTCGGAATTGGACGAAATCAACGCCCAGGGTCCTATTTTGCCACGAAGCTTCCAGAAGACCGAAGAGAAGATGAAGTGGGGCCACGGGGCACCGCCACACTAGGGCGGCGCGGCCAGCATAGGGCCCGCGCGGCCCTGCTGTGTGGGGCCCCCGTGACTCTCCCGACTCCGCCCTTCCGCCTACTTAAAGCCTCCGTCGCGAAACCCCGTCGAAAGCCACGATACGGAAAACCTTGAGACGCCGCCGCCGCCAATCCCATCTCGGGATTCAGGAGATCGCCTCCGGCACCCTGCCGGAGAGGGGAATCATCTCCCGGAGGACTCTTCACCGCCATGGTCGCCTCCGGAGTGATGAGTGAGTAGTTCACCCCTGGACTATGGGTCCATAGCAGTAGCTAGATGGTCGTCTTCTCCTTATGTGCTTCATTGTTGGATCTTGTGAGCTGCCTAACATGATCAAGATCATCTATCTGTAATGCTATATGTTGTGTTTGTCGGGATCCGATGGATAGAGAATACTATGTTATGTTGATTATCAATCTATTACCTATGTGTTGTTTATGATCTTGCATGCTCTCCGTTATTAGTAGAGGCTCTGGCCAAGTTTTTGCTCTTAACTCCAAGAGGGAGTATTTATGCTCGATAGTGGGTTCATGCCTCCATTAAATCTGGGACAGTGACAGAAAGTTCTAAGGTTGTGGATGTGCTGTTGCCACTAGGGATAAAACATTGATGCTATGTCCGAGGATGTAGTTATTGATTACATTACGCACCATACTTAATGCAATTGTCTGTTGTTTGCAACTTAATACTGGAAGGGGTTCGGATGATAACCTGAAGGTGGACTTTTTAGGCATAGATGCATGCTGGATAGCGGTCTATGTACTTTGTCGTAATGCCCAATTAAATCTCACTATACTTATCATATCATGTATGTGCATTGTCATGCCCTCTCTATTTGTCAATTGCCCGACTGTAATTTGTTCACCCAACATGCTATTTATCTTATGGAGAGACACCTCTAGTGAACTGTGGACCCCGGTCCTATTCTTTTACATCGAATACAATCTACTGCAATACTTGTTGTACTGTTTTCTGCAAACAATCATCATCCACACTATACATCTAATCCTTTGTTACAGCAAGCCGGTGAGATTGACAACCTCACTGTTTCGTTGGGGCAAAGTACTTTGGTTGTGTTGTGCAGGTTCCACGTTGGCGCCGGAATCCCTGGTGTTGCGCCGCACTACATCTCGCCGCCATCAACCTTCAACGTGCTTCTTGACTCCTACTGGTTCGATAAACCTTGGTTTCTTACTGAGGGAAACTTGCTGCTGTACGCATCACACCTTCCACTTGGGGTTCCCAACGGGCGTGTGCTTTACGCGTCATCAAACCTCAATCTCTTATGAGAATATTATCTGTTGTTGAATGCTTAAGCATTAAAGAGGAGTCCATTATCTGTTTTCTATGTTGTCCCAGTATGGATGTCCTCAAGTTGAGATCTATCAAAACGAGAAATCAAATGCGATCTATCTCCTTGGACCTTTGTACAGGCGGCATAGAGGTACCCCTTTGTGACACTTGGTTGAAACATATGTAATGCAATGATAATCCATGGAAATCCGAGCTAATTAGGACAAGGTGCGGGCACTATTGGTATTCGATGCATGAGGCTTGCAACTTATAGGAGGTTTTATGCATAACACATATGAATTATTACTACCGTTGACAAAATTGTTTTCATGTTTTCAAAATAAAAAGCTCTAGCACATGAGTAATCCATGCTTCCCTCTGCGAAGGGCCTTTCTTTTACTTTATGTTGAGTCAGTTTACCTACTTCTTTCTATCTTAGAAGCAAACACTTGTGTCAACTGTGTACATTGATTCTTACATGTTTACTTATTGCACTTATTATATTGCTTTATGTTGACAACTATCCGTGAGATATACATGTTACAAGTTGAAAGCAATTGCTGAAACTTAATCATCATTTGTGTTGCTTCAAAACCTTCTATTAAGAATCTATTGCTTGATGAGTTAACTCTTATGCAAGACTTATTGATACTTGTCTTGAAAGTACTATTCATGAAAAGTCTTTGCTATATGATTCAGTTGTTTAGTCATTATCTTTACTATTGCTTCGAATCACTTCATTCACTTCATATGCTTTACAATAGTATTGATCAAGATTATGATAGTAGCATGTCACTTCAGAAATTATCCTTGTTATCGTTTACCTACTCGAGGGCGAGTAGGAACTAAGCTTAGAGATGCTTGATACGTCTCAAACGTATCTATAATTTCTTATGTTCCATGCTAGTTATATGACAATACTCACATGTTTTATATACACTTTATATCATTTTTATGCATTTTCCGGCACTAACCTATTAACAAGATGCCGAAGCGTCGGTTCTGTTTTTGTTTTTGGTTTCAGAAATCCTACAGAAATATTCTCGGAATTGGACGAAACAAAAGCCCACGGTCTTATTTTGCACGGAGCCTTCCAGAAGTCCGAAGAGGAGACGAAGAGGGGCGACGAGGCGGCCACACCCTAGGGGGGCGCGGCCCCACCCTTGGGCGCGCCGCCCTATGGGGTGGGCCCCTCGGGCGCCTCCCGACTCTGCCCCTTCGCCTATATATTCTCTCCGTCGCGAAAACCCTATTACCGAGAGCCACGATACGAGAAAAGTTCCAGAGACGCCGCCGCCGCCAATCCCATCTCGGGGGATTCAGGAGATCGCCTCCGGCACCCTGCCGGAGAGGGGAATCATCACCGGAGGGCTCTACATCACCATGCCCGCCTCCGGACTGATGCATGAGTAGTTCATCCTTGGACTATGGGTCCATAGCAGTAGCTAGATGGTTGTCTTCTCCTCTTGTGCTATCATGTTTAGATCTTGTGAGCTGCCTATCATGATCAAGATCGTCTATTTGTAATGCTACATGTTGCGTTTGTTGGGATCCGATGAATATTGAATACTATGTCAAGTTGATTATCAATCTATCATATATGTGTTGTTTATGTTCTTGCATGCTCTCCGTTGCTAGTAGAGGCTCTGGCCAAGTTGATACTTGTGACTACAAGAGGGAGTATTTATGCTCGATAGTGGGTTCATGCCTCCATTGAATCTGGGACAGTGACAGAAAGTTCTAAGGTTGTGGATGTGCTGTTGCCACTAGGGATAAAACATCGATGCTTTGTCTAAGGATATTGTGTTGATTACATTACGCGTACTTAATGCAATTGTCTGTGTTTGCAACTTATAATACTGGAAGGGGTGCGGATGCTAACCCGAAGGTGGACTTTTTAGGCATAGATGCATGCTGGATAGCGGTCTATGTTCTTTGTCGTAATGCCCTAATTAAATCTCATAGTAGTCATCATGATATATGTATGTGCATCTCTATTTGTCAATTGCCCAACTGTAATTTGTTCACCCAACATGCTATTTATCTTATTGGAGAGACACCACTAGTGAACTGTGGACCCGGTCCATTCTTTTACATCTGAAATACAATCTACTGCAATCTCTGTTCTTTGTTGTTCTTTGCAAACAAACATCATTCTCCACACCATACGTTTAATCCTCCTTGTTTTCAGGCCGGTGAGATTGACAACCTCAGTTAAGTTGGGGCAAAGTATTGTGGATTGTGTTGTGCTTCCACGTTGGCGCCGGAATCCCTGGTGTTGCGCCACACTACACTCCTTCACCAACAACCTTCACGTGGCCTTCATCTCCTACCGGTTCGATAACCTTGGTTTCTTACTGAGGGAAACTTGCTGCTGTACGCATCACACCTTCCTCTTGGGGTTCCCAACGGACGTGTGCTTCACGCGCCATCACGGGACACCAATCCCGTTGACGGCTGCTGGCGTGTAGGGAGTTAGAAATCCCTGGGGTGTAACAGCGCCAGAAAAGCCTGCTTGTGACGGTAAAGCACACGTCCGTTGGGAACCCCAAGAGGAAGGTATGATGAGCACAACAGCGAGTTTTCCGTCAGTAAGAAACCAAGTTTATCGAACCAGTAGGAGATGAAGGCCACATGAAGGTTATTGGTGAAGGAGTGTAGTGCGGCGCAACACCATTCCGCGCCAACGTGGAACCTGCACAACACAATCAAACTACTTTGCCCCAACTTAACAGTGAGGTTGTTAATCTCACCGGCTTGCTGAAACAAAGGATTAAACGTATGGTGTGGAGAATTATGTTTGCTTGCAGAAAACAAAAGAGAACAATGATTGCAGTAGGTTGTATTTCAGATGTAAAAGAATGGACCGGGGTCCACAGTTCACTAGTGGTGTCTCTCGAATAAGATAAATAGCATGTTGGGTGAATAAATTACAGTTGGGCAATTAATAAATAGAGAGGGCATAACAATGCACATACATATGATGATGACTACTATGATATTTACTTAGGGCATTACGACAAAGAACATAGACCGCCATTGTAACATCCCAAATTTTAAAACAAAGAGAAAATGAATTTCCCTATTTTCCAAATTTTGGAACCAACAAAAACTTTTATTAAATTAAGATTGATACATAGGAGATCTTGATACGTCTCCGACGTATCGATAATTTCTTA
The DNA here is from genome assembly GCA_030979885.1 of Lolium multiflorum. Classification (NCBI taxonomy): domain Eukaryota; kingdom Viridiplantae; phylum Streptophyta; class Magnoliopsida; order Poales; family Poaceae; genus Lolium; species Lolium multiflorum. The sequence goes on along the minus strand of CM061753.1, from coordinate 86,829,624 downwards.
TGTTCCATGCCACATTATTGATGATATCTACATGTTTTATGCATACTTTATGTCATATTTATGCATTTTCCGGCACTAACCTATTAACGAGATGCCGAAGAGCCAGTCTGTTTCTGCTGTTTTTGGTTTCAGAAATCCTACAAAGGAAATATTCTCGGAATTGGACGAAATCAACGCCCAGGGTCCTATTTTGCCACGAAGCTTCCAGAAGACCGAAGAGAAGACGAAGTGGGGCCACGGGGCGCCGCCACACTAGGGCGGCGCGGCCAGCATAGGGCCCGCGCGGCCCTGCGTGTGGGGCCCCCGTGACCCCTCCGAGGCTGCCCTTCCGCCTACTTAAAGCCTCCGTCGCGAAACCCCCAGTACCGAGAGCCACGATACGGAAAACCTTCCAGAGACGCCGCCGCCGCCAATCCCATCTCGGGGGATTCAGGAGATCGCCTCCGGCACCCTGCCGGAGGGGGGAATCATCTCCCGGAGGACTCTTCATCGCCATGATCGCCTCCGGAGTGATGAGTGAGTAGTTCACCCCTGGACTATGGGTCCATAGCAGTAGCTAGATGGTCGTCTTCTCCTTATGTGCTTCATTGTTGGATCTTGTGAGCTGCCTAACATGATCAAGATCATCTATCTGTAATGCTATATGTTGTGTTTGTCGGGATCCGATGGATAGAGAATACTATGTTATGTTGATTATCAATCTATTACCTATGTGTTGTTTATGATCTTGCATGCTCTCCGTTATTAGTAGAGGCTCTGGCCAAGTTTTTACTCTTAACTCCAAGAGGGAGTATTTATGCTCGATAGTGGGTTCATGCCTCCATTAAATCTGGGACAGTGACAGAAAGTTCTAAGGTTGTGGATGTGCTGTTGCCACTAGGGATAAAATATTGATGCTATGTCCGAGGATGTAGTTATTGATTACATTACGCACCATACTTAATGCAATTGTCTGTTGTTTGCAACTTAATACTGAAGGGGTTCGGATGATAACCTGAAGGTGGACTTTTTAGGCATAGATGCATGCTGGATAGCGGTCTATGTACTTTGTCGTAATGCCCAATTAAATCTCACTATACTTATCATATCATGTATGTGCATTGTCATGCCCTCTCTATTTGTCAATTGCCCGACTGTAATTTGTTCACCCAACATGCTATTTATCTTATGGGAGAGACACCTCTAGTGAACTGTGGACCCCGGTCCATTCTTTTACATTAAATACAATCTACTGCAATACTTGTTCTACTGTTTTCGCAAACAATCATCATCCACACTATACATCTAATCCTTTGTTACAGCAAGCCGGTGAGATTGACAACCTCACTGTTTCGTTGGGGCAAAGTACTTTGGTTGTGTTGTGCAGGTTCCACGTTGGCGCCGGAATCCCTGGTGTTGCGCCGCACTACATCCCGCCGCCATCAACCTTCAACGTGCTTCTTGACTCCTACTGGTTCGATAAACCTTGGTTTCTTACTGAGGGAAACTTGCTGTACGCATCACACCTTCCACTTGGGGTTCCCAACGTGTGCTTTACGCGTCATCAAGCTAAATTTCTGGCGCCGTTGCCGGGGAGATCAAGACACACTGCAAGGGGAGTCTCCACAATCCAATCTCTTTACTTTGTTTTTGTCTTGCTTTATTTTATTTACTACTTTGTTTGCTGCATTATATCAAAACACAAAAAAATTAGTTGCTAGCTTTACTTTATTTACTGTCTTGCTTTCTATATCAAAAACACAAAAAATTTAGTTACTTGCATTTACTTTATTTACTTTTTGTTTATTTCATCATGTTTCCTCCTAAGTACACTCTAAAAGACATACCGGTAGGACGTGGGTCTATAATTGGGAGAGATAATATAGAAGATTTTTTCACTCATGTTAGTACCACTGAAGATTTTGAAGATAGACACTTGGTAGAACTTGCTCCTACTTATGAAATTGCTGTTGCTTCTTTAGTTCACATGTTGGAAACTAAATTTGTTAATCTTAATCCTATAATCCAACACATGTTTCTCACACTCGGTGATATGGAAGAAGGGGAAAAGAAAGATTTTGTTTTAGAAACCCTTCTTAAAGAATTTGGTGGTGTAGCAAGAGAGGCTAGAAAGGTCTTTACTAAATACAATATGCTTGGCTCTTATACCAATTTTGTTAGTATCCTTGAAAAGATGGACATGGAGAGAGTAAGGTACACTAATAATATTAATGATGGTGGGGAGATTAAGACATCAATACCTTGCAAGCTTGTAGGAATGTTCGAGGCACTAGAAAAGAATTATGATTGGATTGTTCCTGAAAATTTGTTTGATGAGAATAGCAAGCCTAAGAGTAATGAAAAAGGAGCCTCTGAAACTTACATAGATAAGATAACATGCATTGTTGAGGCAACTCCCAACACCCCTGGTAATGATGTTGATGCTTCATCTCTTGATAACACTTGATATACACTTTCTGCGCCTAGCTGAAAGGCGTTAAAGAAAAGCGCTTATGGGAGACAACCCATGTTTTTACTACAGTACTTTTATTTTATATTTGAGTCTTGGAAGTTTTTTACTACTGTAGCAACCTCTCCTTATCTTAGTTTTGTGCATTGTTGTGCCAAGTAAAGTCTTTGATAGTAAGGTTCATACTAGATTTGGATTACTGCGCAGAAACAGATTTCTTTGCTGTCACGAATCTGGGCCTAATTCTCTATAGGTAACTCAGAAAATTATGCCAATTTACGTGAGTGATCCTCAGATATGTACGCAACTTTCATTAAATTTGGGCATTTTCATTTGAGCAAGTCTGGTGCCACTTTAAAATTCGTCTTTACGAACTGTTCTGTTTTGACAGATTCTGCCTTTTATTTCGCATTGCCTCTTTTGCTATGTTGGATGAATTTCTTTGATCCATTAATGTCCAGTTTTGTGCAATGTCCAGAAGTGTTAAGAATGATTATGTCACCTCTGAACATGTAAATTTTTATTGTGCACTAACCCTCTAATGAGTTGTTTTGAGTTTGGTGTGGAGGAAGTTTTCAAGGATCAAGAGAGGAGGATGATACAATATGATCAAGGAGAGTGAAAGCTCTAAGCTTGGGGATGCCCCGGTGGTTCACCCCTGCATATTTTAAGAAGACTCAAGCGTCTAAGCTTGGGGATGCCCAAGGCATCCCCTTCTTCATCGACAACATTATCAGGTTCCTCCTGAAACTATATTTTTATTCCATCACATCTTATGTGCTTTGCTTGGAGCGTCGGTTTGTTTTTGTTTTTGTTTGAATAAAATGGATCCTAGCATTCATTGTGTGGGAGAGAGACACGCTCCGCTGTTGCATATGGACAAATATGTCCTTAGGCTTTACTCATAGTATTCATGGCGAAGGTTGAATCTTCTTCGTTAAATTGTTATATGGTTGGAATCGGGAAATGCTACATGTAGTAATTCTAAAATGTCTTGAATAATTTGATACTTGGCAATTGTTGTCCTCATGTTTAAGCTCTTGCATCATATACTTTGCACCTATTAATGAAGAAATACATAGAGCTTGCTAAAATTTGGTTTGCATATTTGGTCTCTCTAAAGTCTAGATAATTTCTAGTATTGAGTTTTGAACAACAAGGAAGACGGTGTAGAGCCTTATAATGTTTACAATATGTATTTTATGTGAGTTTTGCTGCACCGGTTCATCCTTGTGTTTGTTTCAAATAACCTTGCTAGCCTAAATCTTGTATCGAAAGGGAATACTTCTCATGCATCCAAAATCCTTGAGCCAACCACTATGCCATTTGTGTCCACCATACCTACCTACTACATGGTATTTCTCCGCCATTCCAAAGTAAATTGCTTGAGTGCTACCTTTAAATTTCCATCATTCGCCTTTGCAATATATAGCTCATGGGACAAAATAGCCTTAAAAACTATTGTGGTATTGAATATGTACTTATGCACTTTATCTCTTATTAAGTTGCTTGTTGTGCGATAACCATGCTCCTGGGGACGCCATCAACTCTTTGTTGAATATCATGTGAGTTGCTATGCATGTCCGTCTTGTCTGAAGTAAGGGAGATTTACCACTCATTTAATGGTTAGAGCATGCATAATGTTAGAGAAGAACATTGGGCCGCTAACTAAAGCCATGATCCATGGTGGAAGTTTCAGTTTTGGACATATATCCTCAATCTCATATGAGAACATTAATTGTTGCTACATGCTTATGCATTAAAGAGGAGTCCATTATCTGTTGTCTATGTTGTCCCGGTATGGATGTCTAAGTTGAGAATAATCAAAAGCGAGAAATCCAAATGCGAGCTTTCTCCTTAGACCTTTGTACAGGCGGCATAGAGGTACCCCTTTGTGACACTTGGTTGAAACATGTGTATTGCGATGATAATCCCGGTAATCCGAGCTAATTAGGACAAGGTGCGGGCACTATTAGTATACTATGCATGAGGCTTGCAACTTGTAAGATATAATTTACATGATACATATGCTTTATTACTACCGTTGACAAAATTATTTCATGTTTTCAAAATAAAAGCTCTAGCACAAATATAGCAATCGATGCTTTCCTCTTTGAAGGACCTTTCTTTTACTTTTATGTTGAGTCAGTTCACCTATTTCTCTCAATCTCAAGAAGCAAACACTTGTGTGAACTGTGCATTGATTCCTACATATTTGCATATTGCACTTCTTATATTACTTTACATTGACACTATCCATGAGATATACATGTTATAAGTTGAAAGCAACCGCTGAAACTTAATCTTCCTTTGTGTTGCTTCAATACCTTTACTTTGATTTATTGCTTTATGAGTTAACTCTTATGCAAGACTTATTGATGCTTGTCTTGAAGTACTATTCATGAAAAGTCTTTGCTTTATGATTCAGTTGTTTACTCATGTCATTACCATTGTTTTGATCGCTGCATTCATTACATATGCTTACAATAGTATGATCAAAGTTATGATGGCATGTCACTCCAGAAATTATCTTTGTTATCATTTACCTGCTCGGGACGAGCAGAACTAAGCTTGGGGATGCTGATACGTCTCCGACGTATCGATAATTTCTTATGTTCCATGCCACATTATTGATGATATCTACATGTTTTATGCATACTTTATGTCATATTTATGCATTTTCCGGCACTAACCTATTAACGAGATGCCGAAGAGCCGTTCTGTTTTTGCTGTTTTTGGTTTCAGAAATCCTACAAAAGAAATATTCTCGGAATTGGACGAAATCAACGCCCGGGTCCTATTTTGCCATGAAGCTTCCAGAAGACCGAAGAGAAGACGAAGTGGGGCCACGGGGCGCCGCCACACTAGGGCGGCGCGGCCGCATAGGCCCGCGCGGCCCTACCGTGTGGGGCCCCGTGACCCTCCGAGGCTGCCCTTCCTCCTACTTAAAGCCTCCGTCATGAAACCCCCGTCCGAGAGCCACGATACGAAAACCTTCCAGACGCCGCCGCCAATCCCATCTCGGGGGATTCAGGAGATCGCCTCCGGCACCCTGCCGGAGAGGGGAATCATCTCCCGGAGGACTCTTCATCGCCATGATCGCCTCCGGAGTGATGAGTGAGTAGTTCACCCCTGGACTATGGGTCCATAGCAGTAGCTAGATGGTCGTCTTCTCCTTATGTGCTTCATTGTTGGATCTTGTGAGCTGCCTAACATGATCAAGATCATCTATCTGTAATGCTATATGTTGTGTTTGTCGGGATCCGATGGATAGAGAATACTATGTTATGTTGATTATCAATCTATTACCTATGTGTTGTTTATGATCTTGCATGCTCTCCATTATTAGTAGAGGCTCTGGCCAAGTTTTTACTCTTAACTCCAAGAGGGAGTATTTATGCTCGATAGTGGGTTCATGCCTCCATTAAATCTGGGACAGTGACAGAAAGTTCTAAGGTTGTGGATGTGCTGTTGCCACTAGGGATAAAACATTGATGCTATGTCCGAGGATGTAGTTATTGATTACATTACGCACCATACTTAATGCAATTGTCTGTTGTTTGCAACTTAATACTGGAAGGGGTTCGGATGATAACCTGAAGGTGGACTTTTTAGGCATAGATGCATGTTGGATAGCGGTCTATGTACTTTGTCGTAATGCCCAATTAAATCTCACTATACTTATCATATCATGTATGTGCATTGTCATGCCCTCTCTATTTGTCAATTGCCCGACCGTAATTTGTTCACCCAACATGCTATTTATCTTATGGGAGAGACACCTCTAGTGAACTGTGGACCCCGGTCCATTCTTTTACATTAAATACAATCTACTGCAATACTTGTTCTACTGTTTTCTGCAAACAATCATCATCCACACTATACATCTAATCCTTTGTTACAGCAAGCCGGTGAGATTGACAACCTCACTGTTTCGTTGGGGCAAAGTACTTTGGTTGTGTTGTGCAGGTTCCACGTTGGCGCCGGAATCCCTGGTGTTGCGCCGCACTACATCCCGCCGCCATCAACCTTCAACGTGCTTCTTGACTCCTACTGGTTCGATAAACCTTGGTTTCTTACTGAGGGAAACTTGCTGCTGTACGCATCACACCTTCCACTTGGGGTTCCCAACGGGCGTGTGCTTTACGCGTCATCACTCATGCATGGGTGTGATGATTCTTGCCATGATTATTTGTTAAAGTATTTTGGAAATGATCTTAAACCCTAAACCCTACCCTTTTCAACATCAATGAGAAACAAATAGAAAAGAAAAGAAAATAAGAGAAAAAGCATATGAGAGCAAATATCTATCTTTGCAAATAATCAATCATGCCATGATCTATCTTGTTTAGATGGCTTGAATAACCTCAACAAACCCAACCTATCATTTACCAACTAAATCTAAGGTGAAATAAAAAGAAAATAAATATGCATAGAGGCATATGTGGCACATAGCCATAATGACAAATTTTGACCTATGCCCTCATACCTTACCCAAATGGTTTGAAACCTTTACCCAACTCAATCTAACACCAAATAAACCTATACCTTGTCAAAGTGAAGTAAAGAAGGAGAAAAGGAGAAAATAAGAAAAATGCAATTCATCACATATGGCTATGGCCATTTTTGCAAATCTTCAACCTAGACCATTTTGGCTTGCACCATTAGTTGGAGATGGTTACTAAACACTTATAAACACTTTTGGAATCAAAGAAACTCAAATCAAATCAAATTTGAAATCAATTTGTGCTCACATGCACTAATGGTCAAATCTGCCAATTTAGCCTGATGCCTACTTTGAGCCTCTGTATTAAGAGATTTTCAAACCAAACAATTCCAATTCTTTGCACCTCATCCAAGACCACATCAAGATGAACAACTTTGGTCAAGACCATCCCCAAACTCTCTGGATTCAAAGTTATGCTCAAGCAAAGTTGGAACATCAAACAGATTCAAGTTTGTGCACTTTTGAAATTTTGCAAACCAACTCAATTTTGCACACCACCACCACCACCACCAACATATGCCCAATAATATTTGAATCACCTCCACCAAAAGTCTGGAAAAATTCAAAAGTGAAGCTCTTGCGGCCATTTCATCAAACACCTGGTGGGCAGCAGACAACAAAACACAAACCACTATTTAAAATAGTGTTTGGCCTAACTTGGTTCCCCCATTGGTCACACATAGTGCCCTAGCATCTCCTCTAGCCATGCCATGCCTTTCCATGCTCACCATGGCCAAAGTGTCTCCCTATGTCATTGCATATGTCACACACTTTGGCCATGATCCTTTGTGCATGATCTACCCCTCCCTAGCCTTGCCAACCATGTCACACACACTAGCCTCACCTCACTTGAGATAGCATTGCCCTCCTAGACCAAGAAGAATGCATGGAGGATCCATGCCATGGCCATGCCATTCCCTTGGTCCCCTCCAACATCTTGCCCCCACTTTGACACCTTGGACATGCCATTCCCTTGGTCCCCTCCAACATCTTGCCCCACTTTGACACCTTGGACATGCCATTCCCATGGCCCTCTCCTCTCCCTCCTTGAACCTATAAATAGAGCACTTCCCCCACTCCAATTCTTCACACCACTTCACTCCTCTCCTCTCCCTGATCTTCCTCAAGAAATCCCTCGTCCCAATTTCATCCACAAAGCCCCAATCGATCGCCGGAGCGCCGCCAGTCTGGCAAGATCGCCGGAGCTAGGAGCTGCCCCAGAGACGCCGCCGGTACAAGGAGCCTCGCCATCCTCAACAACGCCGCCGCATCAACGCCGACGACCGCCGGACCTCCGGTGAGCCGCCGACCCCTAGACTCGCCGCTGGTGAGCCGTGCTCGTCATCGACGATGACGCACGTGGACCGTCGGATCCTGCTCTAATCCTGCGGCTCACATAGATCATACCGTTTCGCTGTTTAAGTACCGCCAGTAGGTCCCATTGTCGCGCAGTGCGAGACACACGAAGGCCGGCCCGTTTTCTTTTTCTCCCCGGCCCGTTAGGTTTTCCCGCGCAGCCCAGAATTTGAATTCACTTAAATCGAATTTAACACAAATTCTTTTGGTTCCATTTTCAAAATTGAATAACTTCAAATCTACTGAGCCAAATTTGATGAATTTTATATATTTGGAAAGCTTATGAAATTCTCTAAACAACTACACTGGTCTCAGTACTAGATTCGTTGTAGAATTAATATGACAAAAATAACAAGGCAGGGCCTTTTGCAACTTCAAACATTTATTAAAAATCAACTAAAGATGCTTTTGAGTTGATTCCAACTCTCATAAATCATATTTCACATACTCTACATGTTTATGCAAAAATATGACATGTTTACTTTGTGTGATCATGGCCTAGTTTAAATAAAGGGCTCTATGGCTATTTCTAGTCAATTGATATTATCCAAAACTATTAAAGTTAAATCATATGAGAGGTTTTCCTCATTTAAATCTTGTCCCAAGTAACTCATATGAGGTAGTGACCATGGTCTACATCATCTCATATGGATTATTTGGTGATATTAAATTATAAGTATGGTAGTGTTAAATGGTATGAGGTACTTTACCTCATTTAAATCATCTTCCCAAATGATGATTATGAATGGTTGACCTTGGTCAACAAGGGTTCATATATTATTTATTTTAGGAGATTAAATCTTAAAAAGGTTCAATGAGAGGAAATTATTTCCTCAAGGAACTAAATAGAAACCCTAATCCATATTTGTAATGAGAGGAAATTATTTTTCTTAAGAAGAAAACAAAGTCAACCAACATGATAGTAATGTGGTGATGATAGATTAGCATGGTGTGAACCTTATGTGTGTTTAGACTAGCTCTTAAGAATTGTTTGGTGATTGTATACTTCGTATTCGTTTTTAGACGCTAGTACCGAGGAGTACCAGGAGGAGGAGGTCTACTTCCAAGGAGAAGAAGACCACTTTGATCAGTACACCAACCAAGGCAAGCTAATATTCTTGCAAAGTGCAAAGCTCTACCAGAGCAAGGCACACTCACCTATTACTTTATGCTTCATGACCCCATCCCAATTTTTATTCTTACAAGCTTTTACTTTGGATTATTTCAAGCTTCCTTTTATAGTTAACTTTGGTCTAAGTATAGAGTACTACAAGAGTATCAAACTTAGCCTAAAGCAATCAAAGCTAGTTAGCACCCCTCATGACTAGTTGCTAGTGCTAACAAATAAAAGTGACTACTCTAGATGGGAACATGTGAAATGAAATGACTTTGAAAGATTTTGAAGGTGAATGTGACTTGAATGACATGATGAATTTGATAAAAACTGATGGTTGGGTTCGGATGCGATACCATTCCAATTTACAAGTACCCCCACAATACCTGATTATGGGTAGGGCTTAACTAGAAGTTTATGTGTCTTAGTATGGGTTCCCTCTAAACAAGCGTCATAGGGGTTATGCCGAGGCTGCCTCCGTTGAAATGTGAAATGACGTGAAATGAGGTGAATGTCCGGCCCAAGCCCTGTGCAGTTCCCAGGTTGACGGTTTGTCTTCACTGGGAGGCCAAGCTCATGGGGAGAGGTGCCTATACTAGGGTATGTAAGTGAAAGGTTATGGTTGATGATCCGCGTACTGAGTTACGATTATTCAGGGTTATCCCTGACGGATGTAATCAAATGTTGTGGCACAAGAGTACAACCTCTGCAGAGTGTAAACCTATTCGAATAGCCGTGTCCACGGTTATGGACGGTTGGAAAGGCCATACTGTTCCATCATCAGACCAATTTTCAAAAATGTGACATGTGAAGGGTGACTTGTGACTTGAACTTGAAAGGTGAATGGTAACTTGACTTGAATCACAACAGAGTTGTGGGAATGACACTAATGTTCCCACTTGAGTTAGTTAGCAATTGAAGAGTCTTTTACTAAATGTTTATGAACTAAAATTGGCTTTATGCAAATAAACCTAGAGCTTAGCACCCCTTGAATAAAATTGATAAGTACTTACATTAGTATTAGTTTGCGAGTACTTTAAGAGTACTCACGGCTGTGTCCCTGGCTATTCAAATGGCCATACTATGAAGAGGAGCAGCAGTATCAAGATGATGGACAGCAGGACGTCTACGACAACTAGGACTACTCCTGACGTCAAGCGTTGGCCTGTGGACTAGATAGTCCGCTACTACTTCGCTTCCGCTATTTGTGATGTTCGTTGATCAATAGATCAACTATTGTTGTAATATTGGATCATGTGATCTACTTTTGTAAGACGATTATGGGTTGTAATAAATGATGACTTATGATATTCAACTGTTATGTCTCGCAACAACAATCTTCCTGGGATTGCGATGTATGGCATAATAGGCATCTGGACTTAAAAATCCGGGTGTTGACAAGTTGGTATCAGAGCCATTGTTTGACCTTAGGAGACCCTAGTTAGAATGGACGTCTGAAAAACTTAGTTTCAAAACCAATGAAGTGAATATTTATGAAAACTTATTCTCACTCTTATCCTTGAGATCTTTTCAAAAAGAGAAATCCATGCTCTACTTTTCCTTGTAATTCTACATAAAATTTGGCACACTTGGTCACTTCTCTAACTTACTCATCCTCATTGTTCATAGATGGAGTACAAATGTGAGTCCTATCAACCTGGCCACGGAGGAGACCAAATGTTCGAGAAGGATCTGGAGAAACTAGTTGAATATCTAGGACGCCCGTATCCCGAGTTCTTTGGAGTGCCACTCAACAATCCATCGGGAGGACAACCTCGGTGGGAAGTTACTGCAGATCTGAGAGGAAAGCTTGGAGCCCCAATATGGGAAACCATATGGTTTTCTGTAACGGGAAGTACTTGGAAGGATGGAATAGCCAAAGCCATGCAAGAAGCAATTGCCCGTCTGTGTGGACAAAATGAGAACAAGATCAAGAACACTCGCTTTGTTTACTACCCAAGACATGACCCCATGGGAAGACCACTAACCATACCACCGCACCCGGAGATGAACTACTATGTCGCATGCCTAGACTTCCTGCTTCACAAGACCCGCAAGGAGTTGGACAACGCCCGCGCCTTTCGCTAAGCACATTACCCATGAAGACGAAGAATCTACCTTTCGGATGAAGAGTAGTATCACTAGAGCACTTTCGTAGGTGTGAGTTTGTATCAGGATCCCCTTGTATCGTAGAGCGAATGAATGGTTCTTCAAACCAACGGTGTGTTAGATTTGTAATGTGTGATGTTTGGTATGAATGAAAAAGTGTTGTTGGTTTTTACCCCCTCAACACTACTCAAGTTTTCAAGTTTTGAACTTTTTAAACTTAACCCAAACAAACCATAGAAATTTCCCTCTTATCTTATCATCTACCTCAATGTTCAGATGGCCCCTCCAACTCGCAACAGCAGCCAAGATGCCATGATGCAGATGCTGCAGATGATGATGGTAGACCGAGAAGCCGAGAGAGCTGAAAGACAAGCCAATATCGCTGCACTGCAACAAATCGCTAACAACAACCAAGGCCATGGAAACCATGATCACCCAGGATCCAAGCTGAAGAATTTTCAAAACACCAACCCTCCAATGTCCAGCAAGACAGAAGAGCCCCTAGATGCTGATGACTGGCTCTAGACCATGGAGAACAACTTAGAAGTTGCGGGAGTCGAAGCCGCAAAGAAAGTACTGTTCGCCACCCATTACTTAGCAGGACCAGCCAGAGCCTGGTGGACAAGTGCCCGCGCAATGAATGCCGGACAAATGATGACCTGGGAAGACTTCAAGCTCAAGTTTAGCAAATACCATGTGCCCCAAGGACTGATCAAGAAGATGAGAGACGAGTTCCGCGAACTCAAGCAAGGAAGGATGTCGGTGGTGGAATACCGCGACAGATTCCTCACTCTGTCAAGGTACGCCCCGGATGAGACCGACACCAACGAGAAGAGGAAGGAGAGATTTCTGAACGGACTGCACGACGAGATGCAGACTGTGCTGGTCAACATTCCATTTGCTGACCTAGAAGCCCTGGTGGACTCCTCCATCCAGATGGAAGGGAAGCTTCACCAAGCCAACGAGAACCGCAAACGCCGGATGATGAACCCGAATGGACACAACAATGCCCAGAAGTACCGCAACAATTCGTCTGGAGGATTTGCCCCAAGAAACAACAAGCCACATGCCCAGACTTACCGTCCGAGCTACACCAATACCATGGAGGACCCCCGAAGCCCGGAGGCAACCACCACAACAACAGCAACCACCCCAATGGCAACAATAACAACCCCAATACTGCCCCAAGGACTGGAAGCAACGCTGTTCCCGTCAACCCCAAGGACAAGTCAACCATAACTTGTTATGAATGTGGAATTGTGGGACACTACTCCAATGAGTGCCCCAAAAGGTTAGCCAAGATTGCCGCCAACACCGCTGCACCTGCCCAGCAACAGCGCCGCTTTGCAGCTAAAAGGAACCCGAACAACCGCAACGGTCGTCTCTACCACATGAATGCAACAGAAGCACAGGAAGCACCCCAGACCATGCACAGTATGTTTTCCTGTTAACTCCTCTGCCCAATCTCTCTTAGGAACCTAACTTTTCTTAAAATCTCGGGACGAGATTTGTTAAAGGGGGAAGGTTTGTAACATCCCAAATTTTAAAACAAAGAGAAAATGAATTTCCCTATTTTCCAAATTTTGGAACCAACAAAAACTTTTATTAAATTAAGTTAGAGCATAGTGCTCATGCATGGGTGTGATGATTCTTGCCATGATTATTTTTCAAAGTATTTTGGAAATGATCTTAAACCCTAAACCCTACCCTTTTCAACATCAATGAGAAACAAATAGAAAAGAAAAGAAAATAAGAGAAAAAGCATATGAGAGCAAATAGCTATCTTTGCAAATAATCAATCATGCCATGATCTATCTTGTTTAGATGGCTTGAAGAACCTCAACAAACCCAACCTATCATTTACCAACTAAATCTAAGGTGAAATAAAAAGAAAATAAAAACATGCATAGAGGCATATGTGGCACATAGCCATAATGACAAATTTGGACCTATGCCCTCATACCTTACCCAAATGGTTTGAAACCTTTGCCAAACTCAATCTAACACCAAATAAACCCTATACCTTGCCTAAGTGGAGTAAAGAAGGAGAAAAGGAGAAAATAAGAAAAATGCAATTCTTCACATATGAGGCTAGGGCCATTTTTGCAAATCTTCAACCTAGACCATTTTGGCTTGCACCATTAGTTGGATAATGTTACTAAACACTTATAAACACTTTTGGAATCAAAGAAACTCAAATCAAATCAAATTTGAAATCAATTTGTGCTCACATGCACTAATGGTCAAATCTGCCAATTTTAGCCTGATGCCTACTTTGAGCCTCTGTATTAAGAGATTTTCAAACCAAACAATTCCAATTCTTTGCACCTCATCCAAGACCACATCAAGATGAACAACTTTGGTCAAGACCATCCCTGCAAACTCTCTCTGGATTCAAAGTTATGCTCAAGCAAAGTTGGAACATCAAAGCAGATTCAAGTTTGTGCACTTTTTGAAATTTTGCAAACCAACTCAATTTTGCACACCACCAACACCACCACCAACATATGCCCAATAATATTTGAATCACCTCCACCAAAAAGTTTGGCAAAATTCAAAAGTGAAGCTCTTGCGGCCATTTCATCAAACACCTGGTGGGCAGCAACAACAAAACCAAACCACTATTTAAAATAGTGTTTGGCCTAACTTGGTCCCCTACACATAGTGCCCTAGCTTCAGCCATGCCATGCCACCCATGCTCACCCTCCAAATGTTGTCCCCACTTTGTCACCTTGGCCATGATTCCCTTGTCCCCTCCAACATCTTGCCCCCACTTTGACACCTCACATGCCATTCACTTGGTCCCCTCCAAGATCTTGCCCCCATTTGACACCATGGCCATGCCATTCCCTTGGTCCCCTCCAACATCTTGCCCCCACTTTGACACCTTGGACATGCCATTCCCTTGGTCCCCTCCAACATCTTGCCCCCACTTTGACACCTTGGACATGCCATTCCCATGGCCCTCTCCTCTCCCTCCTTGAACCTATAAATAGAGCACTTCCCCCACTCCAATTCTTCACACCACTTCACTCCTCTCCTCTCCCTGATCTTCCTCAAGCAATCCCTCATCCCTCCATCCCCTCCACGGCGCCGAGCATCGCCACGGCCGCCGGCGGCATCCCGGAGAAGACCGCCCAGATTTTCGTCACAATCGCCACCAGCCCTACATCAACGCCGTCGCCCTTGGACCACCTGCCGCCGCACCGCCCGCCGTCATCGACGCTGACGCACGTGGTCGGATCGCTCCCTGCGGCTCACATAGATCATACCGTTTCGCTGTTTAAGTACCGCCGACAGTAGGTCCCACTTGTCAGCGGCCCGCTTGTGCGAGACACACAGTGGCCGGCCCGTTTCTTTTCTCCCCCGGCCCAAGGTTTTTCCGCAGCCCAGGAATTTGAATTCACTTAAATCGAATTTAACACAAATTCTTTACTGGTTCCAATTTCAAAATTGAATAACTTCAAATCTACTGAGCCAAATTTGATGAATTGTATATATTTGGAAAGCTTATGAAATTATCTAAACAACTGCACTGGCCTCAGTACTAGATTCGTTGTAGAATGAATATGACAAAAATAACAAGGCAGGGCCTTTTGCAACTTCAAACATTTATTAAAAATCAACTAAAGATGCTTTTGAGTTGATTCCAACTCTCATAAATCATATTTCACATACTCTACATGTTTCTGCAAAAATATGACATGTTTACTTTGTGTGATCATGGCCTAGTTTAAATAAAGGGCTCTATGGCTATTTCTAGTCAATTGATATTATCCAAAACTATTTGTTAAATCATATGAGAGGTTTCTCTCATTTAAATCTTATCCCAAGTACTCAATATGAGGTAGTGACCATGGTCTACATCATCTCATATTGGATTATTTGGTGATATTAAATTATAAGTATGGTAGTGTTAAATGGCATGAGGTACTTTACCTCATTTAAATCATCTTCCCCAAATGATGATTATGAATGGTTGACCTTGGTCAACAAGGGTTCATATATTTATTTGAGGAGATTAAATCTTAACTAGATTCAATGAGAGGAAATTATATCCTCAAGGAACTAAATAGAAACCCTAATCCATATTTGTAATGAGAGGAAATTATTTTTCTTAAGAAGAAAACAAAGTCAACCAACATGATAGTAATGTGGTGATGATAGATTAGCATGGTGTGAACCTTATGTGTGTTTAGACTAGCTCTTAAGAATTGTTTGGTGATTGTATACTTCGTATCTGTTTTTAGACGCTAGTACCGAGGAGTACCAGGAGGAGGAGGAGGTCTACTTCCAAGGAGAAGAAGACCACTTTGATCAGTACACCAACCAAGGCAAGCTAATATTCTTGCAAAGTGCAAAGCTCTACCAGAGCAAGGCACACTCACCTATTACTTTATGCTTCATGATCCCATCCCAAGTTTTATTCTTACAAGCTTTTACTTTGATTATTTTCAAGCTTCCTTTTATAGTTAACTTTGGTCTAAGTATAGAGTACTACAAGAGTATCAAACTTAGCCTAAAGCAATCAAAGCTAGTTAGCACCCCTCATGACTAGTTGCTAGTGCTAACAAATAAAAGTGACTACTCTAGATGGGAACATGTGAAATAAATGACTTTGAAAGATTTTGAAGGTGAATGTGACTTGAATGACATGATGAATTTGATAAAAACTAATGGTTGGGTTCGGATGCGATACCATTCCAATTTACAAGTACCCCCACAATACCTGATTATGGGTAGGGCTTAACTAGAAGTTTATGTGTCTTAGTATGGGTTCCCTCTAAAACAAGCGTCATAGGGGTTATGCCGAGGCTGCCTCCGTTGAAATGTGAAATGACGTGAAATGAGGTGAATGTCCGGCCCAAGCCCTGTGCAGTTCCCAGGCTGACGGTTTGTCTTCACTGGGAGGCCAAGCTCATGGGGAGAGGTGCCTATACTAGGGTATGTAAGTGAAAGGTTATGGTTGATGATCCGCGTACTGAGTTATGATTATTCAGGGTTATCCCTGACGGATGTAATCAAATGTTGTGGCACAAGAGTACAACCTCTGCAGAGTGTAAACCTATTCGAATAGCCATGTCCACGGTTATGGACGGTTGGAAAGGCCATACTGTTCCGTCATCAGACCAATTTTCAAAAATGTGACATGTGAAGGGTGACTGGTGACTTGAACTTGAAAGGTAAAAGGTGACTTGACTTGAATCACAACTGAGTTGTGGGAATGACACTAATGTTCCCACTTGAGTTAGTTAGCAATTGAAGAGTCTTTTACTAAATGTTTATGAACTAAAATTGGCTTTATGCAAATAAACCTAGAGCTTAGCACCCCTTGAATAAAATTGATAAGTACTTACATTAGTATTAGTTTGCAGTACTTTAAGAGTACTCACTACGTGTCCCCGGCTATTCAAATGGCCGACTATGAATAGGCGCAGCGATATCAAGATGATGGATGCCAGGACGTCTACGACAACTAGGACTACTCCTGACGTCAAGCGTTGGCCTGTGGACTAGATAGTCCACTACTACTTCGCTTCCGCTATTTGTGATGTTCGTTGATCAATAGATCAACTATTGTTGTAATATTGGATCATGTGATCTACTTTTGTAAGACGATTATGGGTTGTAATAAATGATGACTTATGATATTCAACTGTTATGTCTCGCAACAACAATCTTCCTGGGATTGCGATGTATGGCATAATAGGCATCCGGACTTAAAAATCCGGGTGTTGACAAGTTGGTATCAGAGCCATTGTTTGACCTTAGGAGACCCTAGTTAGAATGGACGTCTGAAAAACTTAGTTTCAAAACCAATGAAGTGAATATTTATGAAAACTTATTCTCACTCTTATCCTTGAGATCTTTTCAAAAAGAGAAATCCATGCTCTACCTTTCTTTGTAAATTCTACATAAAATTTGGCACACTTGGTCACTTCTCTAACTTACTCATCCTCATTGTTCATAGATGGAGTACAAATGTGAGTTTATCAGCTTGGCCGGAGGTGGGCTATGGTGAGAAGGAGGAGCCCTAGTTGTATTTAGGACGCCCGTCCGAGTCTTTGGAGTCCCGGGCGACGGCTCGGCGAAGTATTCTCGTATCGTGGCTCTCGGTGATAGGGTTTTCGCGACGGAAGGATTATATAGGCGAAGGGGCAGAGTTTGGGGATGCCCGAGGGGCCCACCCCATACGGCGGCGCGGCCAGGGGTGGGGCCTGATACGTCTCCGACGTATCAATAATTTCTTATGTTCCATGCCACATTATTGATGATATCTACATGTTTTATGCACACTTTATGTCATATTCGTGCATTTTCTGGAACTAACCTATTAACAAGATGCCGAAGAGCCGGTTGCTGTTTTCTGCTGTTTTTGGTTTCAGAAATCCTAGTAACGAAATATTCTCGGAATTGGACGAAATCAAGACCCAGGGTCCTATTTTGCCACGAAGCTTCTGGAAGACCGAAGGAGAGTCGAAGTGGGGCCACGAGGTGGCGACACCACAGGGCGGCGCGGCCCAGGCCCTGGCCGCGCCGACCGATGGTGTGGGCCCTCGTGCCGCCTCTGACCTACCCTTCCGCCTACAAATAGCCTCCGTCGCGAAACCCCCAGGAGCCACGATACGGAAAACCTTCCGAGACGCCGCCGCCGCCAATCCCATCTCGGGGGATTCAGGAGATCGCCTCCGGCACCCTGCCGGGAGAGGGGATTCATCTCCCGGAGGACTCTACACCGCCATGGTCACCTCCGGAGTGATGAGTGAGTAGTTCACCCCTGGACTATGGGTCCATAGCGGTAGCTAGATGGTTGTCTTCTCCTCATTATGCTTCATTGTTGGATCTTGTGAGCTGCCTAACATGATCAAGATCATCTATCTGTAATTCTATATGTTGTGTTTGTCGGGATCCGATGGATAGAGAATACTATGTTATGGTAATTATCAAGTTATTTCATATGTGTTGTTTATGATCTTGCATGCTCTCCGTTATTAGTAGAGGCTCTGGCCAAGTTTGTACTCTTAACTCCAAGAGGGAGTATTTATGCTCGATAGTGGGTTCATGCCTACATTGATACCTGGGACAGTGACAGAAAGTTCTAAGGTTGTGTTGTGCTGTTGCCACTAGGGATAAAACATTGATGCTATGTCCGAGGATGTAGTTATTGATTACATTACGCACCATACTTAATGCAATTGTCTGTTGTTTGCAACTTAATACTGGAAGGGGTTCGGATGATAACCTGAAGGTGGACTTTTTAGGCATAGATGCAGTTGGATGGCGGTCTATGTACTTTGTCGTAATGCCCAATTAAATCTCACTATATTTATCATGCCATGTATGTGCATTGCGGTGCCCTCTCTATTTGTCAATTGCCCGACCGTAATTTGTTCACCCAACATGCTTTTATCTTATGGGAGAGACACCTCTAGTGAACTGTGGACCCCGGTCCATTCTTTTATACGAAATACAATCTACCGCAATACTTGTTTTATTGTTTTCTTGCAAACAATCATCTTCCACACAATACGGTTAATCCTTTGTTACACAAGCCGGTGAGATTGACAACCTCACTGTTTCGTTGGGGCAAAGTACTTTGGTTGTGTTGTGCAGGTTCCACGTTGGCGCCGGAATCCCCGGTGTTGCGCCGCACTACATCCCGCGCCATCAACCTTCAACGTGCTTCTTGGCTCCTCCTGGTTCGATAAACCTTGGTTTCTTTCTGAGGGAAAACTTGCGCTGTGCGCATCATACCTTCCTCTTGGGGTTCCCCAACGAACGTGTGAAATACACGCCATCAAGCATATTTTCGGCGCCGTTGCCGGAGGATCAAGACACGCTGCAAGGGGAGTCTCCACTTCTCAATCTCTTTACTTTGTTTTTGTCTTGCTTTATTTTATTTACTACTTTGTTTGCTGCACCTAAACAAAACACAAAAAAATTAGTTGCTAGCTTTACTTTACTTATTGTCTTGCTCTCTATATCAAAAACACAAAAAAATTAGTTACTTGCATTTAGTTTACTTTTGTTATCATGTCTAGCTCTGTACCTGTTACTTCTTCACCCGAGGAATTAGTTTTTACTTTTAAACAAGGGGATGAGGAAAGTTTTAAAGATGCTTGGTCCAGGATTTTTACTTCTTATCGTAAAACTGAACCTCAAATGACTCTAAGTTTGCTCCTTAGTAATTTTTATTTTGGTCTTATGATTCGCTATAGATATGCTTTGGATGCTCTAGTGGGAGGAGATTTCCTTCATTGTAATGGGGATCTTTTAATGCCATAAAGAAGTTGGTTGCATCACATGATTCAGCTAATAACTTTGATTCAGCCCTTATTAGCATTTATAATAGATTAAACACTCTTGAAACAAGTGCATCTCGCCTAAATGAAAATTATGGATATATTCGTAACCGTCTTGATCAAGTTTTAGTGAACTCTGAACCTTCATTGTGGGATCCTACTATTAAAATTGTCATAGGTGACCAAACTCTTCATGCTAATTGTGATATTATGACTGAATTTTGCCTAATGCCTAAGAGTATTCATAAATCTTTGAAACTTTGGGAATTCGCTGAAGGGGGAGAAGGAATAACTCTTATTGATAACTCTGTTATAATTCCTAAAGGGATAGCTGCGGGTGTGCATACAACCATTCTTGGGAGAACAATATCCATTGATTACCTTGTCATTGAATGCGCAGGAACAGGACAAATCACACTCGGAAGATCCCTGCTGAAACTATTGGGAGCAGTCATAGACGTGAGAGAAGGCACCTTAAAATTCACCTCTACACCCGGGTGTAGCCATATATTCCCTAAGCCAAAGAGTAAGAAAAAGGACAAGAAAGGTAAGGGTAAAGCCCAAGGTAATGTCGATGCTTCATCTTTTGAAAATACTTGATATACACTTTCTGCGCCTAGCTGAAAGGCGTTAAAGAAAAGCGCTTATGGGAGACAACCCATGTTTTTACTACAGTACTTTGTTTTATATTTGAGTCTTGGAAGTTGTTTACTACTGTAGCAACCTCTCCTTATCATGTTTTTTGTGCAAAGTAAAGTCTCTATAGTAAGGTTCATACTAGATTTGGATTACTGCGCAGAAACAGATTTCTTTGCTGTCACGAATCTGGGCCTAATTCTCTGTAGGTAACTCAGAAAATTATTCCAATTTACGTGAGTGATCCTCAGATATGTACGCAACTTTCATTAGTTTTGAGTTTTTCCATTTGACCAAGTCTGGTGCCATTTTAAAATTCGTCTTTACGAACTGTTCTGTTTTGACAGATTCTGCCTTTTATTTCGCATTGCCTCTTTTGCTATGTTGGATGAATTTCTTTGATCCATTAATGTCCAGTAGCTTTATGCAATGTCCAGAAGTGTAAAGAATGATTGTGCCACCTCTGAACATGTAAATTTTTATTGTGCACTAACCCTCTAATGAGTTTGCTTGAAGTTTGGTGTGAAGGAAGTTTTCAAGGGTCAAGAGAGGAGTATGATATACTATGATCAAGAGGAGTGAAAGTTCTAAGCTTGGGGATGCCCCGTGGTTCACCCCTGCATATTCTAAGAAGACTCAAGCGTCTAAGCTTGGGGATGCCCAAGGCATCCCCTTCTTCATCGACAACATTATCAGTTCCTCCCCCGAAACTATATTTTTATTCCGTCACATCTTATGCACTTTGCTTGGAGCGTCGGTTTGTTTTTGTTTTTTGTTTTGTTTGAATAAAATGGATCCTAGCATTCACTTTGTGGGAGAGAGACACGCTGTAGCATATGGACAAGTATGTCCTTAGGCTTTACTCATAATGTTCAAGGCGAAGTTTCTTCTTCGTTAAATTGTTATATGGTTGGAATTGGAAAATGATACATGTAGTATTTGCTATAATATCTTGGATAATGTGATACTTGGCAATTGTTGTGCTCATGTTTAAGCTCTTGCATCATATACTTTGCACCCATTAATGAAGAAACACTTAGAGCTTGCTAATTTGGTTTGCATATTTGGTTTCTCTAGAGTCTAGATAATATCTAGTATTGAGTTTTGAACAACAAGGAAGACGGTGTAGAGTCTTATAATGTTTACAATATGTCTTTTATGTGAGTTTTGCTGCACCGGTTCATCCTTGTGTTTGTTTCAAACAACCTTGCTAGCCTAAACCTTGTATCGAGAGGGAATACTTCTCATGCATCCAAAATCCTTGAGCCAACCACTATGCCATTTGTGTCCACCATACCTACCTACTACATGGTATTTTTCCGCCATTCCAAAGTAAATTGCTTGAGTGCTACCTTTAAAATTCCATCATTCGCCTTTGCAATATATAGCTCATGGGACAAAATAGCCTTAAAAACTATTGTGGTATTGAATATGTACTTATGCACTTTATCTCTTATTAAGTTGCTTGTTGTGCGATAACCATGTTCCTGGGGACGCCATCAACTACTCTTTGTTGAATATCATGTGAGTTGCTATGCATGTCCGTCTTGTCTGAAGTAAGAGAGATCTACCACCTTATGGTTAAGCATGCATATTGTTAGAGAAGAACATTGGGCCGCTAACTAAAGCCATGAATCATGGTGGAAGTTTCAGTTTTGGACACATATCCTCAATCTCATGTGAGAATAATAATTGTTGCTACATGCTTATGCATTAAAGAGGAGTCCATTATCTGTTGTCATGTTGTCCCGGTATGGGTGTCTAAGTTGAAGAATGATCAAAAGCGAGAAATCCAATGCGAACTTTCTCCTTAGACCCTTGTACAGGCGGCATGGAGGTACCCCATTGTGACACTTGGTTAAAACATGTGCATTGTGATGATCCGGTAGTCCAAGCTAATTAGGACAAGGTGCGGGCACTATTAGTATACTATGCATGAGGCTTGCAACTTGTAAGATATAATTTACATAACTAATATGCTTTATTACTACCGTTGACAAAATTGTTTCATGTTTTCAAAATAAAAGCTCTAGCACAAATATAGCAATCGATGCTTTCCTCTTTGAAGGACCATTCTTTTACTTTTATGTTGAGTCAGTTCACCTATCTCTCTCCACCTCAAGAAGCAAACACTTGTGTGAACTGTGCATTGATTCCTACATACTTGCATATTGCACTTGTTATATTACTCTATGTTGACAATTATCCATGAGATATACATGTTATAAGTTGAAAGCAACCGCTGAAACTTAATCTTCCTTTGTGTTGCTTCAATACCTTTACTTTGATTTATTGCTTTATGAGTTAACTCTTATGCAAGACTTATTGATGCTTGTCTTGAAGTACTATTCATGAAAAGTCTTTGCTTTATGATTCACTTGTTTACTCATGTCATTACCATTGTTTTGATCGCTGCATTCATTACATATGTTTACAAATAGTATGATCAAGATTATGATGGCATGTCACTTCAGAAATTATCTTTGTTATCGTTTTACCTGCTCGGGACGAGCAGAACTAAGCTTGGGGATGCTGATACGTCTCCGACGTATCGATAATTTCTTATGTTCCATGCCACATTATTGATGATATCTACATGTTTTATGCACACTTTATGTCATATTCGTGCATTTTCTGGAACTAACCTATTAACAAGATGCCGAAGAGCCAGTTGCTGTTTTCTGCTGTTTTTGGTTTCAGAAATCCTAGTAACGAAATATTCTCGGAATTGGACGAAATCAAGACCCAGGGTCCTATTTTGCCACGAAGCTTCCAGAAGACCGAAGGAGAGTCGAAGTGGGGCCACGAGGTGGCGACACCACAGGGCGGCGCGGCCCAGGCCCTGGCCGCGCCGACCTGGTGTGGGCCCTCGTGCCGCCTCTTGACCTACCCTTCCGCCTACAAATAGCCTCCATCGCGAAACCCCCAGTACCGAGAGCCACGATACGGAAAACCTTCGAGACGCAGGCGCCGCCAATCCCATCTCGGGATTCAGGAGATCGCCTCCGGCACCCTGCCGGGAGGGGATTCATCTCCGGAGGAATCTACACCGCCATGGTCACCTCCGGAGTGATGAGTGAGTAGTTCACCCCTGGACTATGGGTCCATAGCAGTAGCTAGATGGTTGTCTTCTCCTCATTATGCTTCATTGTTGGATCTTGAGCTGCCTAACATGATCAAGATCATCTATCTGTAATTCTATATGTTGTGTTTGTCTGGATCCGATGGATAGAGAATACTATGTTATGGTAATTATCAAGTTATTTCATATGTGTTGTTTATGATCTTGCATGCTCTCCGTTATTAGTAGAGGCTCTGGCCAAGTTTGTACTCTTAACTCCAAGAGGGAGTATTTATGCTCGATAGTGGGTTCATGCCTACATTGATACCTGGGACAGTGACAGAAAGTTCTAAGGTTGTGTTGTGCTGTTGCCACTAGGGATAAAACATTGATGCTATGTCCGAGGATGTAGTTATTGATTACATTACGCACCATACTTAATGCAATTGTCTGTTGCTTTGCAACTTAATACTGGAAGGGGTTCGGATGATAACCTGAAGGTGGACTTTTTAGGCATAGATGCGGTTGGGTGGCGGTCTATGTACTTTGTCGTAATGCCCAATTAAATCTCACTATATTTATCATGCCATGTATGTGCATTGCGGTGCCCTCTCTATTTGTCAATTGCCCGACCGTAATTTGTTCACCCAACATGCTTTTATCTTATGGGAGAGACACCTCTAGTGAACTGTGGACCCCGGTCCATTCTTTTATACTGAAATACAATCTACTGCAATACTTGTTTTACTGTTTTCTTGCAAACAATCATCTTCCACACAATACGGTTAATCCTTTGTTACAACAAGCCGGTGAGATTGACAACCTCACTGTTTCGTTGGGGCAAAGTACTTTGTTTGTGTTGTGCAGGTTCCACGTTGGCGCCGGAATCCCCGGTGTTGCGCTGCACTACATCCCGCCGCCATCAACCTTCAACGTGCTTCTTGGCTCCTCCTGGTTCGATAAACCTTGGTTTCTTTCTGAGGGAAAACTTGCTGCTGTGCGCATCATACCTTCCTCTTGGGGTTCCCCAACGAACGTGTGAAATACACGCCATCAGGGCCGCGCCCCCCTATGGTGTGGCCGCCTCGTGGCCCCTCTTCGTCTCCTCTTCGGTGTTCTGGAAGACTCCGTGGAAAATAAGACCGTGGGCTTTTGTTTCGTCCAATTCCGAGAATATTTCCTGTGTAGGATTTCTGAAACCAAAAACATCAGAAAACAGGAACTGGCACTGCGGCATCTTGTTAATAGGTTAGTCCCGGAAAATGCATAAAAACATTATAAAGTGTGAGTAAAACATGTAGGTATTGTCATAAAACAAGCATGGAACATAAGAAATTATAGATACGTTGGAGACGTATCAAGCATCCCCAAGCTTAGTTCCTACTCGCCCTCGAGTAGGTAAACGATAAAAAGAATAATTTCTGAAGTGACATGCTACCAACATAATCTTGATCAACACTATTTGTAAAGCATATGAGATGAATGAAGTGACTCAAAGCAATGGTATATAGTTTGCTAACAAAAAGATAATGACTAAACAACTGAATCATATAGCAAAAACTTTTCATGAATAGTACTTTCAAGACAAGCATCAAAAAGTCTTGCATAAGAGTTAACTCATAAAGCAATAGATTCTTAATAAGAGGTTTTGAAGCAACACAAAGGAAGATTTAAGTTTCAGCAATTGCTTTCAACTTTCAACATGTATATCTCATGGATAATTGTCAACACAAAGTAATATGATGAGTGCAATAAGTAAACATGTAAGAATCAATGCACACAATTGACACAAGTGTTTGCTTCTAAGATAGAAAGAAGTAGGTAAACTGACTCAACATAAAGTAAAAGAAAGGCCCTTCGCAGAGGGAAGCAGGGATTACTCATGTGCTAGAGCTTTTTATTTTGAAAGCATGGAAACAATTGTGTCAACGGTAAATAATTCATATGGGTTATGCATAAAACTTCCTATAAGTTGCAAGCCTCATGCATCGAATACTAATAGTGCCTCGCACCTTGTCCTAATTAGCTCGGACTTCCATGGATTATCATTGCATTACATATGTTTCAACCAAGTGTCACAAAGGGGTACCTCTATGCCACCTGTACAAAGGTCCAAGGAGATAAATCGCATTTGATTTCTCGATTTTGATAGATCTCAACTTAAGGACATCCATACCGGGACAACATAGAAAACAGATAATGGACTCCTCTTTTATGCTTTAAGCATTCAACAACAATAATATTCTCATAAGAGATTCGAGGATTAATGTCCAAGCTGAAACTTCCACCATGATACATGGCTTTGGTTGGCGGCCCAATGTTCTTCTCTAACAATATGCATACTCAAACCATTTCAACTCATGGCAAATCTCCCTTACTTCAGACAAGACGAACATGCATAGCAACTCACATGATATTCAACAAAGGTGTATGATACGTCTCCGACGTATCGATAATTTCTTATGTTCCATGCCACATTATTGATGATATCTACATGTTTTATGCATACTTTATGTCATATTTATGCATTTTCGGCACTAACCTATTAACGAGATGCCGAAGAGCCAGTTGCTGTTTTCTGCTGTTTTTGGTTTCAGAAATCCTACAAAGGAAATATTCTCGGAATTGGACGAAATCAATGCCCAGGGTCCTATTTTTCCATGAAGCTTCCAGAAGACCGAAGAGAAGACGAAGTGGGGCCACGGGCGCCGCCACACTAGGGCGGCGCGGCCGCATAGGGCCCGCGCGGCCCCCTGTGGGGCCCCCGTGACCCTCCGAGGCTGCCCTTCCGCCTACTTAAAGCCTCCGTCGCGAAACCCCCGTACCGAGAGCCACGATACGGAAAACCTTCCAGACGCCGCCGCCGCCAATCCCATCTCGGGGGATTCGGAGATCGCCTCCGGCACCGCCGGAGAGGGGAATCATCTCCCGGAGGACTCTTCACCGCCATGGTCGCCTCCGGAGTGATGAGTGAGTAGTTCACCCCTGGACTATGGGTCCATAGCAGTAGCTAGATGGTTGTCTTCTCCTTATGTGCTTCATTGTTGGATCTTGTGAGCTGCCTAACATGATCAAGATCATCTATCTGTAATGCTATATGTTGTGTTTGTCGGGATCCGATGGATAGAGAATACTATGTTATGTTGATTATCAATCTATTACCTATGTGTTGTTTATGATCTTGCATGCTCTCCGTTATTAGTAGAGGCTCTGGCCAAGTTTTTACTCTTAACTCCAAGAGGGAGTATTTATGCTCGATAGTGGGTTCATGCCTCCATTAAATCTGGGACAGTGACAGAAAGTTCTAAGGTTGTGGATGTGCTGTTGCCACTAGGGATAAAACATTGATGCTATGTCCGAGGATGTAGTTATTGATTACATTACGCACCATACTTAATGCAATTGTCTGTTGTTTGCAACTTAATACTGGAAGGGGTTCGGATGATAACCTGAAGGTGGACTTTTTAGGCATAGATGCATGCTGGATAGCGGTCTATGTACTTTGTCGTAATGCCCAATTAAATCTCACTATACTTATCATATCATGTATGTGCATTATCATGCCCTCTCTATTTGTCAATTGCCCGACTGTAATTTGTTCACCTAACATGCTATTTATCTTATGGGAGAGACACCTCTAGTGAACTGTGGACCCCGGTCCTATTCTTTTACATTGAATACAATCTACTGCAATACTTGTTCTACTGTTTTCGCAAACAATCATCATCCACACTATACATCTAATCCTTTGTTACAGCAAGCCGGTGAGATTGACAACCTCACTGTTTCGTTGGGGCAAAGTACTTTGGTTGTGTTGTGCAGGTTCCACGTTGGCGCCGGAATCCCTGGTGTTGCGCCGCACTACATCTCGCCGCCATCAACCTTCAACGTGCTTCCTGGCTCCTCCTGGTTCGATAAACCTTGGTTTCTTTCTGAGGGAAAACTTGCTACTGTGTGCAACATACCTTCCTCTTGGGGTTCCCAACGAACGTGTGTGTTACACGCCATCAAGCATATTTTCTGGCGCCGTTGCCGGGAGATCAAGACACGCTGCAAGGGGAGTCTCCACAATCCAATCTCTTTACTTTGTTTTTGTCTTGCTTTATTTTATTTACTTTGTTTGCTGCATTATATCAAAACATAAAAAAATTAGTTGCTAGCTTTACTTTATTTACTGTCTTGTTCTCTATATCGAAAACACAAAAAAATTAGTTACTTGCATTTACTTTATCTAGTTTGCTTTATTTACTACTACTAAAATGGGTACTCCTGAAAATACTAAGTTGTGTGACTTCACAACCACAAATAATAATGATTTCTTATGCACACCTATTGCTCCACCTGCTACTACAGCAGAATTCTTTGAAATTAAACCTGCTTTACTGAATCTTGTTATGAGAGAGCAATTTTCTGGTGTTAGTTCTGATGATGCTGCTGCCCATCTTAATAATTTTGTTGAATTATGTGAAATGCAAAAGTATAAAGATGTAGATGGTGACATTATAAAATTAAAATTGTTTCCTTTCTCATTAAGAGGAAGAGCTAAAGATTGGTTGCTATCTCTGCCTAGAAATAGTATTGATTCATGGACTAAATGTAAGGATGCTTTTATTGGTAGATATTATCCTCCCGCTAAAATTATATCTTTGAGAAGTAGCATAATGAATTTCAAGCAATTAGATAATGAACATGTTGCTCAAGCATGGGAGAGAATGAAATCTTTGGTTAAAAATTGCCCAACCCATGGACTGACTACTTGGATGATCATCCAAACCTTTTATGCAGGACTGAATTTTTCTTCGCGGAACCTATTGGATTCAGCTGTTGGAGGTACCTTTATGTCCATCACTCTTGGTGAAGCAACAAAGCTTCTTGATAATATGATGATTAATTACTCTGAATGGCACACGGAAAGAGCTCCACAAGGTAAGAAGGTAAATTATGTCGAAGAAACCTCTTCCTTGAGTGATAAGATTGATGCTATTATGTCTATGCTTGTGAATGATAGGACTAATGTTGATCCTAATAATGTTCCGTTAGCTTCATTGGTTGCCCAAGAAGAACATGTTGATGTGAACTTCATTAAAAATAATAATTTCAACAACAATGCTTATCGGAACAATTCTAGTAATAACTATAGGCCATATCCTTCTGCTAATGGTAATAGTTATGGTAATTCTTATGGGAATTCTTACAACAATAATAGGAGTGTACCCCCTGGTCTTGAAGCTATGCTTAAAGAATTTATTAGTACACAAACTGCTTTTAACAAATCTGTTGAGGAAAAGCTCAATAAAATTGATATTCTTGCTTCTAAGGTTGATAGACTTGCCTCTGATGTTGATCTTTTAAAATTGAAAGTTATGCCTAATAAGGATATTGAAAATAAAATTGTTACTACAGCAAATGCCATTCAAGTTAGAATTAATGAGAATATAAGATTGATGGCTGAATTGCATGCTAGGTGGGAAAGAGAAGAAAATGAAAAACTTGCTAAAGAGAATAATGTAGCTAAAGTTTGGACTATTACCACCACTAGCAATGCTAATGCTCCACATGTTGCTGCACCTCCTACTAATAATGGTGAAAGAATTGGTGTTGGCAATGTTTCCACTTCTAATGCAAAGCCTGCAAAACTGCCTGAAACTGCTGAAACTGCCTGTGATAAAACTGCTGAAATTTTTTCCAACATTGGGGATGATGATCCCATTGCTTTAGATTATAATGGTTTGGATTTTGATGATTGCCACATCTCTGAAGTTATAAAGTTCTTACAAAAACTTGCTAAGAGTCCCAATGCTAGTGCTATAAATTTGGCTTTTACAAAACATATTACAAATGCTCTCATAAAAGCTAGAGAAGAGAAACTAAAACTTGAAACTTCTATTCCTAGAAAGTTAGAGGATGGTTGGGAGCCCATCATTAAGATGAAGGTCAATGACTTTGATTGTAATGCTTTATGTGATCTTGGTGCAAGTATTTCTGTTATGCCTAAGAAAATTTATGATATGCTTGACTTGCCACCATTGAAGAATTGTTATTTGGATGTTAATCTTGTTGATAATGCTACAAAGAAACCTTTGGGGAGAGTTGACAATGTTCGCATTACCGTTAACAATAACCTTGTCCCCGTTGATTTTGTTGTCTTGGATATTGAATGCAATGCATCTTGCCCCATTATATTGGGAAGACCTTTTCTTCGAACTGTTGGAGCTATCATTGATATGAAGGAAGGTAATATTAAATATCAATTTCCTCTCAAGAAAGGTATGGAACATTTCCCTAGAAAGAGAATGAAGTTACCTTTTGATTCTATTATTATAACAAATTATGATGTTGATGCTTCATCTCTTGATAACACTTGATATACACTTTCTGCGCCTAGCTGAAAGAAAAGCGCTTATGGGAGACAACCCATATTTTTACTACAGTACTTTATTTTATATTTGAGTCTTGGAAGTTGTTTACTACTGTAGCAACCTCTCCTTATCTTAGTTTTGTGCATTGTTGTGCCAAGTAAAGTCGTTGATAGTAAGGTTCATACTAGATTTGGATTACTGCGCAGAAACAGATTTCTTTGCTGTCACGAATTTGGGCCTAATTCTCTGTAGGTAACTCAGAAAATTATGCCAATTTACGTGAGTGATCCTCAGATATGTACGCAACTTTCATTCAATTTGGGCATTTTCATTTGAGCAAGTCTGGTGCCACTTTAAAATTCGTCTTTACGAACTGTTCTGTTTTGACAGATTCTGCCTTTTATTTCGCATTGCCTCTTTTGCTATGTTGGATGAATTTCTTTGATCCATTAATGTCCAGTAGCTTTATGCAATGTCCAGAAGTGTTAAGAATGATTATGTCACCTCTGAACATGTAAATTTTTATTGTGCACTAACCCTCTAATGAGTTGTTTTGAGTTTGGTGTGGAGGAAGTTTTCAAGGATCAAGAGAGGGAGATGATACAATATGATCAAGGAGAGTGAAAGCTCTAAGCTTGGGGATGCCCCGGTGGTTCACCCCTGCATATTCTAAGAAGACTCAAGCGTCTAAGCTTGGGGATGCCCAAGGCATCCCCTTCTTCATCGACAACATTATCAGGTTCCTCCCCTGAAACTATATTTTTATTCCATCACATCTTATGTGCTTTGCTTGGAGCGTCGGTTTGTTTTTGTTCTTGTTTTTGTTTGAATAAAATGGATCCTAGCATTCATTGTGTGGGAGAGAGACACGCTCCGCTGTTGCATATGGACAAATATGTCCTTAGGCTTTACTCATAGTATTCATGGCGAAGGTTGAATCTTCTTCGTTAAATTGTTATATGGTTGGAATCGGGAAATGCTACATGTAGTAATTCTAAAATGTCTTGAATAATTTGATACTTGGAAATTGTTGTGCTCATGTTTAAGCTCTTGCATCATATACTTTGCACCCATTAATGAAGAAATACATAGAGCTTGCTAAAATTTGGTTTGCATATTTGGTCTCTCTAAAGTCTAGATAATTTCTAGTATTGAGTTTTGAACAACAAGGAAGACGGTGTAGAGTCTTATAATGTTTACAATATGTCTTTTATGTGAGTTTTGCTGCACCGGTTCATCCTTGTGTTTGTTTCAAATAACCTTGCTAGCCTAAACCTTGTATCGAGAGGGAATACTTCTCATGCATCCAAAATCCTTGAGCCAACCACTATGCCATTTGTGTCCACCATACCTACCTACTACATGGTATTTCTCCGCCATTCCAAAGTAAATTGCTTGAGTGCTACCTTTAAATTTCCATCATTCGCCTTTGCAATATATAGCTCATGGGACAAAATAGCCTTAAAAACTATTGTGGTATTGAATATGTACTTATGCACTTTATCTCTTATTAAGTTGCTTGTTGTGCGATAACCATGCTCCTGGGGACGCCATCAACTCTTTGTTGAATATCATGTGAGTTGCTATGCATGTTCGTCTTGTCTGAAGTAAGGGAGATTTACCACTCATTTAATGGTTAGAGCATGCATAATGTTAGAGAAGAACATTGGGCCGCTAACTAAAGCCATGATCCATGGTGGAAGTTTCAGTTTTGGACATATATCCTCAATCTCATATGAGAATATTAATTGTTGTTACATGCTTATGCATTAAAGAGGAGTCCATTATCTGTTGTCTACGTTGTCCCGGTATGGATGTCTAAGTTGAGAATAATCAAAAGCGAGAAATCCAAATGCGAGCTTTCTCCTTAGACCTTTGTACAGGCGGCATAGAGGTACCCCTTTGTGACACTTGGTTGAAACATGTGTATTGCGATGATAATCCTGGTAATCTGAGCTAATTAGGACAAGGTGCGGGCACTACTAGTATACTATGCATGAGGCTTGCAACTTGTAAGATATAATTTACATGATACATATGCTTTATTACTACCGTTGACAAAATTGTTTCATGTTTTCAAAATAAAAGCTCTAGCACAAATATAGCAATCGATGCTTTCCTCTTTGAAGGACCTTTCTTTTACTTTTATGTTGAGTCAGTTCACCTATTTCTCTCCACCTCAAGAAGCAAACACTTGTGTGAACTGTGCATTGATTCCTACATATTTGCATATTGCACTTGTTATATTACTTTACATTGACAATATCCATGAGATATACATGTTATAAGTTGAAAGCAACCGCTGAAACTTAATCTTCCTTTGTGTTGCTTCAATACCTTTACTTTGATTTATTGCTTTATGAGTTAACTCTTATGCAAGACTTATTGATGCTTGTCTTGAAGTACTATTCATGAAAAGTCTTTGCTTTATGATTCAGTTGTTTACTCATGTCATTACCGTTGTTTTGATCGCTGCATTCATTACATATGCTTACTATAGTATGATCAAGGTTATGATGGCATGTCACTCCAGAAATTATATTTGTTATCGTTTACCTGCTCGGACGAGCAGAACTAAGCTTGGGGATGCTGATACGTCTCGACGTATCGATAATTTCTTATGTTCCATGCCACATTATTGATGATATCTACATGTTTTATGCATACTTTATGTCATATTTATGCATTTTCCAGCACTAACCTATTAACGAGATGCCGAAGAGCCAGCTTTGTTTCTGCTGTTTTTGGTTTCAGAAATCCTACAAAGGAAATATTCTCGGAATTGGACGAAATCAACGCCCGGGGTCCTATTTTGCCACGAAGCAGAAGACCGAAGAGAAGACGAAGTGGGGCCACGGGGCGACGACACGCGGGCGGCGCGGCCGGGCCCTGGCCGCGCGCCCTGCGTGTGGGTCCCCCGTTACGCCCTTGACCTGCCCTTCCGCCTACTTAAAGCCTCCGTCGCGAAACCCCCAGTACCGAGAGCCACGATACGGAAAACCTTACAGAGACGCCGCCGCCAATCCCATCTCGGGGGATTCAGGAGATCACCTCCGGCACCCTGCCGGAGAGGGGAATCATCTCCGGAGGACTCTTCACCGCCATGGTCGCCTCCGGAGTGATGAGTGAGTAGTTCACCCCTGGACTATGGGTCCATAGCAGTAGCTAGATGGTTGTCTTCTCCTTATGTGCTTCATTGTTGGATCTTGTGAGCTGCCTAACATGATCAAGATCATCTATCTGTAATGCTATATGTTGTGTTTGTCGGGATCCGATGAATAGAGAATACTATGTTATGTTGATTATCAATCTATTACCTATGTGTTGTTTATGATCTTGCATGCTCTCCGTTATTAGTAGAGGCTCTGGCCAAGTTTTTACTCTTAACTCCAAGAGGGAGTATTTATGCTCGATAGTGGGTTCATGCCTCCATTAAATCTGGGACAGTGACAGAAAGTTCTAAGGTTGTGGATGTGCTGTTGCCACTAGGGATAAAACATTGATGCTATGTCCGAGGATGTAGTTATTGATTACATTACGCACCATACTTAATGCAATTGTCTGTTGTTTGCAACTTAATACTGGAAGGGGTTCGGATGATAACCTGAAGGTGGACTTTTTAGGCATAGATGCATGTTGGATAGCGGTCTATGTACTTTGTCGTAATGCCCAATTAAATCTCACTATACTTATCATATCATGTATGTGCATTGTCATGCCCTCTCTATTTGTCAATTGCCCGACTGTAATTTGTTCACCCAACATGCTATTTATCTTATGGGAGAGACACCTCTAGTGAACTGTGGACCCCGGTCCTATTCTTTTACATTGAATACAATCTACTGCAATACTTGTTCTACGTTTTCTGCAAACAATCATCATCCACACTATACATCTAATCCTTTGTTACAGCAAGCCGGTGAGATTGACAACCTCACTGTTTCGTTGGGGCAAAGTACTTTGGTTGTGTTGTGCAGGTTCCACGTTGGCGCCGGAATCCCTGGTGTTGCGCCGCACTACATCTCGCCGCCATCAACCTTCAACGTGCTTCTTGGCTCCTCCTGGTTCGATAAACCTTGGTTTCTTTCTGAGGGAAAACTTGCTACTGTGTGCAACATACCTTCCTCTTGGGGTTCCCAACGAACGTGTGTGTTACACGCCATCAGTGTAACAGGTTGATGGCGTCCCCAGAAACATGGTTACCGCTCAACAAGCAACTTATAAGAACTAAGATACATAAGCGACATATTCTTTACCACAATAGTTTTTTAGGCTACTTTCCCATGAGCTATGTATTGCAAAGACAAGGAATGAATTTTTTTAAAGGTAGCACGCAAGCAATTTACTTTGGAATGGTAGAAAAATACCACATAGTAGGTAGTTATGGTGGACACAAATGGCATAGTTTTTGGCTCATGGTTTTGGATGCACGAGAAGCATTCCCTCTCAGTACAAGGCTTTGGCTAGCAAGGTTGTTTGAAGCAAACACAAGTATAAACCGGTACAACAAAACTTACATAAGAACATATTGCAAGCATTATAAGACTCTACACTGTCTTCCTTGTTGTTCAAACACTTTTACCAGAAAATATCTAGACCTTAGAGAGACCAATCATGCAAACCAAATTTCAACAAGCTCTAGAGTAGTTCTCCACTAATAGATTTAAACTACATGATGCAAAAGCTTAAACATGATCTACTTGAGAGCTCAAAACAATTGCCAAGTATCAAATTATTCAAGACAACATACCAATTACCACATGAAGCATTTTCTGTTTCCAACCAAATAACAATAAGTATAAGTGTTGCGGCTTTCAGCTTTCGCCATGAATATGAAAAATAAAACGAAGAACACAAGTGTTCAAATGAAAAAGCGGAGCGTGTCTCTCTCCCACACAAGGATGTTTAGGATCCGATTTTATTCAGAGAATGAAAATAACAAAATGAAAATAAAAGCACACAGACGCTCCAAGTAAAGTACATAAGATGTGACGGAATTAAAATATAGTTTCACTAGAGGTGACCTGATAGTTGATGAAGAAGGGGATGCCTTGGGCATCCCCAAGCTTAGACGCTTGAGTCTTCTTGAAATATGCAGGGATGAACCACAGGGGCATCCCCAAGCTTAGACTTTTCACTCTTCTTGATCATATCATATCATCCTCCTCTCTGATCCTTGAAAACTTCCTTCACACCAAACTCAAAGCATTCTCATTAGAGGGTTAGTGCATAATCAAAAATTCACATGTTCAGCAAGGACACAATCATTCCCAACACTTCTGGACATTACCCAAGGCTACTGAAATTTAATGGAGCAAAGAAATCCACTCAACACAGTAAAAGAGGCAATGTGAAATAAAAGGCAGAATCTGTCAAAACAGAACAGTCCGTAAAGACGAATTTTTTCGAGGCACTTAACATGCTCAGATGGAAAAGCTCCAGTTGAATGAAAGTTGCGTACATATCTGAGGATCACGCATGAATTTTTTCAGCATTTTACGAGTTTCCTACAGAGAGATCAACTCAAATTCGTGACAGCTAAAAATCTGTTTCTGCGCAGAAATCCAAATCTAGTATCAACTTTACTATCAAAGACTTTACTTGGCACAACAATGCAATAAAATAAAGATACAAATGTATTGCTACAGTAGTAACAAGCACCTTGACTCAAATATAAAACAAAAATTGCAGAAATAAAATAATGGGTTGTCTCCCATAAGCGCTTTTCTTTAACGCCTTTCAGCTAGGCGCAGAAAGTGCAAATCAAGTAATATCAAGAGAAGAAGCATCAATATCATAATTTGTTCTAATAATAGAATCAAAAGGCATCTTCATTCTCTTTCTAGGGAAGTGTTCCATACCTTTCTTAAGAGGGAATTGATACTTAATATTTCCTTCTTTCATATCAATAATAGCACCAACGGTTCGAAGAAAGGGTCTTCCCAAAAAAATAGGACAAGATGCATTGCATTCAATATCCAAAACAACAAAATCAACGGGGAAAAGGTTATTGTTAACCATAATGTGAACATTGTCAATTCTCCCCAAAGGTTTCTTTATAGAATTATCAGCAAGATTAACATCCAAATAACAACATTCTAAAGGAGGAAAGTCAAGCATATCATAAAGTTTCTTAGGCATAACAAATACTTGCACCAAGATCACATAAAGCATTACAATCAAAATCATTGACCTTCATTTTAATGATGGGCTCCCAACCATCTTCCAACTTCCTAGGGATAGAAGCTTCAAGTTTTAATTCCTCTTCCCTAGCTTTAATGAGAGCATTTGTAATATGTTTTGTAAAGGCCAAGTTTATAGCACTAGCATTAGGACTTATAGCAAGTTTTTGCAAGAACTTAATAACTTCAGAGATATGACAATTATCAAAATCAAAACCATTATGATCTAAAGCAATGGGACCATTGTCCCCAACACTTTGAAAAATTTCAGCACTTTTATCACAAACAGTTTCAGCAGTTTCAGGCAATTTTGCACACTTTGTAGTAGAAGTAGAAACATTGCCAACACCAATTATTTTACCATTGATAGTAGGAGGTTTAGAAACATGTGAAGCATCAACATTACTAGTGGTGGTAATAGTCCAAACTCTAGCTATATTATTTTTCTTCTCTTTCCCACCTAGCATGTTCAGCCAACATTCTAATATTGTCATCAATTCGAACTTGGATAGCATTTGCTTTAGCAAGAATTTTGTTATCTTTATCTTCATTAGGCATAACTTTCAGTTTCAAAAGATCAACATCAAGAGCAAGACTATCAACCTTAGAAGCAAGAACATCAATTTTACCAAACTTTTCCTCAACAGATTTGTTAAAAGCAGTTTGTGTACTAATAAATTCTTTAAGCATGACTTCAAGATTAGAGGGTACACTCCTTATATTATTGTAAGAATTACCATAAGAATTACCATAACCATTACCATTGTTAGAAGGATATGGCCTATAGTTGTTACCAAAATTATTCCTATAAGCATTGTTGTTGAAATTATTATTTTTAATGAAGTTCACATCAACATGTTCTTCTTGAGCAACCAATGAAGCTAAAGGAACATTATTAGGATCAACATGAGATTTACCATTAACAAGCATAGACATAATAACATCAATCTTATCACTCAAGGAAGAGGTTTCTTCAACAGAATTTACCTTCTTACCTTGAGGAGTTCTTTCAGTGTGCCATTCAGAGTAGTTGATCATCATATCATCAAGAAGCTTTGTTGCAGCACCCAAAGTGATGGACATAAAAGTACCTCCAGCAGCTGAATCCAATAGGTTCCTTGAAGAAAAATTTAATCCTGCATAAAAGGTTTGGATGATCATCCAAGTAGTTAGTCCATGGGTAGGGCAATTCTTTACCAAAGATTTCATTCTCTCCCATGCTTGGGCAACATGTTCATTATCCAATTGCTTAAAATTCATAATGTTACTTCTCAAAGATATAATTTTAGCAGGAGGATAATATTTTCCAATGAAAGCATCTTTACATTTAGTCCATGAATCAATACTATTTTTAGGCAAAGATAGCAACCAATCTTTAGCTCTTCCTCTTAGGGACAAAGGAAACAATTTCAGTTTTATAATATCCCCATCTATATCCTTATACTTTTGCATTTCACAAAGTTCAACAAAATTATTAAGATGGGCAGCAGCATCATCAGTACTAACACCAGAAAATTGCTCTCTCATAACAAGATTCAGTAAAGCAGGTTTAATTTCATAAAATTCTGCTGTAGTAGTAGGTGGAGCAATAGGAGTGCATATGAAATCATTATTATTTGTGTTAATGAAGTCACACAACTTAGTGTTCTCAGGAGTATTCATTTTAACAGTAATAAAGCAAACCGAATTAAATAAAGTAAAACAAGTAACTAATTTTTTTTTGTTTTTGATATAAAGAAAGCAAACAAGATAGAAAATAAAATAAAGCAAGACAATAAACAAAGTAAAGAGATTGGATGTGAGAGACTCCCCTTGCAGCGTGTCTTGATATCCCCGACAACGGTGCCAGAAAAGTAGCTACTGGCGTGTAGGAGTTAGAAATCCCGGGGTGTAACGGCGCCGTAAAAGGCTTGTGACGGTAAAGCACACGTCCGTTGGGAACCCCAAGAGGAAGGTATGATGAGCACAGCAGCAAGTTTTTCCTCGCAAGAAACCAAGGTTATCGAACCAGTAGGAGATGAAGGCCACGTGAAGGTTGTTGGTGAAGGAGTGTAGTGCGGCGCAACACCAGTGATTCCCCGCCAACGTGGAACCGCACAACACAATCAAACTACTTTGCCCCAACTTAACAGTGAGGTTGTCAATCTCACCGGCTTGCTGAAAACAAAGGATTAAACGTATGGTGTGGAGAATTATGTTTGCTTGCGTAAAACAAAAGAGAACAATGATTGCAGTAGGTTGTATTTCAGATGTAAAAGAATGGACCGGGGTCCACAGTTCACTAGTGGTGTCTCTCCAATAAGATAAATAGCATGTTGGGTGAACAAATTACAATTGGGCAATTGACAAATAGAGAGGGCATAACAATGCACATACATATCATGATGACTACTATGAGATTTACTTAGGGCATTACGACAAAGAACATAGACCGCCATCCAGCATGCATCTATGCCTTCAGGTTAGCATCCGCACCCCTTCCAGTATTAAGTTGCAAACAACAGACAATTGCATTAAGTATTGTGCGTAATGTAAACAATACAAATATCCTTAGACAAAGCATTGATGTTTTATCCCTAGTGGCAACAACACATCCACAACCTTAGGGGTTGCTGTCACTCCCAGATTCAATGGAGACATGAACCCACTATCGAGCATAAATACTCCTCTTGGAGTTACAAGTATCAACTTGGCCAGAGCCTCTACTAGCAACGGAGAGCATGCAAGATCATAAACAACACATATATGATAGATCAATAATCAACTTGACATAGTATTCCGTATTCATCGGATCCCAACAAACACAACATGTAGCATTACAAATAGATGATCTTGATCATGATAGACAGCTCACAAAATCTAAACATGATAGCACAAGAGGAGAAGACAACCATCTAGCTACTGCTATGGACCCATAGTCCAAGGATGAACTACTCACGCATCAATCCGAGGCGGGCATGGTGATGTAGAATCCTCCGGTGATGATTTCCTCCCACAGGTGCCGGAGGCGATCTTCCGAACCCCGAGGTAGGGTTGACGGCGGCGGCTCTAGAACTATTCTCGTATCGTGGCTCTGATAGGGTTTTCGCGACGGAAGGAATATATAGGCGAAGGGGCAGTCGGGGACGCCCGAGGGGCCCACCCCATATGGCGGCGCGGCCAGGGGTGGGGCCGCGCCCCCCTATGGTGTGGCCGCCTCGTGGCCCCTCTTCGTCTCCTCTTCGGTGTTCTAGAAGACTCCGTGGAAAATAAGACCGTGGGCTTTTGTTTCGTCCAATTCCGAATATTTTCTGTGTAGGATTTCTGAAACCAAAAACAGCAGAAAACAGGAACTGGCACCGCGGCATCTTG
This sequence comes from Lolium multiflorum, assembly GCA_030979885.1. Lineage (NCBI taxonomy): Eukaryota > Viridiplantae > Streptophyta > Magnoliopsida > Poales > Poaceae > Lolium > Lolium multiflorum. The sequence continues at coordinate 86,790,197 of CM061753.1, read as the reverse complement.
TTAATAGGTTAGTCCCGGAAAATGCATAAAAATATTATAAAGTGTGAGTAAAACATGTAGGTATTGTCATAAAACAAGCATGGAACATAAGAAATTATAGATACGTTGGAGACGTATCAACGACCATCCTCCAGCCGTCGCTGCTTGGCAGGCGCATGTCAGTCAACACCCGGATTTTTAAGTCCAGATGCCTGTTATGCCATACATCGCAATCCCAGGAATATTGTTGTTGCGAGACATAACAGTTGAATATCATAGTCATCATTCATTACATACCATAGTCGTCTTACAAATAGAGATCACATGATCCATATTACACAAATAGTTGATCTAGTGATCAATATACACACAGTTCATAGTTTCATAGCGGAAGCGTAAAATAGAAGGGACTCTCTAGTCCACAGGCCAACGTCTGACGTCAGAAGGCTCCCTAGTTGTCGTGGGCGTCCTGCTGGTCGTCTTCTCCATACTGATGTTCTGCTTCACAGTCTGGCCATTTGAATAGCCAGGGACACAGCCGTGAGTACTTTAAAGTACTCGCAAACTAATACTAATGTAAGTGCTAACAATTCTAGTAAGGGGTGCTAAGCTCTAGTTTATTTTGCATAAAGCCAATTTTATTTTACAAACATTTTTGTAAACAACTCTTTCTGTGCTAACTAACTCAAGTGGGAACATTAGTGTCATTCCCACAACTCCGTTGTGATTCAAAGTCAATGTCACCTTTCAAGTTCGAAAACCCAAGTCACCCTTCACCATTCATAGTTTTTGAAAAGTTCTGATGACGGAACAGTATGGCCTTTCCAACTGTCCATAACCGAGGACGCGGCTATTCGAATAGGTTTAACTCTGCAGAGGTTGTACACTTGTGCCACAACAATTGCAATAGCTCGTCAGGGGTAACTGGCCCTGATTTATCGTACGCAGTACGCGAACTACCAATCATAACCTTTCATTTACATACCCTAGTATAGGCACCTCTCCCCATGAGCTTGGCCTCCCAGTGAAGACAGACAGTCAGCCTGGGAACTGCACAGGGCTTGGGCCGGACATTCACCTCATTTCGCGTCATATCATATCGTTTCGTTTGTTGTAGAGGCAGCTTTCGGCATAACCCCGATGATGCTTGTTTAGAGGGAACCCATACTAAGACACACAAACTTCCGGTTAAGCCCTACCCAGATTCAGGTATTGTGGGGGTACTTGTAAAATTGGAATGGTATCGCATCCGAACCCAACCATCAGTGTTTTTGTAAAATTCATCAAGTCATTCACCAGTCATCTTCATCTTCAAAAATCAAGCAATGGAATGCATCTTTATTCCAAGGTTTCAAAACTTCTTTAAAAAATCTCTCAATAGAATGACTCGTCATTCCAAGGTTTTCGAAACTATTTCAGTTCCCAGTTCCCAAATGGAGTAGTCACTCCCAAATTTAGCACTAGCATCTAGGTATGAGGGGTGCTAAGCATTTTGTTTGCTTCTAGGCTAAGTTTGATACTCTTGTACTAATCCAGTACTAACCAAGTGAATCATGAATCAAAAAGTACTTTGATAAAACCCAAAGTAAAAAGGCTTGTAGAGCAAACACTGGAAAGCAGGAGCATAGGTATAAAGTAGATAAGATAAAGCCTTGCTCATAGTGAGCTTTGCAAGTTGCAAGATTATTAGCTTGCATTGGGGTCCACTTGCAAAGGTCTAGCTTGTATTGGTAATAGCTGGCTAACTTTACTACTCTAGTAACCAACGTGTACTTTGACCAAAGTTAACTATAAAAGTAACTCATTTAGAAAACAAGTAAGAATTTGTAAAGTCAAAACTTGGGATGGGTTCATATAATAAGAGGTAAGAGACATGGTGCCTTGCCCCAAGGGGCTTTGCACTTTGCAAGAATATAAGCTTGCAACAGATTAACTTGCATCGGTATTGGCTTGCAAGGGTATAGCTTGCATGGGTAAATAGCTTGCAATAATATCAGCTTGCATTAGTGGTAGCTTGCCTTGGTATGAAGTGAGGGTCTAAGTTCTCTTCTCCTTCCTTGTTGTAGAAGTCCTCCTCTTCCTGATGGTCTCCGGTACTAGCGTCTAAAATACGAATACGGGGTACACAATCATCATACCAAACTTACATACTAAGCACACACAAGTTTTACACAACTTAAACTAACATCACAAACTACTATTAAGTGAGTGGAGGTGTTCCTCTTATTTAAGAAAATAATTTCCTCTCATTATCTTATTAAGATTTAATTTCTCTTATGAACAATATATGACCTAGGTTGACCAAAGTCAACCTCTTCATACTCCTCATTTGAGAAAATGATTTAAATGAGGTTCCATACCTCATACAATTTAATACTAACAGGGTAATGATTTAAGGTCACCAAATACTCAATATGAGATTATATAGACCATGGTCCATACCTCATGTTGAAATACTTGAGAACAAGATTTAAATGAGAGGGAAAGCCTCTCATAAGATTTAACACATAGTTGTAACTAGGTTAACAACTACCATTGAGGTGATTTCACATCCTCAACAATTCATTGGCTATTCTAACATTACTTGTATTTACACCAATTATTCTATTCACACCAATACTACACTTAGGGTGCATTGGTTGTGTTGCTTGAGGAAAAGTAATTTCCTCTCCTTACATGTAAGTGATAGTTTCCATCTAGGGTTTGAGAAATACTTCTCTCTTATTGAAATCTTCTTAAGATTTAATTTCTCAAACAAACATGCATGAAATCATGTTGACCTAAGTCAACCATTCATCATCATTATTTGAGAACTAGATTTAAATGAGGTAAAATACCTCATACCATTTAATACACTACACATGATTTAAATCTCTAAGTAATTCATATAAGTGAGTTTGGCCAGGGGTCCAAACATCACATGAATTCATTTGAGACAAGATTTAAATGAAGCATAAGACTTCATATGAATTACTTAATAGTTTTGGACAATATCAACTAGTTAAACTCGCCATATTGCACACTACTTAATCTAGGGCATGATCATGCAAGGTGACCACACCATTTTATTGCATAAACAATTAGTGTAAGTCAAATGTGAGCTACTGGAGTTGGAATTGACTCAATAACTATTTTGGTTGATTTTTAAGAATTATTCTAAGGAAGAAAAGTCCCTGTCTTGTTATTTTTGTCAGATTAATTCTACACAAGATCTTGAGGTGGGACCAGTGGCATTGGATAGATCTTTTCCTAAGCTTTCCAACGGTATAAAATTCACTAGATTTGGTTTAGCCAATTTGAAATGGTTGAATTTCAAAGTGGAGGCAGTATTACAATTATTTGGAAAAGTTTAAAAGGAGTTTGAATTTACCGGGCCGGCGGGAAATTAAACGGCCCAAGATTTGAAAATGCCCGGGGCAGAGTTGGGCCGGCCCAGCAGTGCGTTCAGCGCGCAGCGGGCCAGCTGACAACGGGCCCCACTAGTCAGTGGGTTTACTCACCCGAATCGGTACGGGACGGTGCGGGCCGTAGGATTAGAGGAAGATCGTGCGGCGGTGGATCGTCGTCGTCGTCGACGCGAGGGCGCTGGCACGGCGAGGTAGGGGGTCGACGGCGAGCTGGGACTCCGGCGAGCGGCGGCGACGTGCAGGCGACGTTGTCGAAGACGGCGGTCCTCCTGGTAGCAGTGGCGTCTCCGGGGAGGGCTCCAATCGGCTGCGGCGTCTGCGTCAGCTTGCGGGTCTCCAGCGTGCAATTGGGCGACGGTGGTTGCTAATTCGAAGTGGAGAGGATGCGAGGAGATCGAGAGGAGGGAGGCGAGCAGGTTTGGTGTGGAGGTGAAGGCGCGGGGATGGCTCTATTTATAATGGCGTGGTGGCCGTGTGGGGTGCGGCGAGGGTGACAACATCGCGGCGGCTCCGGCGAGGGAATCGGGTCGGCGAGGTAGGCACTAGCTAGGCGGCGTCCAGACGGTGCTAGGGAGCTAGACGGCGAGGTGGGGGACGGTCTGATGTGGGCGCGCGACGGCGACGTTCTGGCGGCAGGGTTGCGGGAAAATGGCGACGGTGTCGACGGCGACAGGCGGCGCGAGGACACGGGACCGTGTCAGGCGGGTTCAGGGTGCGGCGGTGATGCTCAACGCGTAGCCAGGGGGTCCGGGGGGAGGGGGCGGCGAGTGGAGGTTGGCGGCGGACGCGCCCAGACGTGCACGGCATGGCCTGGGCTGAGCTGGGCGCGCGTGGGCCGGCTAGCTTCGGCGTCCCCTCCGACGGTTTGTATAGGTTGACATAGGGAGAGAGGTGGAGCCAAATGGCAGCAGGGCCACTGCTTGAGAGAAGGAGAGAGAGGGAGCACGGCATGCATGTGTCCATGGCCGGCATGGCCATGGCTAGGCCATGTGTAGCTAGCTCCTCTAGGGTTTTTGTGTGTTGTAGGGTGAGAGGGGACAAGGGGACAGAATGGTGTAGGTTGGGGTAGATTATGGGTAGTAGAACACTATAGCAAATAGTGTTGTATTTATGTCATAATTGTACTTTGCAATATTTGCTCAAATTTGATTGAGTTCAAAAGGTTGACCAAATTGAAAAGAGTGTGTTTGGTTTGGTTCTAAATGACCAGAGGCAAAGAGAGGTGGTGGTGAAATTTTGAAATTTAAAGAATGGCAATTTTCACTAAGTGGGAGATTGTTCCACTTAATTAAAAGTGCCAACTTTGGATGAGCATAGCAATTGATCAAGAAGGATTTTGGCAAGGTGGTCTTTACAAAAGTTGTTCACCTTGATGTCCTCTTGGATGACATGCAAAGAGTTGAGAAAGTTTAGTTTGAAAAACTTGAAAAGAGAGGCTCAAAGTAGTGACCAGAATATGAATGGCAGATTTGACCATTATTGTATGTGAGCCAAAATGGAGTTTGAATTTGATTTGAATTGGGTTTCTTTGATGCCAAAAGTTGTAATAAGTGTTTGGTAACCTTATTCAACTAATGGTGAAGGCCAACATGGTCTAGGGTCAAAATTTGTAAAAATGGCATAAGCCCTATGTGAGGGTTTTGTGAAATTCTAGCTTTTATTCTTTTATTCCTCTTTGCTTCAATTTGACAAGAGTGAGGTTTATTTGGTGTTAGATTGAGTTAGGTAAAAGGTTCCAACCATTTTGAGACAAGGTTGGTGCCTAGGTCAAGATTTGATAAATTGGCCCTATGTGTATGTGAGGGAAAAATGGAATTATCCCACTATTGGATTTCTCTCCATTTGATTGGACTTGTCTTGACTCTAATGTCATTCCTATTGGTTTAGAAACAATTTCAAACCATTGAAACCATTCCAAAAGGTCTAGCTCAAAGATTTGTAAAATTGGCCAAAACACATGAGAGGTGACATGTCAATTTTTCTTATTCTTGTAAGGTGCTCCCCTTGCTTTACTTGGGCATGGGTTAGGGTCAATTTAGGGTTATATTAGGTTTAGAGATGGTTTCACACCATTTGGTTAGGGTAGAAGTGCATAGGACAAGAATTGGTGAAAATGGCTATGTGTCACATATGCTTCTATGCATATGTGGCATTTGATTTTTAATTTGACTAGGCTTGACCCAATTGATGTTGTTGAGTGTTGAAATGGTATATAGGAGTGATCCAACCATTCACTACAAGTCTTAGGGTCAAGATCCTTAATTTCACAAATTTGATATTTTGCTCTCATATGCCTCTATGGCATTATTACTTTCTTTTCAAAATCTTTTGTTCCACTTTGGATTGTGTTGGAAAAGTACTAGATAAGGTTTAAGAAGGTTTTCCAATTCTCTAAATAAAGTAGAAAGGCCTAGGGTAAAGTTTTACAAAATAGCCATAGGCACATATGCCTCTTTCTTAAATAAGATCTTTCCTTTTTATTTTATTTCTCAAAGATTGATGACAAGAGGGATGTGGTTTAGGGTTTAATAAGTTTTGCAATGGTTCACCACCATTTAGCAAAATAAGAAAAGGTAGGGTTCAAGATTTACATATTAAGGCTATAGGCCCACATATGGTCTTTTTTTATTTTGGGTTTCTCAAAATAGATCCAAATGATTTTTGAAAAGGTTAGGGTTTAGGGTTTTTCTTATTTGATTTCTTTCTCTTTAATTTTATTTGGTTAGTGATCTTCACTTGATCACTTTAGGGTTTTAGGGTTTATCACATAAGCATACTAACACTCATCATGGCAAAAACACAAGTAATCGGTATGAGCACTATGCATAGCACTCTAAGTAAGAAAAGTTTTGTTGGTTCTCATTTTTGGAAAAAGGAAATTCATTTTCTCTTTGTTTTGAAATTTGGGTTGTTACAAACCCTTCCCCCTTAAACAAATCTCGTCCCGAGATTTTAAGAAGAGTTTGGTTCCTAAGAGAGATTGGGCGATATGATTCAACAGAAAGACATACTTGGCATGGCCTGAGGTGCTTCTTGGGCTTCTGTGGCAGTCATGTTGTAGTAGCGACCGTTGCGGTTGTTCGGGTAGTTTGGAGCAAACTTTCTTCTAGTTGCGATACGGCGCTGCTGCTGTGCAGGTGCAGCGGGGTTGGCGGCAATCTTGGCGAGACGCTTGGGACACTCGTTGGAGTAGTGCCCCACTACACCACACTCATAACAAGTGATGGTGGACTTGTCCTTTGTTCTGGGTACGGCATTGCTTCCAGTCCTTGGGGCATTGTTGGCGGCTTTCATCGGGCACTTATTAGAGTAATGACCAGTAACACCACATGCATAGCAAGTCACAGTGGACTTGTCTCTGGGGGCATGGTTGGGTATTGGGATGAGCTGCTCCAGTGATGCTATCCTCACGCGGAGGCGAGCAATGAGGTAGTCCTTCTTGGCGTGCTGATGGCGAAGTGCCTTGCGCTCCATTGCAAGGATGTTGATGGTGTCAGTCATCTTGGCGTGCTCAATGTGCATCTGGTTGGCCTGGGCACGGGAGTTGTTGCGGGTAGGAGGGGCCATCTAAACATTGAGGTAGATGATAAGATAAGAGGGAAATTTCTATGGTTTGTTTGAGTTAAAGTTCAAAAAGTTCAAAACTTGAAAACTTGAGTAGTGTTGAGGGGGTAAAACCAACAACACTTTTTCATTCATACCAAACATCACACATTACAAATCTAACACACCGTTGGTTTGAAGAACCATTCATTCGTTCTACGATACAAGGGGATCCTGATACAGCTCACACCTACTTAAGTGCTGGGGTGGTACTACTCTTCTGGGTGGATTCTTCGGCTTCACAGTGATGTGCTTGGCGAGAGGCAAGGGCGTTGTCCAAATCCCTGCGGGTCTTGTACTGCCTGAAGTCCTGGTGTGCCACAAAGGGGTTCATCTCCGGGTGCGGGGGTATGGTCATCGGTTTTCCCGTGGGATCATGTCTTGGGTAGTAGATGAAGCGAGTGTTCTTGATCTTGTTCTCATTTTGTCCACACAGACGGAAAATTGCTTCCTCCATAGCTCGGGCTAGTCCTTCCTTCCAAGTGTTTCCCGTTACAGAAATCCAGATGGTTTCCCATACCGGGGCATCAAGCTTCCTTCGTAGATCAGTAGAAACGTCCCACTGAGGTGGTTCTCCTGCCTTAGCCTTGAGGGGTATTCCGAAGAACTCGGGATACGGGTGTCCTAGATAGTCCACGAGTTGCTTCAACTCCTTTTCGAACTTTTGGTCGCCTCCGGAACCAAGCTGATAGGACTCCCATTGGTACCTCATCTGTGAGCAATTAGGATAAGTAAGTTAGAGAAGTGATCAAGTGTGCAAAATTTTATGTAGGCTTGCAAAGAAAAGTAGAGCATAGATTTCTCATTTTTGAAAAAGATCTCAAGGATAAGAGTGAGAATAAGTTTTCACAATTATTCATTTCATTGGTTTTTGAAACTAAGTTTTTCAGACGTCCATTCTAACTAGGGTCTCCTAAGGTCAAACAATGGCTCTGATACCAACTTGTCAACACCCGGATTTTTAAGTCCAGATGCCTGTTATGCCATACATCGCAATCCCAGGAATATTGTTGTTGCGAGACATAACAGTTGAATATCATAGTCATCATTCATTACATACCATAGTCGTCTTACAAATAGAGATCACATGATCCATATTACACAAATAGTTGATCTAGTGATCAACATACACAAGTTCATAGTTTCATAGCGGAAGCGTAAATAGAAGGGACTCTCTAGTCCACAGGCCAACGTCTGACGTCAGAAGGCTCCCTAGTTGTCGTGGGCGTCCTGCTGGTCGTCTTCTTCATACTGCTGTTCTGCTTCATGATCTGGCCATTTGAATAGCCAGGGACACAGCCGTGAGTACTTTAAAGTACTCGCAAACTAATACTAATGTAAGTGCTAACAATTCTAGTAAGGGGTGCTAAGCTCTAGTTTATTTTGCATAAAGCCAATTTTATTTTACAAACATTTTTGTAAACAACTCTTTCTGTGCTAACTAACTCAAGTGGGAACATTAGTGTCATTCCCACAACTCCGTTGTGATTCAAAGTCAGAATCCCTTTCAAAATCGAGTTTCATAAGTCACCCTTCACCATTCATAGTTTTCGAAAAGTTCTGATGACGGAACAGTATGGCCTTTCCAACTGTCCATAACCGAGGACGCGGCTATTCGAATAGGTTTAACTCTGCAGAGGTTGTACACTTGTGCCACAACAATTGCAATAGCTCGTCAGGGGTAACTGGCCCTGATTTATCGTACGCAGTACGCGAACTACCAATCATAACCTTTCATTTACATACCCTAGTATAGGCACCTCTCCCCATGAGCTTGGCCTCCCAGTGAAGACAACTGTCACCTGGGAACTGCACAGGGCTTGGGCCGGACATTCACCTCATTTCGCATCATATCATATCGTCTTAGTTGTGTTGTGGTAGAGGCAGCTTTCGGCATAACCCCGATGATGCTTGTTTAGAGGGAACCCATACTAAGACACACAAACTTCCAGTTAAGCCCTACCCATATCAGGTATTGTGGGGGTACTTGTAAAATTGGAATGGTATCGCATCCGAACCCAACCATCAGTGTTTTTGTAAAATTCATCAAGTCATTCACCAGTCATCTTCATCTTCAAAAATCAAGCAATGGAATGCATCTTTATTCCAAGGTTTCAAAACTTCTTTAAAAAATCTCTCAATAGAATGACTCGTCATTCCAAGGTTTTTCGAAACTATTTCAGTTCCCAGTTTCCCAAATGGAGTAGTCACTCCCAAATTTAGCACTAGCATCTAGGTATGAGGGGTGCTAAGCATTTTGTTTGCTTCTAGGCTAAGTTTGATACTCTTGTACTAATCCAGTACTAACCAAGTGAATCATGAATCAAAAAGTACTTTGATAAAACCCAAAGTAAAAAGGCTTGTAGAGTAAAACTGGGAAATAGGATCATAAGTATAAAGTAGATAAGATAAAGCCTTGCTCATAGTGAGTTTTGCAAGTTGCAAGATTATTAGCTTGCATTGGGGTCCACTTGCAAAGGTCTAGCTTGTATTGGTAATAGCTGGCTAACTTTACTACTCTAGTAACCAACGTGTACTTTGACCAAAGTTAACTATAAAAGTAACTCATTTAGAAAACAAGTAAGAATTTGTAAAGTCAAAACTTGGGATGGGTTCATATAATAAGAGGTAAGAGACATGGTGCCTTGCCCCAAGGGGCTTTGCACTTTGCAAGAATATAAGCTTGCAACAGATTAACTTGCATCGGTATTGGCTTGCAAGGGTATAGCTTGCATGGGTAAATAACTTGCAATAATATCAGCTTGCATTAGTGGTAGCTTGCCTTGGTATGAGGTGAGGGTCTAAGTTCTCTTCTCCTTCCTTGTTGTAGATGAAGGAGATATGCCCTAGAGGCAATAATAAAGTGGTTATTATTTATATCTTTATGTTTATGATAAATGTTTATATATCATGCTAGAATTGTATTAACCGAAACATTAGTACATGTGTGATATGTAGACAAACAAGAAGTCCCTAGTATGCCTCTTAAACTAGCTTGTTGATTAATGGATGATTAGTTTCATAATCATGAACATTGGATGTTATTAATAACAAGGTTATATCATTGTATGAATGATGTAATGGACACACCCAATTAAGCGTAGCATAAGATCACGTCATTAAGTTATTTGCTATAAGCTTTCGATACATAGTTACCTAGTCCTTATGACCATGAGATCATGTAAATCACTTATATCGGAAAGGTACTTTGATTACATCAAACGCCACTGCGTAAATGGGTGGTTATAAAGGTGGAATTAAGTATCCGGAAAGTATGAGTTGAGGCATATGGATCAACAGTGGGATTTGTCCATCCCGATGACGGATAGATATACTCTGGGCCCTCTCGGTGGAATGTCGTCTAATGTCTTGCAAGCATATGAATAAGTTCATAAGAGACCACATACCACGGTACGAGTAAAGAGTACTTGTCAGGAGACGAGGTTGAACAAGGTATAGTGTGATACCGATGATCAAACCTCGGACAAGTAAAATATCGCGTGACAAAGGGAATTGGTATCGTATGTGAATGGTTCATTCGATCACTAAAGTCATCGTTGAATATGTGGGAGCCATTATGGATCTCCAGATCCCGCTATTGGTTATTGGTCGGAGTGAGTACTCAACCATGTCCGCATAGTTCGCGAACCGTAGGGTGACACACTTAAAGTTGGATGTTGAAATGGTAGTACTTGAATATGGAATGAAGTTGGAATATTTGTTCGGAGTCCCGGATGTGATCCCGGACATCACGAGGAGTTCCGGAATGGTCCGGAGAATAAGATTCATATATAGGATGTCATTTTATGTGAATAAAATGATGCGGAAGGTTCTATGGAAGGTTCTAGAAGGTTCTAGAAAAGTCCGGAAGAAACCACCAAGGAAGGTGGAGTCCACAAGGGACTCCACCTCCATGGCCGGCCAGCCCTAGTGGGGGTGGAGTCCCAAGTGGACTCCACCATAGGGGGCCGGCCACCCCCACATGGGAGGTGGGAATCCCACCTTTGGGTGGGAGTCCTAGTTGGGCTAGGTTTGCCCCTCCTATGGAAGGTTTTGGTTTCGGGTCTTATTCGAAGACTTGGACACCAACACTTGGGATCCACCTATATATAGAGGGCCAAGGGGAGGGGGCCGGCCACCCCAAGACCACAAGCTGGCCGCCCCCCATAGAGTGGCCGGCCACCCCCTCCCAAACCCTAGCTTTGCTCCTCCACTTCATATTGCCCGCATAGCTTAGCGAAGCTCCGCCGGACTTCTACACCGCCACCGACACCACGCCGTCGTGCTGTCGGATTCAAGAGGAGCTACTACTTCCGCTGCCCGCTGGAACGGGGAGGTGGACGTCGTCTTCATCAACAACCGAACGTGTGACCGAGTACGGAGGTGCTGCCCGTTCGTGGCGCCGGAACCGATCGTGATCAAGATCTTCTACGCGCTTTTGCAAGCGGCAAGTGAACGTCTACCGCAGCAACAAGAGCCTCCTCTTGTAGGCTTTGGAATCTCTTCAAGGGTGAGTCTCGACAATCCCCTCGTTGCTACCGTCTTCTAGATTGCATCTTGGCTTGGATTGCGTGTTCGCCGTAGGAAAATTTTTGTTTTCTATGCTACGTTATCCTACAGTGGTATCAGAGCCGTGTCTATGCATAGATGGTTGCACGAGTAGAACACAATGGTTTGTGGGCGTTGATGCTCTTGTTATCTTTAGTTGAGTACTTTGCATCTTTGTGGCATAGTGGGATGAAGCGGCTCGGCTAACTTTACATGACCGCGTTCATGAGATTTGCTCCACGCTTGACATGCAACTTGTATTGCATAAGTGGCTTTGCGGGTGTCTGTCTCTCCTACTATAGTGAAGATTCAATTTACTCCTCTATTGAAAACACTAGTATCACCGTTGTGGTTCATGTTCGTAGGTAGATTGGATCTTACTCGAAAACCCTAAACCACGTAAAATATGCAAACCAAATTAGAGAACGTCTAACTTGTTTTTGCAGGGTTTGGTGATGTGATATGGCCATAATGTGATGATGAATATGTATGAGATGATCATTATTGTATTGTGGCAACCGGCAGGAGCCTTATGGTTGTCTTTAAATTTCATGTTGAGTAGTATTTCAAAGTAGTTGTAATAGTTGCTACATGGAGGACGATCATGAAGACGGCGCCATTGACCTTGGTGCTTCGCCGACGATGATGGAGATCATGCCCGTTGATGATGGAGATCATGTCCACGCTTTGGAGATCAAGATCAAAGGCGCAAAGACAAAAGGGCCATATCATATCACATATGAACTGCATGTGATGTTAATCCTTTTATGCATCTTATTTTGCTTAGATCGCGACGGTAGCATTATAAGATGATCCCTCTCACTAAAATCTCAAGATAATAAAGTGTTCATCCTTAGTAGCACCGTTATCAAGTCTTGTCGTTTCGAAGCATCTCGTGATGATCGGGTGTGATAGATTCAATAAGTACATACAACGGGTGCAAGACAGTTTTGCACATGCGGATACTAAGGTGGCCTTGACGAGCCTAGCATGTACAGACATGGTCTCGGAACACGTGATACCGAAAGGTAGAGCATGAATCATATGATTGATATGATGAACATTTTGAGTGTTCGCCATTGAAATCACATCTTTTCTCGTGATGATCGGGTTTAGGTGCGGTAGATTTGGTTCGTGTGATCACTAAGACAATGCGAGGGATATTGTTTTGAGTGGGAGTTCACCTAGATTTTTAATTATGTTGAATTAAAATTTGAACTCAATTTGTCATAAACTTAGTCTAAACTATTGCAAATATGTTGTAGATATGGCGTCCCCAATCAATTTTAACCAGTTCCTAGAGAAAGAAAAACTTAAGAGCAACGGTAGCAACTTCACCGACTGGTTCCGTCATGTGAGGATCTTCCTCAATGGCGGAAATCTGCAATATGTGCTTGATGCACCGCTAGGTGACCCTCCAGCAGAAACTGAAACCGATGAAGTAAAGAGTGTTTACGCAACTCGGAAAACTCGGTACTCTCAAGTTCAGTGTGCCATCTTATGCAGTCTGGAATCCGATCTTCAAAAACGTTTTGAGCACCACGATCCTCATGAGTTGATGAAAGAGTTGAAGACTATTTTTGAAACTCATGCGGCCGTGGAATGCTATGAAGCATCGAAACACTTTTTCAGCTGTATGATGGAAGAAGGCAGCTCCATTAGTGAGCACATGCTCGTTATGACCGGGCATGCGAAGAAACTCAGTGACTTGGGAATAGTGATTCCTAACAGACTGGGGATTAATCGTGTCCTTCAATCACTGCCACCAAGTTACAAGAACTTTGTGATGAATTACAATATGCAGAACATGAACAAGGAGTTTCCTGAACTCTTTGGCATGTTAAAAGCTGCTGAGATTGAGATTAAGAAAGAGCACCAAGTGTTGATGGTCAACAAGACCACCAGTTTCAAGAAACAGGGCAAGTCTAAGGGAAAATTCAAGAAGGGTGGCAAGAAAGCTGCCACGCCTCCTATGAAACCTAAGAACGGCCCTAAGCCTGATGCTGATTGCTATTACTGCAAAGAGAAGGGACACTGGAAGCGTAATTGCTCCAAGTATTTGGGATCTGAAGAGCGGCCTTGTCAAGAAGAAGAAAGAAGGTATATCTGATATACATGTTATAGATGTTCATTTCACTGGTTCTCGTTCTAGTACCTGGGTATTTGATACTGGTTCGGTTGCTCATATTTGTAACTCGAAACAGGAACTAAAGAATAAACGACAACTGCTGAAAGATGAAGTGACGATGCGCGTTGGAAACGGATCCAAGGTCAATGTGATCGCAGTCGGGACACTTCCTCTACATCTACCTTCGGGATTAGTTTTAAGCCTAAATAATTGTTATTATGTACCCGCGTTGAGCATGAACATTATATCAGGATCTTGTTTAATGCAAGACGGTTATTCATTCAAGTCTGAGAATAATGGTTGTTCTATCTTTATGAATAATATCTTTTATGGTCGAGCACCTGAAAAGAATGGCTTATTTCTATTAGATCTCGATAGTAGTGATACACATATACATAACATTGATGCTAAGCGAATTAAATTGAATGATAATTCTACTTATATGTGGCACTGTCGTCTTGGTCATATTGGAGTGAAACGCATGAAGAAACTCCATACCGATGGATTACTTGAATCACTTGATTTTGAGTCACTTGATAGATGCGAAGCATGTCTGATGGGAAAAATGACTAAGACTCCATTCTCGGGTATGATGGAGCGAGCTACTGACTTATTGGAAATCATACATACAGATGTGTGTGGACCAATGAGTGTAGCATCGCGCGGTGGTTATCGTTATGTTCTAACCTTCACAGATGATTTGAGTAGATATGGGTATATCTATTTAATGAAACATAAATCCGAAACTTTTGAGAAGTTTAAGGAATTCCAAAGTGAAGTAGAAAATCAACGTAACAAGAAGATTAAATTTCTACGATCTGATCGCGGAGGTGAATATCTGAGTTATGAGTTTGGCATGCATTTAAAGAAATGCGGAATACTTTCACAATTGACACCGCCGGGAACACCACAACGAAACGGTGTGTCCGAACGTCGTAATCGAACTCTCTTAGATATGGTTCGTTCTATGATGTCTCTTACTGATTTGCCGTTATCATTTTGGAGTTATGCATTAGAGACAGCCGCATTCACTTTAAATAGAGCACCATCAAAATCCGTTGAAACGACGCCGTATGAATTATGGTTTAATAAGAAACCTAAGCTGTCGTTCCTAAAAGTTTGGGGTTGCGAAGCCTATGTAAAAAAGTTACAACCGGACAAGCTAGAACCCAAAGCGGAGAAATGCGTCTTCATAGGATACCCTAAGGAAACTATAGGGTACACTTTCTATCACAGATCCGAAGGCAAGATTTTTGTTGCTAAGAACGGAACCTTTCTTGAGAAAGAATTTCTCACTAAAGAAGTGACTGGAAGAAAAGTAGAACTCGATGAGATTGAAGAATCTCTACTCGTTGATCAGAGTAGCGCAGTACCGGAAAATGTTCCTGTACCACCTACACCGACAACAGAGGAAGCTAATGATAATGATCATGAAACTTCAAATGAGACAGCTACTGAACCTCGCAGATCGACAAGGATCGTGCCACTCCAGATTGGTATGATCCTTGTCTAAATGTCATGATTGTGGATAACAATGATGAAGACCCTGCGACGTATGAAGAAGCGATGATGAGCCCAGATTCCAACAAATGGCAAGAAGCCATGAAATCCGAAATGGGATCCATGTATGATAACAAAGTATGGACTTTGGTAGACTTACCTGATAGCCGCAAGGCTGTCGAGAATAAATGGATCTTCAAAAGAAAAACAGATGCTGATGGTAATATTACTGTCTATAAAGCTCGACTTGTCGCAAAGGGTTTCCGACAAATTCAAGGTGTTGACTACGATGAGACTTTCTCACCTGTAGCGAAGCTAAAATCTGTGAGGATTTTGTTAGCAATAGCTGCATTTTTCGATTATGAGATTTGGCAGATGGATGTCAAAACGGCATTCCTTAATGGAGACATTGAGGAAGAGTTGTATATGGTACAACCCAAAGGTTTTGTCGATCCTAAAAATGCTGACAAAGTATGCAAACTTCAGCGTTCAATCTATGGACTGAAGCAAGCATCGAGAAGTTGGAACCGACGCTTTGATAAGGTGATCAAAGACTTCGGGTTTATACAGTGTCATGGAGAGGCCTGTATTTACAAGAAAGTGAGTGGGAGCTCTGTAGCATTCCTGATATTATATGTAGATGACATATTATTGATTGGGAATGATATAGAACTATTAAGCAGTGTAAAGGGTTATTTGAATAATAGTTTTTCAATGAAAGACCTTGGTGAAGCATCATACATATTAGGCATCAAGATTTATAGAGATAGATCAAGACGTCTAATAGGGCTATCACAGAGTACATACCTGGACAAGATTCTGAAGAAGTTTAGAATGGACGAAAGTAAGAAAGGATTCTTACCTATGTTACCAGGCAAGGTCTTGAGTAAGACTCAAGGACCGGCTACGGCAGAAGAAAGAGAAAGGATGAGTCAGATCCCCTATGCCTCGGCAGTAGGCTCTATCATGTATGCCATGCTATGTACAAGACCGGATATAGCACATGCTGTTAGTTTGACTAGCAGATATCAAAGTGATCCAGGAATGGAACACTGGACAGCGGTCAAGAATATCCTGAAGTACTTGAAAAGAACTAAGGATATGTTTCTTTGTTATGGAGGTGACCAAGAGCTCGTTGTAACAAGTTACACCGATGCAAGTTGGAACACTGATCCTGATGACTCTAAGTCACAATCTGGGTACGTGTTTATATTGAATGGTGCTGCAGTAAGCTGGGCAAGCTCGAAGCAGTGCACGGTGGCGAAATCCTCAACAGAATCGGAGTACATAGCGGCTTCAGAGGCTTCATCGGAAGCGGTATGGATGAAGAGGTTCATTGTAGAGCTCGGTGTGGTTCCTAGTGCATTGGACCCATTTGTCATCTACTGTGATAACATGGGTGCCATCGCCAATGCACAAGAGCCAAGGTCACACAAGAGGCTGAAGCATATCAAGCTGCGTTACCACTCGATTCGCGAGTACATCGAAGATGGAGAAGTAAAGATTTGCAAAGTACACACTGATCTGAATGTAGCAGATCCGTTGACTAAAGCTCTCCCTAGGGCAAAGCATGACCAACACCAGAATGCCATGGGTGTTAGGTATATTACAATGTAATCTAGATTATTGACTCTAGTGCAAGTGGGAGACTGAAGGAGATATGCCCTAGAGGCAATAATAAAGTGGTTATTATTTATATCTTTATGTTTATGATAAATGTTTATATATCATGCTAGAATTGTATTAACCGAAACATTAGTACATGTGTGATATGTAGACAAACAAGAAGTCCCTAGTATGCCTCTTAAACTAGCTTGTTGATTAATGGATGATTAGTTTCATAATCATGAACATTGGATGTTATTAATAACAAGGTTATATCATTGTATGAATGATGTAATGGACACACCCAATTAAGCGTAGCATAAGATCACGTCATTAAGTTATTTGCTATAAGCTTTCGATACATAGTTACCTAGTCCTTATGACCATGAGATCATGTAAATCACTTATATCGGAAAGGTACTTTGATTACATCAAACGCCACTGCGTAAATGGGTGGTTATAAAGGTGGAATTAAGTATCCGGAAAGTATGAGTTGAGGCATATGGATCAATAGTGGGATTTGTCCATCCCGATGACGGATAGATATACTCTGGGCCCTCTCGGTGGAATGTCGTCTAATGTCTTGCAAGCATATGAATAAGTTCATAAGAGACCACATACCACGGTACGAGTAAAGAGTACTTGTCGGAGACGAGGTTGAACAAGGTATAGTGTGATACCGATGATCAAACCTCGACAAGTAAAATATCGTGACAAAGGGAATTGGTATCGTATGTGAATGGTTCATTCGATCACTAAAGTCATCGTTGAATATGTGGGAGCCATTATGGATCTCCAGATCCCGCTATTGGTTATTGGTCGGAGTGAGTACTCAACCATGTCCGCATAGTTCGCGAACCGTAGGGTGACACACTTAAAGTTGGATGTTGAAATGGTAGTACTTGAATATGGAATGAAGTTGGAATATTTGTTCGGAGTCTCGGATGTGATCCCGGACATCACGAGGAGTTCCGGAATGGTCCGGAGAATAAGATTCATATATAGGATGTCATTTTATGTGAATAAAATGATGCGAAGGTTTATGGAAGGTTCTAGAAGGTTCTAAAAAGTCCGGAAGAAACCACCAAGGAAGGTGGAGTCCACAAGGGACTCCACCTCCATGGCCGGCCAGCCCTAGTGGGGGTGGAGTCCCAAGTGGACTCCACCATAGGGGGCCGGCCACCCCCACATGGGAGGTGGGAATCCCACCTTTGGGTGGGAGTCCTAGTTGGGCTAGGTTTGCCCCTCCTATGGAAGGTTTTGGTTTCGGGTCTTATTCGAAGACTTGGACACCAACACTTGGGATCCACCTATATATAGAGGGCCAAGGGGAGGGGGCCGGCCACCCCAAGACCACAAGCTGGCCGCCCCCCATAGAGTGGCCGGCCACCCCTCCCAAACCCTAGCTTTGCTCCTCCACTTCATATTGCCCGCATAGCTTAGCGAAGCTCCCGGAGATTCCACCACCACCGACACCACGCCGTCGTGCTGTCGGATTCAAGAGGAGCTACTACTTCCGCTGCCCGCTGAGGGGAGGTGGACGTCGTCTTCATCAACAACCGAACGTGTGACCGAGTACGGAGGTGCTGCCCGTTCGTGGCGCCGGAACGATCGTGATCAAGATCTTCTACGCGCTTTTGCAAGCGGCAAGTGAACGTCTACCGCAGCAACAAGAGCCTCCTCTTGTAGGCTTTGGAATCTCTTCAAGGGTGAGTCTCGACAATCCCTCGTTGCTACCGTCTTCTAGATTGCATCTTGGCTTGGATTGCGTGTTCGCCGTAGGAAAATTTTTGTTTTCTATGCTACGTTATCCTACAGTAGAAGTCCTCCTCTTCCTGATGGTCTCCAGTACTATCGTCTAAAATACGAATACGGGGTACACAATCATCATACCCAACTTACATACTAAGCACACACAAGTTTTACACAACTTAAACTAACATCACAAACTACTATTAAGTGAGTGGAGGTGTTCCTCTTATTTAAGAAAATAATTTCCTCTCATTATCTTATTAAGATTTAATTTCTCTTATGAACAATATATGACCTAGGTTGACCAAAGTCAACCTCTTCATACTCCTCATTTGAGAAAATGATTTAAATGAGGTTCCATACCTCATACAAGTTAATACTAATAGGGTAATGATTTAAGGTCATCAACTACTCAATATGAGATTATATAGACCATGGTCCACCACTCATGTTGAAATATTTGAGACCAAGATTCAAATGAGAGGAAGGCCTCTCATAAGATTTAACACATAGTTGTAACTAGGTTAACAACTACCATTGAGGTGATTTCACATCCTCAACAATTCATTGGCTATTCTAACATTACTTGTATTTACACCAATTATTCTATTCACACCAATACTACACTTAGGGTGCATTGGTTGTGTTGCTTGAGGAAAAGTAATTTCCTCTCCTTACATGTAAGTGATAGTTTCCATCTAGGGTTTGAGAAATACTTCTCTCTTATTGAAATCTTCTTAAGATTTAATTTCTCAAACAAACATGCATGAAATCATGTTGACCTAAGTCAACCATTCATCATCATTATTTGAGAACTAGATTTAAATGAGGTAAAATACCTCATACCATTTAATACACTACACATGATTTAAATCTCTAAGTAATTCATATAAGTGAGTTTGGCCAGGGGTCCAAACATCACATGAATTCATTTGAGACAAGATTTAAATGAAGCATAAGACTTCATATGAATTACTTAATAGTTTTGGACAATATCAACTAGTTAAACTCGCCATATTGCACACTACTTAATCTAGGGCATGATCATGCAAGGTGACCACACCATTTTATTGCATAAACAATTAGTGTAAGTCAAATGTGAGCTAAAGGAGTTGGAATTAACTCAATAACTATTTTGGTTGATTTTTAAGAATTATTCTAAGGAAGAAAAGTCCCTGTCTTGTTATTTTTGTCAGATTAATTCTACACAAGTTCTTGAGGTGGGACCAGTGGCATTGGATAGATCTTTTCCTAGGCTTTCCAACGGTATAAAATTCACTAGATTTGGTTTAGCCAATTTGAAATGGTTGAATTTCAAAGTGGAGGCAGTATTACAATTATTTGGAAAAGTTTAAAAGGAGTTTGAATTTACCGGGCCGGCGGGAAATTAAACGGCCCAAGATTTGAAAATGCCCGGGGCAGAGTTGGGCCGGCCCAGCAGTGCGTGGCGCGCAGCGGGCCAGCTGACAACGGGCCCCACTAGTCGAGTGGGTTTACTCACCCGAATCGGTACGGACGGTGCGGGCCGTAGGATTAGAGGAAGATCGTGCGGCGGTGGATCGTCGTCGTCGTCGACCGGCGCGGGCGGGAGGCACGGTCGACGGCGAGTGGGACGTCGGCGAGGGTCAGCCAGTGCAGGCGTCGTTGTCGAAGACGGCGGTCCTCCTGGTAGCAGTGGCGTCTCCGGGGAGGGCTCCAATCAGCGCGGCGTCTGCGTTTGCGGGTCTCCGGCGTGCAATGGGCGACTGGTTGCTAATTCGAAGTGGAGAGGATGCGAGGAGATCGAGAGGAGGGAGGCGAGCAGGTTTGGTGTGGAGGTGAAGGCGCGGGGATGGCTCTATTTATAATGGCGTGGTGGCGTGGGGGTGCGGCGAGGGTGACAACATCGCGGCGGCTCCGGCGAGGGAATCGGGTCGGCGAGGTAGGCACTAGCTAGGCGGCGTCCAGACGGTGCTAGGGAGCTAGACGCGAGGTGGGGACGGTCTGATGTGGGCGCGCGACGGCGACGTTCTGGCGGAGGGTTGCGGGAAAATGGCGACGGTGTCGACGGCGACAGGCGGGGGACACGGGACCGTGTCAGGCGGGTTCAGGGTGCGGCGGTGATGCTCAACGCGTAGCCAGGGGGTCCGGGGGAGGTGTGGAGAGAGGGGACGGCGCGTGGCCAGAGTTGGCGGTGGACGCGCCCACGACGTCCACGGCATGGTCCTGGGCTGAGCTGGGCGCGCGAATTCCGGCTAGCTTCGGCGTCCCCTCCGACCAGGGTTTGCATAGGTTGACATAGGGAGGTGAGGTGGAGCCAAATGGCAGCAGGGCCACTGCTTGGAGAGGAAGGAGAGAGAGGGAGCACGGCATGCATGTGTCCATGGCCGGCATGGCCATGGCTAGGCCATGTGTAGCTAGCTCCTCTAGGGTTTTTGGGTGCTGTAGGGTGAGAGGGGACAAGGGGACAGAATGGTGTAGGTTGGGGTAAATTAGGGGTAGTAGAACCACTATAGCAAATAGTGTTGTATTTATGTCATAATTGTACTTTGCAATATTTGCTCAAATTTGATTGAGTTCAAAAGGTTGACCAAATTGAAAAGAGTGTGTTTGGTTTGGTTCTAAATGACCAGAGGCAAAGAGAGGTGGTGGTGAAATTTTGAAATTTAAAGAATGGCAATTTTCACTAAGTGGGAGATTGTTCCACTGAATTAAAAGTGCCAACTTTGGATGAGCATAGCAATTGATCAAGAAGGATTTTGGCATGGTGTTCTTTACAAAAGTTGTTCACCTTGATGTCCTCTTGGATGACATGCAAAGAGTTGAGAAAGTTTAGTTTGAAAAACTTGAAAAGGAGAGGCTCAAAGTAGTGACCAGAATATGAATGGCAGATTTGACCATTATTGTATGTGAGCCAAAATGGAGTTTGAATTTGATTTGAATTGGGTTTCTTTGATTCCAAAAGTTGTAATAGATGTTTAGTAACATCATTCAACTAATGGTGAAGGCCAAAATGGTCCAGGGTCAAAATTTATAAAAATGGCATAAGCCCTATGTGAGGGTTTTGTGAAATTCTAACTTTTATTCTTTTATTTCTCCTTGCTTCATTTTGACAAGAGTGAGGTTTATTTGGTGTTAGATTGAGTTAGGTAAAAGGTTCCAACCATTTTGAGACAAGGTTGGTGCCTAGGTCAAGATTTGATAAATTGGCCCTATGTGTATGTGAGGGAAAAATGGAATTATCCCACTATTGGATTTCTCTCCATTTGATTGGACTTGCCTTGATTCTAAGGTCATTCTTATTAGTTTAGAAACAATTTCAAACCCTTGAAACCATTCCAAAAGGTCTAGCTCAAAGATTTGTAAAATTGGCCAAAACACATGAGAGGGGACATGTCAATTCTTCTTATTCTTGTATGGTGCTCCCCTTGCTTTTCTTGAGCAAGGGTGAAGGTCAATTTAGGGTTATATTAGGTTTAGAGATGGTTTCACACCATTTGGTTAGGGTAGAAGTGCATAGGACAAGACTTGGTGGAAATGGCTATGTGTCTCATATGCTTCTATGCATAT
Organism: Lolium multiflorum; assembly: GCA_030979885.1. Lineage (NCBI taxonomy): Eukaryota > Viridiplantae > Streptophyta > Magnoliopsida > Poales > Poaceae > Lolium > Lolium multiflorum. The sequence goes on along the minus strand of CM061753.1, from coordinate 86,768,126 downwards.
GTGGCATTTGATTTTTAATTTGGCTAGGCTTGACTCAATTGATGTTGTTGAGTGTTGAAATGGTATATAGGAGTGATCCCACCATTCACTACAAGTCTTAGGGTCAAGATCCTTAATTTCACAACTTTGATATTTTGCTCTCATATGCCTCTATGGCATTATTACTTTCTTTTCAAAATCTTTTGTTCCACCTTGGATTGTGTTGGAAAAGTACTAGATAAGGTTTAAGAAGGTTTTCCAATTCTCTAAATAAGGTAGAAGGCCTAGGGTAAAGTTTTACAAAATAGCCATAGGCACATATGCCTCTTTCTTAAATAGGATCTTTCCTTTTTATTTTATTTCTCGAAGATTGATGACAAGAGGGATGTGGTCTAGGGTTTAATAAGTTTTGCAATGGTTCACCCCATTTAGCAAAATAAGAAAAGACAGGGTTCAAGATTTATAAGATAAGGCCATAGGCCCACATTTGGTCTTTCCTTTATTTTGGGTTTCTCAAAATAGATCCAAATGATTTTTGAAAAGGTTAGGGTTTAGGGTTTTTCTTATTTGATTTCTTTCTCTTTAATTTTGTTTGGGTTAGTGATCTTCACTTGATCCCTTTAGGGTGTTAGGGTTTATCACATAAGCATACTAACACTCATCATGGCAAAAACACAAGTAATCGGTATGAGCACTATGCATAGCACTCTAAGTAAGAAAAGTTTTGTTGGTTCTCATTTTTGGAAAAAGGAAATTCATTTTCTCTTTGTTTTGAAATTTGGGTTGTTACAATGTCCGACATGATGGGGTACCGCGCGTGGTACAGCGCCCACGCCTCCAGACACTGTGAGGCTGCCGCGTCTGAAGCCGTTCGCGGCGAGGATACTCTTGCGAGAGGACGACATTGGAACGTGGTGAGAGGACGGAAAGAGGCGTGGCGAGAGGAAGGAAGGAGGTTCGGCGAGATTGGAATGTGGAACGCTCTTTATTGTACAGCGGCGGCAGTGGGGCGTTGGCCGCAAGCTCGGATGGTCACGCGGCCATGCACGGCGAGACGCTTCACTGCGTCGCATGAGAAAGTTGGGCGCCATTAACGTCGCTTGACCAGAGGTAGGCGACGGGTTTTAGAGTTTCGTGTCAATTACGTGTCAGGCCCGTCACTCCCTACCTCGCTTCTCGCTCTGTCCGGCGCTCGAAATGTCCCCTGTGGATCGGGGACGGGCTCGGAGCGCCAGACACCGTATTGGACAACGCCGAACGGAAATGGCCTTTGGGCGCGCGACTGGGAACGAAAAGATGGCGTCCCAAAAACCTTTTGAGGATGCTTTGGGAACGCCGCTGGAGATGCTCTTAGCCATGGGAGAAGGTAGGCGTTTCCAGGCTAATGGATGCAACGAGCGTCAAATAGGGATTGCTGATTGAGAAGCGAACTAAGCGAACAAAAGTCATCACCCACTTGGCCCAGGTCTCGCAAAAGCCCATTTTTCTAAGAGCCATGAAGGTCCAATCCACATGATCATTAGCCTTTGAGAGGTCCAGCTTATATGTCCAATGGGTTTTTGCTGTGTTCGATTTTGTGGAAGCACCATCTGCAAAAGAATAAGTAAGGAAAATGTAAGAAAAAATTTCATTCATGTTGTTTGAAAGAGGTTTCGTAACGTTACTTGTTCGTTAAAGATTAAAAATACGTCAACAAATGATTTAAGTTGATTAACCACGAATGAATTAAGTTTCCTATTTTTAGATGATGAATTAAGTTTCCTTTGAAATTGCACGGAAAGCTTGAGCAAGCAGCATGCATTTCCAGGAAAGAGCAATACCGAGCTTCAGTTCGAGGCAATCGAGCCAAGAACTCTGGTCCAGTCGTACAAACGGTCCAACTTGTCTGCTTAACAAAGTACTACTAGTACTGCTAAGTGCTAATCAGCATGATATGCTGATGACACCTTCCTGGTATATGCTATGAACCTAAAAAATTCTTTCATGCTTTGAGAAACTTCTCCTCACGGAAACTATTCTTGTTTGTGCTAACGTGCGGGACAAGAAAATTATTGCTTCATACAGTATGCACTAGAATTAATGAACGAAAATTAAGGGTTAACCAAGCACATGGTTTTAAGTGTGCACGTCACGGTCAGTGAGCTGGAGCAGAAAACGTGTTGTGTTCATGCTCCTCCCCATTTTTTTCGAAAACTCTTGATGCTTGTTTTGTCTTGTCATTCTCAGTTTCTCTCTTGACATCTTGTATTTGGTGTATTAATGTGAAATCCATGTAAAAGAAACTACATGTTCCTTAATGATGAAACACATGGTTAGTTTAGTGAAGCAAGAAAACTCCTATCTCCACTATCCAGAAAAGATACACAAGAAACGAATTGATCACATCACTTTCTAAAAAAGGACCTCATAAGATATCGGGGAGCTCCTGCATTGCATTTAAGAATAAGTAGAGTTGGTCCGGTTAATAAGAAAAAACCAAACACAAAAACCATAGAATACATGGTTAGTTGAGGGAAATCGGTGAAAATCAGGTTAAATATCACGCGATGAATCGAGTTTTCTTTATGTGGGTCAGTCCCTATATTAATTTGTGTGGAGGGAGTGAGAAAATTCATTAAAATGAATATAGAGTGGTATGGATCGAAACGTTTCTTTGTATCTACCAAATTGATAGGCAAAAGAACAACTTTCAATCTATTATTTGTATCAAATGTACGCCAAAGAGACGGTTGGTTCAATGGTATGGTGACTACGGTCCCGTAGACATATCATGTTCAAGTAAGGTCGTCGCGGGTACTCTGGTTACTAATCGCTTAGTAATATTTGTTTTATCTTTCCATTGAAAACATTTTACCATAATGCTAGTTGATGTGGTTCTGTCTTCCTTGACAACGACGTCTCCTTTACCAAATCACAAATGCAAGCTGTAAGATTGCGATATGATCAGCTGATAAACAAGTGACAATCCCAATCGCTCCATGTACCCATGCTTATCATCCACTTAAAATAAGAATTAATAACAGCAAAAACTATCCTCCCCTCTTATTCTAATTCTTGCTTCGGTCATGTGCTCCTGCACAAATATATCTGTCCATTTCAGATGACGTGAACGTGAAACGTTTAATATGGAGATCACTTATTGGAGAAACATTAATTCTGAGTTGATTACAGCTCAGGCCATGAGATGAGCAGATCGCATCTTGTTGGTTTGGTTTTGGCCTCGCTCAATTGAAGCCTCGTTTTTTGTTAATTAATTGACGGGCAATTTGTGGTTGAGAGGGTATCTCCGGCGGCAATATGCAGTGGTCCAATCAAAATGCAGGTGGGGTGGTGGTGCAGAAAATTATTTTGTCCCCAGATTAGCTTACATTTAGTTTGTTTGCGCCAAATGTTTAGTTGATCATGAGGTGCCAATATGGAGACAACTTGCTCCACTTTGGCCAATTAGCTAGCTACTTCATCCTCCAACATACTGTAGTACTATTGAATTAAGCACGACCTGCTAAATTACTATATTACTATATATAAAAGCTGACCCGGTTTGCTAGCATGTGAGCCATTTGGTACTGTTCATACGTGGGTGGGTGAACAGTGCCCCGCATATGAACAGTGTCATTGGCTTTTTTTTTCTCTTTTTGATAGTAATTATTTCTTACAAATTTGCTCCACTGATTTTCTTGACAATCCTCACAGAAAATCCTTCACTTTGGAAAAAAAATTAACGTTAATTCATCCGTGTAAATCTGTAACTTTGGATTAGCTATCTAACATTAATTTTTCGAGAGGAGTTAGTTATCTACTTTTAATTATTTTTCACCTGTAATTCACCAGTAGTATTTTCGTAGTAATTCTCAAGATCATTTCTTCAACACGTTTTGGCGCATGAGCAGTACTACGTCGTAGAAAATGCTCGATCGTTCATCGCCTCTTTCGATGCTCGATCGTTCGTCGCCTCTTTCGGCTTCAACACGTTTTGGCGCATGAGCAGTACTACGTCGCAGAAAATGCTCGATCGCCTCTTTCGATGCTCGATCGTTCGTCACCTCTTTTGACCTGGGAAATACTACTGTTTATTTTCAAAAGTTGGTGTATCGTTTGTTGTCTCTTTTATATGTAAAATACTATATATAAAAGCTGACCCGGTTTGCTAGCATGTGAGCCATTTGGATACTGTTCATACGTGGGTGAATAGTACCCCACATTTGAACAATGTCACTGGCTCTTTTTTCTCTCTTTTTGACAGTAATTATTTCTTACAAATTTGCTCTCTTGACAATCCTCACAGAAAATCCTTCACTTTGGGAAAAAAAATTAACGCTAATTCATCAGTGTAAATCTGTAACTTTGGATTAGCTATCTAACAGTAATTTTTCGAGAGGAGTTAGTTATCTAATTTTAATTATTTTTCACCTGTAATTCAGCAATAGTATTTTCGTAGTTATTCTCAAGATCATTTCTTCAACACGTTTTGGCGCATGAGCAGTACTACGTCGTAGAAAATGCTCGATCGTTCATTGCCTCTTTCGATGCTCGATCGTTCGTCGCCTCTTTCGACTTCAAATGCTCGATCGTTCATCGCCTCTTTCGATGCTCGACCGTTCGTTGCCTCTTTCAACCTGGGAAATACTACTCTGTATTTTCAAAAGTTGGTGTATCGTTTGTTGTCTCTTTTATATGGAAAAGATGCTACTACCTACTTAAAAAAATACTCCATCGTTGCTCCTCTTTTTTATTTAGGAAACCTACTAATGCCTCCTTTCGTAATAGGTTTCAGAAAAAAGAACTTCACTATTTATCATGAGTTTTATTCGGGGAAATGCTACTACTTCTTCTTTGGTACCTTCGGAGAAATATATTTAACCCACCACATGTCGCCTCTTTTACCTGAGCACTGTAGTGGTATTGCATAGTACCGGCCATTTTCCCATTGTCTCACCACCATCCAGTGATTTTATTCATTGGTACCCTCTTTTTTCATGGCTTCACGATCATCCTACAACAATAATTTTCAAATTTAACCTCAAGTTTTGTTTTAGCAGTATTTTTTTTTGCGAGACAGAAATTACCTATAATTTTTTTAGAAAGCAACTTCTCTGTAGACATCTTGAACACTGCCGATGTTAACTATGAAACACGCCATTAACTACCTATTATTAATTATTTAAGCCCGTATATTTCTCCGTCAGTCATTTTGCAATGACACACAAGGGTAGTAATTTTTACACGAACCTTCAACCTCAACCGTGGTTCTAGATAGTAATTACCCACCAATATTTCTTTAGTAGTGCATAGTTTGAACGGTAATTAAAAAAATCCAACATCCTCCCCCACTTTTACTCGGGGAAAATAATATTGTGTTCTTCTACAGTAATATCGAAAAATATAGTTACTCCACCATCCGTCTCATTTTCACGTGGTATGACCTTCTTCTACAACAACTTTAGAAATATAGATTTACTCCATCACCCGTTGCCTCTTTCGGCAAGAGAAATACTACCATTTTCTTTTGTAGCAACACCGAAAAAAAGCACTCCACCATCCATCGCCTATTTCATCGGCACTTCTGCGGTACTTTAGCAACCCAGATATTATTTTATTTCTACAATATTTTAACCAACGATCTAGAAACAAAATCACTCCACCATCCGCCGCTATTTCACCGGCACTTCCGCGGTACTTCGGCAACCCATATATTATATTATTTCTATAAAATTCCAGCGATCTTGACACCAATGGCACGGTCGAGTTTTAGATGTTTCTTCAGATGTTTTTGGAAAGAAACCCTGCACTCTTAACCCTAAAAACACCGTTTTTGAAAAAAAAAATGCCGGATTGTACACAACACGGGCGCGGCGTGCGCCGCGCCGCAAAATTCCTAGTAATATGTCTAGAGTTGTGGCCATTTCTCCATCGCTAAACGAACCAATGATAGCATAGATCCCACAAGAAAAACCATTCTCACATATTTTCCTTCGGTCTTAGGGGATCTCCAGCGGCGCGACGTAAACGGACGCTGAGCGACCGTTTTTGTCCGCCATGACCGGAAATGCGTTTGGGTCCTGCTCCAGCGGGGCGACGTAAAGTGACCGGGGGTCCGCGGAGACGCAAACCTGGCCCAAATATGCTCCAAGTCAGGGACAGCGAAATCGACCGCTTGGATTTACTTCTTTTTCCCCTTCTTTGCTGCCCTAGTGCGATGATACGTCTCCGACGTATTGATAATTTCTTATGTTCCATGCCACATTATTGATGATATCTACATGTTTTATGCACACTTTATGTCATATTCGTGCATTTTCTGGAACTAACCTATTAACAAGATGCCGAAGAGCCAGTTGTTTTCTGTTTTTGGTTTCAGAAATCCTAGTAACGAAATATTCTCGGAATTGGACGAAATCAAGACCCAGGTCCTATTTTGCCACGAAGCTTCGGAAGACCGAAGAGGAGTCGAGGTGGGGCCACGAGGGGCCGCCACCATAGGGCGGCGCGGCCCAGGTCTTGGCCGCGCCGGCCTGTGGTGTGGGGCCCTCGTGTGGCCCCCACGTTGCCCTTCCGCCTACTTAAAGCCTCCGTCGTGAAACCCCCATCAGAGCCACGATACGAAAAACTTACCGAGACGCGCCGCCGCCAATCCCATCTCGGGGGATTCAGGAGATCGCCTCCGGCTGCCGGAGAGGGGATTCATCTCCCGAAGGACTCTACACCGCCATGGTCGCCCCCGGAGTGATGAGTGAGTAGTTCACCCTGGACTATGGGTCCATAGCAGTAGCTAGATGGTTGTCTTCTCCTCATTGTGCTTCATTGTTGGATCTTGTGAGCTGCCTAACATGATCAAGATCATCTATCTGTAATACTATATGTTGTGTTTGTCGGGATCCGATGGATAGGGAATACCATGTTATGTTAATTATCAAGTTATTACATATGTGTTGTTTATGATCTTGCATGCTCTCCGTTATTAGTAGAGGCTCTGGCCAGTTTTTGCTCTTAACTCCAAGAGGGAGTATTTATGCTCGATAGTGGGTTCATGCCTGCATTGACACCTGGGACAGTGACAGAAAGTTCTAAGGTTGTGTTGTGCTGGTGCCACTAGGGATAAAACATTGGCGCTATGTCCGAGGATGTAGTTGTTGATTACATTACGCACCATACTTAATGCAATTGTCTGTTGCTTTGCAACTTAATGGAAGGGGTTCGGATGATAACCTGAAGGTGGACTTTTTAGGCATAGATGCAGTTGGATGGCGGTCTATGTACTTTGTCGTAATGCCCAATTAAATCTCACTATACTTATCATATCATGTATGCGCATTGTTATGCCCTCTCTATTTGTCAATTGCCCGACTGTAATTTGTTCACCCAACATGCTTTTATCTTATGGGAGAGACACCTCTAGTGAACTGGACCCCGGTCCATTCTTTATAATGAAATACAAATCTCTGCAATACTTGTTCTTCTGTTTTCTTTGCAAACAATCATCTTCCACACAATACGGTTAACCCTTTGTTACAGCAAGCCGGTGAGATTGACAACCTCTGCTTCGTTGGGGCAAAGTACTTTGGTTGTGTTGTGCAGGTCCACGTTGGCGCCGAATCTGGTGTTGCGCCGCATACATCCCGCCGCCATCAACCTTCAACGTGCTTCTTGGCTCCTCCTGGTTCGATAAACCTTGGTTTCTTTCTGAGGGAAAACTTGCTGCTGTGCGCATCATACCTTCCTCTTGGGGTTCCCCAACGAACGTGTGAAATACACGCCATCAAGCATATTTTCTGGCGCCGTTGCCGGGGAGATCAAGACACGCTGCAAGGGGAGTCTCCACTTCCCAATCACTTTACTTTGTTTTTGTCTTGCTTTATTTTATTTACTACTTTGTTTGCTGCACTTAAACAAAACACACAAAAATTAGTTGCTAGTTTTACTTTATTTACTGTCTTGCTCTCTATATCAAAAACACAAAAAAATTAGTTACTTGCATTTACTTTATCTAGTTTGTTTTATTTACTACTGCTAAAATGAATACTCCTGAAAATACTAAGTTGTGTGACTTCACAACCACAAATAATAATGATTTCCTATGCACACCTATTGCTCCACCTGCTACTACAGCAGAATTCTTTGAAATTAAACCTGCTTTATTAAATCTTGTCATGAGAGATCAATTTTCTGGTGTTAGTTCTGATGATGCTGCTGCCCATCATAATAATTTTGTTGAATTATGTGAAATGCAAAAGTATAAGGATGTAGATGGTGATATTATTAAATTGAAATTGTTTCCTTTCTCATTAAGAGGAAGAGCTAAAGATTGGTTGCTATCTCTGCCTAAGAATAGTATTGATTCATGGACTAAATGCAAGGATGCTTTTATTGGTAGATATTATCCCCTGCTAAAATTATATCTTTGAGGAGTAGCATAATGAATTTTAAACAAATGGATAATGAACATGTTGCTCAAGCTTGGGAAAGAATGAAATCTGGTTAAAAATTGCCCAACCCATGGACTGACTACTTGGATGATCATCCAAACCTTCTATGCAGGACTAAATTTTTCTTGCGAATTTGGATTCAGCTGCTGGAGGTACCTTTATGTCCATCACTTTGGGGCGGCTACAAAACTTCTTGATGATATGATGATAAATTACTCTGAATGGCACACGGAAAGAGCTCCACAAGGTAAGAAGGTAAATTCTGTTGAAGAATCCTCCTCCTTGAGTGATAAGATTGATGCTATTATGTCTATGCTTGTGAATGATAGGACTAATGTTGATCCTAATAATGTTCCTTTAGCTTCATTGGTTGCCCAAGAAGAACATGTTGATGTAAACTTCATTAAAAATAATAATTTCAACAACAATGCTTATCGGAACAATTCTAGTAATAACTATAGGCCATATCCTTCTGCTAATGGTAATGGTTATGGTAATTCTTATGGGAATTCTTACAACAATAATAGGAGTGTACCCTCTGGTCTTGAAGCTATGCTTAAAGAATTTATTAGTACACAAACTGCTTTTAACAAATCTGTTGAGGAAAAGCTCAATAAAATTGATATTCTTGCTTCTAGAGTTGATAGACTTGCCTCTGATGTTGATCTTTTGAAATTGAAAGTTATGCCTAACAGGGATATTGAAAATAAAATTGTTACTACAGCAAATGCCATCCAAGTTAGAATTAATGATAACATAAGATTAATGGCTGAACTGCGTGCTAGGTGGGATAGAGAAGAAAATGAAAAACTAGCTAAAAAGAATAATGTAGCTAAAGTTTGGACTATTACCACCACTAGCAATGCTAATGCTCCACATGTTGCTGCACCTCCTACTAATAATGGTGAAAGAATTGGTGTTGGCAATGTTTCCACTTCTAGTGCAAAGCGCGCAAAATTACCTGAAACTGCTAAAACTATTTGTGCCTGATAAAACTGCTGAAATTTTTCCAACCTTGGGGATGATAATCCCATTGCTTTAGATTGTAATGATTTAGATTTTGATGATTGCCACATCTCTGAAGTTATAAAGTTCTTACAAAAACTTGCTAAAAGTCCAATGCTAGTGCTATAAATTTGGCTTTCAAAAACATATTACAAATGCTCTCAAAAAAGAAGAGAAAACTAAAACTTGAAACTTCTATTCCTAGAAAGCTAGAAGATGGTTGGGAGCCCATCATTAAAATGAGGGTCAAAGATTTTGATTGTAATGCTTTATGTGATCTTGGTGCAAGTATTTTTGTTATGCCTAAGAAAGTCTATGATATGCTTGACTTGCCACCATTGAAAAATTGTTATTTGGATGTTAATCTCGCTGATAATGCTAAAAGAAACCTTTGGGGAGAGTTGATAATGTTCATATTATGGTTAACAATAACCTTGTCCCCGTTGATTTTGTTGTCTTGGATATTGAATGCAATGCATCTTGTCCCATTATATTGGGAAGACCTTTTCTTCGAACCGTTGGTGCTACTATTGATATGAAGGAAGGTAAAATTAAATATCAATTTCCTCTCAAGAAAGGTATGGAACACTTCCCTAGAAAGAGAATGAAGTTACCTTATGACTCTATTATTAGAGCAAACTATGATGTTGATGCTTCATCTCTTGATGTTACTTGATATACACTTTCTGCGGCTGAAAGGCAAAGAAAAGCGCTTATGGGAGACAACCCATGTTTTTACTACAGTATTTTTGTTTTATATTTGAGTCTTGGAAGTTGTTTACTACTGTAGCAACCTCTCCTTATCTTAGTTTTATGTTTTGTTGTGCCAAGTAAAGTCTTTGATAGTAAAGTAAGTAGTAGATTTGGATTACTGCGCAGTTCGAGATTTCTTTGCTGTCACGAATCTGGGTCTACCTCCCTGTAGGTAGCTCAGAAAATTAAGCCAATTTACGTGCATGATCCTCAGATATGTACGCAACTTTCATTCAATTTGAGCATTTTCATTTGAGCAAGTCTGGTGGCCTAATAAAATCCATATTTACGGACTGTTCTGTTTTGACAGATTCTGCCTTTTATTTCGCATTGCCTCTTTTGCTATGTTGGATGAATTTCTTGATCCATTAATGTCCAGTAGCTTTATGCAATGTCCAGAAGTGTTAAGAATGATTGTGTCACCTCTGAACATGTGAATTTTTATTATGCACTAACTCTCTAATGAGTTGTTTTGAAGTTTGGTGTGAAGGAAGTTTTCAAGGATCAAGAGAGGAGTATGATATACTATGATCCAGAGGAGTGAAAGCTCTAAGCTTGGGGATGCCCCGGTGGTTCACCCTGCATATTCTAAGAAGACTCAAGCGTCTAAGCTTGGGGATGCCCAAGGCATCCCCTTCTTCATCGACAACATTATCAGGTTCCTCCCGTGAAACTATATTTTTATTCCGTCACATCTTATGCACTTTGCTTGGAGCGTCGGTTTGTTTTTGTTTTTTTGTTTTGTTTGAATAAAATGGATCCTAGCATTCACTGTATGGGAGAGACACGCTCCGCTGTAGCATATGGACAAGTATGTCCTTAGGCTCTACTCATAGTATTCATGGCGAAGTTTCTTCTTCGTTAAATTGTTATATGGTTGGAATTGGAAAATGATACATGTAGTTGCTATAATATCTTGGATAATGTGATACTTGGCAATTGTTGTGCTCATGTTTAAGCTCTTGCATCATATACTTTGCACCCATTAATGAAGAAACACTTAGAGCTTGCTAATTTGGTTTGCATATTTGGTTTCTCTAGAGTCTAGATAATATCTAGTATTGAGTTTTGAACAACAAGGAAGACGGTGTAGAGTCTTATAATGTTTACAATATGTCTTTTATGTGAGTTTTGCTGCACCGCTCATCCTTGTGTTTGTTTCAAATAACCTTGCTAGCCTAAACCTTGTATCGAGAGGGAATACTTCTCATGCATCCAAAATCCTTGAGCCAACCACTATGCCATTTGTGTCCACCATATCTACCTACTACATGGTATTTCTCCGCCATTCCAAAGTAAATTGCTTGAGTGCTACCTTTAAAATTCCATCATTCACCTTTGCAATATATAGCTCATGGGACAAATAGCTTAAAACTATTGTGGTATTGAATATGTACTTATGCACTTTATCTCTTATTAAGTTGCTTGTTGTGCGATAACCATGTTTCTGGGGAATCAACTATTCGTTGTTGAATATCATGTGAGTTGCTATGCATGTCCGTCTTGTTCAAGTAAGAGATCTACCACCTTAATGATTAGAGCATGCATATTGTTAGAGAAGAACATTGGGCCGCTAACTAAAGCCATGAATCATGGTGGAAGTTTCAGTTTTGGACACATATCCTCAACCTCATATGAGAATAATAATTGTTGCTACATGCTTATGCATTAAAGAGGAGTCCATTATCTATTGTCCATGTTGTCCCGGTATGGGTGTCTAAGTTGAAGAATGATCAAGCGAGAAATCCAATGCGAACTTTCTCCTTAGACCCTTGTACAGCGGCATGGAAGTACCCCATTGTGACACTTGGTTAAAACATGTGCATTGCGATGATCCGGTAGTCCAAGCTAATTAGGACAGGTGCGGGCACTATTAGTATACTATGCATGAGGCTTGCAACTTGTAAGATATAATGTTCATAACTCATATGCTTTATTACTACCGTTGACAAAATTGTTTCATGTTTTCAAAATAAAAGCTCTAGCACAAATATAGCAATCGATGCTTTCCTCTTTGAAGGACCATTCTCTTTACTTTTATGTTGAGTCGGTTCATCTATCTCTCCACCTCAAGAAGCAAACACTTGTGTGAACTGCATTGATTCCTACATACTTGCATATTGCACTTATTACTCTATGTTGACAATTATCTATGAGATATACATGTTACAAGTTGAAAGCAACCGCTGAAACTTAATCTTCCTTGTGTTGCTTTCAATACCTTTACTTTGATTTATTGCTTTATGAGTTAACTCTTATGCAAGACTTATTGATGCTTGTCTTGAAGTACTATTCATGAAAAGTCTTTGCTTTATGATTCACTTGTTTACTCATGTCATTACCATTGTTTTGATCGCCGCATTCATTACATATGTTTACAAATAGTATGATCAAGTTTATGATGGCATGTCACTTCAGAAATTATCTTTGTTATCGCTTTACTCCGCTCGGACGAGCAGAACTTTGGGGATGCCGATACGTTCCGACGTATCGATAATTTCTATGTTCCATGCCACATTATTGATGATATCTACATGTTTTATGCACACTTTATGTCATATTCGTGCATTTTCTGGAACTAACCTATTAACAAGATGTCGAAGAGCCGCTTTCTTGCTGTTTTTGGTTTCGAAATCCTAGTAACGAAATATTCTCTAATTGGACGAAATCAAGACCCAGGGTCCTATTTTGCCACGAAGCTTGGAAGACCGAAGAGGAGTCGGTGGGGCCACGAGGGCCGCCACCATAGGGCGGCGCGGCCCAGCCTTGGCCGCGCGCCTGTGGTGTGGGGCCCTCGTGTGGCCCCCACGTTGCCCTTCCGCCTACTTAAAGCCTCCGTCGCGAAACCCCCAGTACCGAGAGCCACGATACGGGAACCTTCCGAGACCCCGCCGCAATCCCATCTCGGGGATTCGGAGATCTCCTCCCACTCTGCCGGAGAGGGGATTCATCTCCGGAGGACTCTACACCGCCATGGTCACCTCCGGAGGATGAGTGAGTAGTTCACCTCTGGACTATGGGTCCATGCGTAGCTAGATGGTTGTCTTCTCCTCATTGTGCTTCATTGTTGGATCTTGTGAGCTGCCTAACATGATCAAGATCATCTATCTTAATACTATATGTTGTGTTTGTCGGGATCCGATGGATAGGGAATACCATGTTATGTTAATTATCAAGTTATTACATATGTGTTGTTTATGATCTTGCATGCTTTCCGTTATTAGTAGAGGCTCTGGCCAAGTTTTTGCTCTTAAGAGGGAGTATTTATGCTCGATAGTGGGTTCATGCCTGCATTGACACCGGGATGGTGAAAAAGTTCTAAGGTTGTGTGTGTCGTTGCCACTAGGGATAAAACATTGGCGCTATGTCCGAGGATGTAGTTGTTGATTACATTACACCATACTTAATGCAATTGTTGTTGCTTTGCAACTTAATACTGAAGGGGTTCGGATGATAACCCGAAGGTGGACTTTTTAGGCATAGATGCATTGGATGGCGGTCATGTACTTTGTCGTAATGCCCAATTAAATCTCACTATACTTATCATATCATGTATGCGCATTGTTATGCCCTCTCTATTTGTCAATTGCCCACTGTAATTTGTTCACCCAACATGCTTTTATCTTATGGGAGAGACACCTCTAGTGAACCGTGGACCCCGGTCCATTCTTTTATAACTGAAATACAAATCTGCCGCAATACTTGTTCTTTCTGTTTTCTTGCAAACAATCATCTTCCACACAATACGGTTAACCCTTTGTTACAGCAAGCGGTGAGATTGACAACCTCAGCATTCGTTGGGGCAAAGTACTTGGTTGTGTTGTGCAGTTCCACGTTGGCACCGGAATCCGTGTTGCGCCGCACTACATCCCGCCGCCATCAACCTTCAACGTGCTTCTTGGCTCCTCCGGTTCGATAAACCTTGGTTTCTTTCTGAGGGAAAACTTACTGCTGTGCGCATCATACCTTCCTCTTGGGGTTCCCCAACGAACGTGTGAAATACACGCCATCATGCGACGCCACCACCCCAACCCCACCCGCCGCCATCCCGCCGCAGCGCCGCAGTAGTCGTTGTCGCCGCGCGGGAGAGCAAGATCGTACTCGGGCTTGGCTCCGCTGCGTACCTGCCGACTGTTTTGGGGCCACACATTGCCGGTTGCGCCGCCCTTCCGCGGCGCCCACGACCTGTTCGGTCAATTGCGCCGGTAGGTTTCTTCTCCTATTTTCGGCGCTATTTGTGCGCGGCCATTGATCAACAGTTCGTACCCACGCAGATGGAGATGTGGCATATGGTGGGGAAGTTCCGCGCGGAGGTCGTTGACTCCTCTTCCGACGACGAGTCCGATCAGTCGCAGAGACATTGGCAACTACTGCGGCTCCATGATCCACGAGTTCACCTCAAACCCGGGGCCGCTGCCGGGGCTCTGGAAGGAGGCGCTCCAAAAACACTGTCGTGCAACAGTGGCAAGGCCCGCCTCCACAAGGACTACTTCCACCTCACCAATCCGGTGTTCCCGGAAAAAGTGTTCCGGCGCCGGTACAGGATGTCAAGGGACCTGTTCTTGGTCATTCTACGCGGCGTCAGAAACTATGACCCCTACATCCAATGCAGGCCCGATGCAACATGTGCGCTAGGCTTTACCTCCTACCAAAAATTCTCCGCGGCTATTGATACGTCTCAAAGGTATCTATAATTTCTTATGTTCCATGCTACTTTTATGATGATACTCACATGTTTTATACACATTATATGTCATATTTATGCGTTTTCGAACTAACCTATTGCCAGAGCGAAGGGCGCTGTTTTTGCTGTTTTGGTTTGAAATCCTAGAAAGGAAATATTCTCGAATCGGACGAAATCAACGCCCAACATCCTATTTTTCCTAAGCTCCTAGAAAGAGGGCCAGAGGGAGCAGAGGGGGCCCCACCCCACAGGCGGCGCGGCCAGGGGCTAGTGTGTGGCCCCCGTGGCCCCCCGACTCCGCCTCTTCGCCTATTTAGTCGTCCCTGACCTAAATCCTCGACCACGTTCGACGAAACCAGAGAAAACCTTCCGAGCCGCCGCCATCGCGAAACTCCAATCGGGGACAGGGTCTGCTCCGCTCACGGATGGGGAATTGCCCTGAGTCATCTCCACCGCCGTCTCCACCGCCATCTTCACCGCCATTGTCTCCATGATGAGGAGGAGTAATTCACTCCCGGGCCTGTACCGTTGGCTATGTGGTTCATCTCTCTTTATGTGATCTAGTTGAATATCATCTATGTGCTACTCTAGTGATGTTATTAAAGTACTCTATTCCTCCCTCCACGGTGTAATGGTGACGGTGTGCATCGTGTAGTACTTGGCGTAGTCTATGATCATAATCTCTTGTAGGTTATGGAGTTAATTATTACTATGATAGTATTGATGTGATCTATGCCTCCTTCATAGTGTGATGGTGACAGTGTGCATGCTATGTTAGTTCTCGGTGTAATTGTGTTGATCTATCTTGCACTCTAAGGTTATTTAAACATGAATATCGAATATTGTGGAGCTTGTTAACTCCGGCATTGAGGGTTCGTGTAATCCTACAGTTAGTGTGTTCATCATCCAACAAGAGGGTGTAGAGTGGTTCTATTATGTGATCATTGTTGAGAGTGTCCACTAGTGAAAGCAGGATCCCCGGGCCTTGCTTCCAAGCATCGAATCTCCGTTTGTTTACTGTTTTGTTGCATGTTTACTCACTGCCATATTTTATTCAGATTGCTATTACCACTCATACTCATCCATATTACTTGCATCTGACTATCTCTTCTCCGAACTAGTGCACCTATACATCTGACAAGTGTATTAGGTGTGTTGGGGACACAAGAGACTTCTTGCATTGTGATCGCAGGGTTGCATGAGAGGGATATCTTTGACCTCTTCCTCCCTGAGTTCGATAAACCTTGGTGATCCACTTAAGGAAACTTGTTGTTGTTCTACAAACCTCTGCTCTTGGAGGCCCAACACTCTACAAGAATAGAAGCACCGTAGACATCAAGCTATTTTCCGGCGCCGTTGCGGGAGGAAAGGTAAACTCACACACCGGACCCCGGCAACTAAGCCACTTTTCTGGCGTCGTTGCCGAGGAAAGGTAAAGGTACTCACACTCCGGATCTCTACTAAGCTATTTTGCCGTTGTAAGTACTCGAAGCTATTTCCTTTAGATCCTGCAATTGCATCTTTTTGTTTCTTGTTTTACACTAGTTAGGCATAATGGAATACAACTATGAGCTTTTTAATTTATTTCCTAAGTTAAGACATGAATTGTGTGATGCGAAAATTAAAGAACCTATGGAGCCTCAATTGCATGCTAGTAGCAATGTTATTAGTATGAACGCAATCACTGCTAATGCTATGGATAAGTCTAAGCTTGGGGAAGCTAGTTTTTGATCTTTTAGTTTCCCATCTTTAGGGGAGAAAATTTGTTCTGATAATGCTTTATCTCCCATATGCGATAACTCTAATGATGCTTGTCCACCAACTGCAAGTACTGCTTTCAAGATACCCATGAAAATTATTGAACGTGTGATGGCGTGTAACTCACACGTTCGTTGGGAACCCCAAGAGGAAGGTATGATGCGCACAGCAGCAAGTTTTCCCTCAGAAAGAAACCAAGGTTTATCGAACCAGAGGAGCCAAGAAGCACGTTGAAGGTTGATGGCGGCGGGATGTAGTGCGGCGCAACACCAGGGATTCCGCGCCAACGTGGAACCTGCACAACACAAACAAAGTACTTTGCCCCAACGAAACAGTGAGGTTGTCAATCTCACCGGCTTGCTGTAACAAAGGATTAACCGTATTGTGTGAAGATGATTGTTTGCAAGAAAACAAAACAAATATTGAGATTGTATTTAGTAAAGAATGGACCGGGGTCCACAGTTCACTAGAGGTGTCTCTCCCATAAGATAAAAGCATGTTGGGTGAACAAATTACAGTCGGGCAATTGACAAATAGAGAGGGCACCGCAATGCACATACATGGCATGATAAATATAGTGAGATTTAATTGGGCATTACGACAAAGTACATGACCGCCATCCAACCGCATCTATGCCTAAAAAGTCCACCTTCGGTTATCATCCGAACCCCTCCGGTATTAAGTTGCAAGCAGGACAATTGCATTAAGTATGGTGCGTAATGTAATCAATAACTACATCCTTAGACATAGAATCAATGTTTTATCCCTAGTGGCAACAGCACAACACAACCTTAGAACTTTCTCTCACTGTCCCAGGTATCAATGTAGGCATGAACCCACTATCGAGCATAAATACTCCCTCTTGGAGTTACTAGCATCAACTTGGCCGAGCCTCTAATAACGGAGAGCATGCAAGATCATAAACAACACATAAGTAACAACTTGATAATCACCATAACATAGTATTCTCTATCCATCGGATCCCGACAAACACAACATATAGAATTACAGATAGATGATCTTGATCATGTTAGGCAGCTCACAAGATCCAACAATGAAGCACATAAGGAGAAGACAACCATCTAGCTCTGCTGGACCCATAGTCCAGGCGAACTACTCACTCATCACTCCGGAGGCGACCATGGCGGTGTAGAGTCCTCCGGGAGATGAATCCCCTCTCGGCAGGGTGCCGGACGATCTCCTGAATCCCCGAGATGGGATTGGCGGTGCGTCTCTGGAAGGTTTTCCGTATCGTGGCTCCTCGTCCTGGGGGTTTCGCGACGGAGGCTATTTGTAGGCGGAAGGGTAGGTCAGGAGGCGGCACGAGGGGCCACACCATAGGTCGGCGCGCCAGGGCCGGCCGCGCCGCCCTATGGTGGCGGCGCCTCGCCCCTCGTTCTCCTCTGGTCTTGGAAGCTTGTGGCAAAATAGGACTGGCGTTGATTTCGTCCAATTCGAGAATATTTCCTTACTAGGATTTCTGAAACCAAAAACAGCAAAAACAGAATCGTTCTTCGGCATCTTGTTAATAGGTTAGTTCCAGAAAATGCACGAATATGACATAAAGTGTGCATAAAACATGTAGATATCATCAATAATGTGGCATGGAACATAAGAAATTATCGATACGTTGGACGTATCGACATCCCCAAGCTTAGTTCTGCTCGTCCCGAGCAGGTAAAACGATAACAAAGATAATTTCTGAAGTGACATGCCATCATAATCTTGATCATACTATTTGTAAGCATATGTAATGAATGCAGCGATCAAAACAATGGTAATGACATGAGTAAACAAGTGAATCATAAAGCAAAGACTTTTCATGAATAGTACTTCAAGAGAAGCATCAATAAGTCTTGCATAAGAGTTAACTCATAAAGCAATAAATCAAAGTAAAGGTATTGAAGCAACACAAAGGAAGATTAAGTTTCAGCGGTTGCTTTCAACTTATAACATGTATATCTCATGGATAATTGTCAACATAGAGTAATATAACAAGTGCAATATGCAAGTATGTAGGAATCAATGCACAGTTCACACAGTGTTTGCTTCTTGAGGTGGAGAGAGATAGGTGAACTGACTCAACATAAAAGTAAAAGATAGGTCCTTCAAAGAGGAAAGCATCGTTGCTATATTTGTGCTAGAGCTTTTATTTTGAAAACATGAAACAATTTTGTCAACGGTAGTAATAAAGCATATGAGTTATGTAAATTATATCTTACAAGTTGCAATCATGCATAGTATACTAATAGTGCCCGCACCTTGTCCTACTTAGCTTGGACTACCTGATCATCGCAATGCACATGTTTTAACCAAGTGTCACAATGGGGTACCTCCATGCATGTACAAGGGTCTAAGGAGAAAGTTCGCATTGGATTTCTCGCTTTGATCATTCTTCAACTTAGACACCCTTACCGGGACAACATGAACAACAGATAATGGACTCCTCTTTAATGCATAAGCATGTAGCAACAATTATTATTCTCACATGAGATTTGAGGATATGTGTCCAAAACTGAAACTTCCACCATGATTCATGGCTTTAGTTAGCGGCCCAATGTTCTTCTCTAACAATATGCATGCTCTAATCATTAAGGTGGTAGATCTCTCTTACTTCACAAGACGGACATGCATAGCAACTCACATGATATTCAACAAAGAGTAGTTGATGGCGTCCCCAGGACATGGTTATCGCACAACAAGCAACTTAATAAGAGATAAAGTGCATAAGTACATATTCAATACCACAATAGTTTTTAAGGCTATTTTGTCCCATGAGCTATATATTGCAAAGGCGAATGATGGAATTTTAAAGGTAGCACTCAAGCAATTTACTTTGGAATGGCGGAAAAATACCATGTAGTAGGTAGGTATGGTGGACACAATTGGCATAGTGGTTGGCTCAAGTATTTTGGATGCATGAGAAGTATTCCTCTCGATACAAGGTTTAGGCTAGCAAGGTTTATTTGAAACAAACACAAGGATGAACCGGCGCAGCAAAACTCACATAAAAGACATATTGTAAACATTATAAGACTCTACACCGTCTTCCTTGTTGTTCAAAACTCAATACTAGATATTATCTAGACTCTAGAGAAACCAAATATGCAAACCAAATTAGCAAGCTCTAAGTATTTCTTCATTAATGGGTGCAAAGTATATGATGCAAGAGCTTAAACATGAGCACAACAATTGCCAAGTATCACATTATCCAAAATATCATAGCAATTAATACATGTAGCATTTTCCAATTCCAACCATATAACAATTTAACGAAGAAGAAACTTCGCCATGAATATTATGAGTAAAGCCTAAGGACATATTTGTCCATATGCAACAGCGGAGCGTGTCTCTCTCCCACAAAGTGAATGCTAGGATCCAACTTTATTCAAACAAAACAAAAACGAAAACAAACCGACGCTCCAAGCAAAGTGCATAAGATGTGTGGAATAAAAATGTAGTTTCAGGGGAGGAACCTGATGATGTTGTCGATGAAGAAGGGGATGCCTTGGGCATCCCCAAGCTTAGACGCTTGAGTCTTCTTAAAATATGCAGGGGTGAACCACGGGGCATCCCCAAGCTTAGAGCTTTCACTCCTCTTGATCATAGTATATCATACTCCTCTCTTGATCCTTGAAAACTTCCTTCACACCAAACTTCAAGCAAACTCATTAGAGGGTTAGTGCACAATAAAAATTTACATGTTCAGAGGTGACACAATCATTCTTTACACTTCTGGACATTGCATAAAGCTACTGGACATTAATGGATCAAAGAAATTCATCCAACATAGCAAAAGAGGCAATGTGAAATAAAAGGCAGAATCTGTCAAAACAGAACAGTTCGTAAAGACGAATTTTAAAATGGCACCAGACTTGCTCAAATGGAAAAACTCAAAACTAATGAAAGTTGCGTACATATCTGAGGATCACTCACGTAAATTGGCATAATTTTCTGAGTTACCTACAGAGAATTAGGCCCAGATTCGTGACAGCAAAGAAATCTGTTTCTGCGCAGTAATCCAAATCTAGTATGAACCTTACTATAGAGACTTTACTTGGCACAAAAACATGATAAGGAGAGGTTGCTACAGTAGTAAACAACTTCCAAGACTCAAATATAAAACAAAGTACTGTAGTAAAAACATGGGTTGTCTCCCATAAGCGCTTTTCTTTAACGCCTTTCAGCTAGGCGCAGAAAGTGTATATCAAGTATTATCAAGAGATGGAGCATTGATATCATAAGCTCCCCCATCTGTAGTGGTACTAAGGGCTTTGTCAATTTTAGGCCTATAATAATATTTCTTTGGTTTAGGCACTTTAGAGGCATACATGAACTTTTGCTCCTTACCCACATAAGCTTTTTCTCTAAACTTTATAGATGAAAAGGTTGAACCCAAGGTTCCCATAGCTTTTTCAAGTTCACCAATCCTATTGATTTGATCATCATGGATAACACAAGTTCCTAGGACACTAATTCTTTCATCAATTCCTCCTAAGGATTTATCAAGTTCATCAGTTTTATCAAGTAACATTTCCAACTTAGTTTCAACACTTGGAAAATTTGTCTCTATGGTTTCCAATTTTTTCATAACATCCTCAAGTGAGGTTTCAATTTTAGTTTCATTAACAGGTGGTGTTCCAAATAAACTCTCAATAATGCAACTAGCTTCTAAAGCGGGAGCGCCTAGGAAGTTACCTCCCGCGAGACAATCAAGAACATATCTATTCCAGCTAGAGATACCAACATAAAAATTCCTGAGTAGGATAGTGGTGGAGTGTTTCTTAGTGCACCTATTATGGGCATCCCTAATTCTATACCAAGCATCTTTTAAACATTCTCCCCCTTGTTGCTTAAATGAACGAACTTCAACTTCAGGATTACTCATTTTAGCAGTAGTAAATAAAGCAAACTAGATAAAATAAATGCAAGTAACTAATTTTTTGTGTTTTTGATATAGAGAGCAAGACAGTAAATAAAGTAAAACTAGCAACTAATTTTTTTGTGTTTTAATATAATGCAGCAAACAAAGTAGTAAATAAAATAAAGCAAGACAAAAACAAAGTAAAGAGATTGAGAAGTGGAGACTCCCCTTGCAGCGTGTCTTGATCTCCCCGCATGCGAAAAGAGCTTGATGGCGTGTAACTCACGTTCGTTGGGAACCCCAAGAGGAAGGTATGATGCGCACAGCAAGTTTTCCCTCAGAAAGAAACCAAGGTTTATCGAACCAGGAGGAGCCAAGAAGCACGTTGAAGGTTGATGGCGGCGATGTAGTGCGGCGCAACACCAGGGATTCCGGCGCCAACGTGGAACTGCACAACACAAACAAAGTACTTTGCCCCAACGGTGGTTGTGTCAATCTCACCGGCTTGCTGTAACAAAGGATTAACCGTATTGTGTGGAAGATGATTGTTTGCAAGAAAACAGAAAACAAGTATTGGAGATTGTATTTCAGATAAAAGAATGGACCGGGTCCACAGCTCACTAGAGGTGTCTCTCCCATAAGATAAAAGCATGTTGGGTGAACAAATTACAGTCGGGCAATTGACAAATAGAGAGGGCACCGCAATGCACATACATGGCATGATAAATATAGTGAGATTTAATTGGGCATTACGACAAAGTACATAGACCGCCATCCAATGCATCTATGCCTAAAAAGTCCACCTTCAGGTTATCATCCGAACCCCTCCGTATTAAGTTGCAAAGCAACAGACAATTGCATTAAGTATGGTGCGTAATGTAATCAATAACTACATCCTTAGACATAGAATCAATGTTTTATCCCTAGTGGCAACAGCACAACACAACCTTAGAACTTTCTGTCACTGTCCCAGGTATCAATGTAGGCATGAACCCACTATCGAGCATAAATACTCCCTCTTGGAGTTACTAGCATCAACTTGGCCAGAGCCTCTACTAATAACGGAGAGCATGCAAGATCATAAACAACACATAAGTAACAACTTGATAATCACCATAACATAGTATTCTCTATCCATCGGATCCCGACAAACACAACATATAGAATTACAGATAGATGATCTTGATCATGTTAGGCAGCTCACAAGATCCAACAATGAAGCACATAAGGAGAAGACAACCATCTAGCTACGCTATGGACCCATAGTCCAGGGGTGAACTACTCACTCATCACTCCGGAGGCGACCATGGCGGTGTAGAGTCCTCCGGAGATGAATCCCTCTCCGGTGCCGGAGGCGATCTCCTGAATCTCCCGAGATGGGATTGGCGGCTGCGTCTCGGAAGGTTTTCCGTATCGTGGCTCTCGGCTGGGGTTTCGCGCGGAGGCTATTGTAGGCGGAAGGGTAGGTCGGGGAGCGGGGCCCACACCATAGGTCGGCGCGGCCAGGGCCGGGCCGCGCCCCATGGTGGCGGCGCCCGTGGCCCCGTCTCCTCTTCGGTCTTGGAAGCTTCGTGGCAAAATAGGACCCTGGCGTTGATTTCGTCCAATTCCGAGAATATTTCCTTACTAGGATTTCTGAAACCAAAAACAGCAGCAGCTGGCTCTTCGGCATCTTGTTAATAGGTTAGTTCCAGAAAATGCACGAATATGACATAAAGTGTGCATAAAACATGTAGATATCATCAATAATGTGGCATGGAACATAAGAAATTATCGATACGTTGGAGACGTATCAACGTGTTATTGATAACCGCTATGAAGGGGATGGAACTGTCCATCCTGGAGATCATTTATTGTTTTTGCATGGATTATGCGGGTTATTCAAGTGTGCAGGTATCTCTATGGATGAAGTAAGGAAGAAGCTATTCTCTTTTTCGCTGTCTGGTAAAGCGGCGCATTGGTATAAATTGTTGAAGAATAGTCATTCTCTTGGTTGGGAGGAAATTGTACCTCTCTTTTATTCTAAATTTTATCCTCCTCATGAAGTGCATATTGATAGGAATTATATTTATAACTTTTATCCTCGTGATGGAGAGAGTATTTCTCAAGCATGGGGGAGATTGAAGTCACTAATGCTCAAATGTCCCATTCATGAGCTCCCCCGTAATGTTATTGTTAACAATTTTTATGCGAGGCTTTCAGGACAACACAAGGACTATCTGGATGCCTGCTCAGAGGGATCTTTCACAAGCAAGGAGGTTGAAGCAAGGTGGGATCTTCTTGATCAGATTGAGGAGAATACTGAAGGATGGGAGAACAACAAAGGTGAAGAGTCAGGTATAAATTATGATTATGAATGCATTGAAGCTTTTATGGATACTGATAAATTTCGAGATATGAGTGCTACTTATGGTCTTGACTCTCAAGTTGCTGCAAATCTTTATAAAGCCTTTGCTTCTCATTTTGAATTGCCTAAAAAGAATTTTTATAAGTATCATGAACCTTTTAAAGAGGCTTGCATGAAGGATGAAATTGTTGTTAATGATTGCAATAAGCATGCTCAAACTCCTAAGAATGCTATTTCCTATAAGCACGTTAATTTTTGTGGAATGCATAGACCTTGTGGAATTAATCAAATCAAAGATGAATATTGTATCCATCATATTAATGAAAAAACTAGAAAGTGGGCTAGGGCTCTAGATGATCTTGGTAAAAAAGTTTGTGCCCTCTATCCTTTTATTTGTGAAATTTGCCATGAAGTGGGTCATTTTAATTTTCAATGCTCCACCAATGATAATTTGAACCCAATGAGTGCTGCAAATTTGTATTGTGATGATGAAATTACTCCTAATCAGCATGATGAACTCACTTTATTTTTGTGGTGTGAAGAGTTATCAAGGAAAATTTCTTTGTTAGATATTAATGATCTTGATATTGATGATGTCCTGCATGGGTGTTTTTCTTATTGCATTGATAATAGCCATACAAATACTTACATACAAAATATTTTAGAAGATGACACCTTGCCAAAATATGATAGGACCGCTGTGTGTTTTGAACTAATTAATGAAAAGGAGGAATCCTCCCAAGTTTCTTCTATTGTTTCTGAAAGTAAATCAGGTTATGCGGACAAGCCACCCTTCAAGCCTCTTCCTCCTAAAGAAGGGAACGAGGAGAAGGAGGAGAAGAAGAAGAAGGGAACGAAGAAGAAGAAGAAGAAGAAGAAGAAGAAGAAGAAGGAGAATAAAGAGAAAGAGGTAACGGCATATCCCCGCGTGAATGAGATAACGCTAGGTAACCGTAAGTATGTTGCTCCTAATGATTATTATGATAATGAATCTGAATACAATGATCTTCATATGCCCTTTACATACATTAGTGATCATGATTTGAATGAGCACACTACTTTTGATATTGCAAATCTCTGGGAAACTAATTCTGAAAATGATGATGATAATAATTGCCATAATATCAGTGCTATCCATGCTTCCTCCCATAATGATATAGAAAGCTCTAAGCTTGGGGAAGAGGTGTTTGAAAATCCTTTTGCTACTGATCATTATGTGTTTGATACATCTCCTTCTAATAACAATGATGGTATGGTCACAGATAAACCGACTGTGAAAGATAACTATTATATTTCTTATGATGACACTGTGCCTCCGACCTTTAATGATTATTATAAAGAATGCTATGATATAGGTTATAACTATCCTTATGAAACTTGTCATAGTTATGATTGGATTACCAAAAACAATTCCCTTAATATGCAACTTGTTTACCATGTTCAAATTCTTGATAATAATCCTGCTCCAATTACTATTAATGAGAAGAATTCTTCTTATGCCAAAATTAATGATACTTCTATGCATATGAACCATGATAAGAATGTTTTAAGTGATGGGTATATTGTGGATTTCATCAATGATGCTACTGAAAGTTATTATGAGAGAGGGAAACATGGGTATATGCATCTTAATAATATTAAGTTTCCCCTCTTTATGTTGAGAATCTTGAAGTTACTCGTGTTTTATCCTCTTATGCTTGTCACTTTGTTCTTCATGAATTCATTTGTGTACAAGATTCCTTTTCATAGGAAGCATGTTAGGCTTAAATTTGTTTTGAATTTGCCTCTTGATGCTCTCTTTTGCTTCAAATACCATTTCTTGCGATTGCACCATTAAAACTGTTGAGCCCATCTTAATGGCTATAAAGAAAGAACTTCATGGGAGATAACCCATGTGTTTATTTTGCTACAGTACTTTTATTTTGTATTTGAGTCTTGGAAGTTGTTACTACTGTAGCAACCTCTCCTTATCTTAGTTTTGTTGCATTGTTGTGCCAAGTAAAGTCTTTGATAGTAAGGTTCAAACTAGATTTGGATTACTGCGCAGAAACAGATTTCTTGCTGTCACGAATCTGGGCCTAATTCTCTGTAGGTAACTCACAAAATTATGCCAATTTACGTGAGTGATCCTCAGATATGTACGCAACTTTCATTAAATTTGAGCATTTTCATCTGAGCAAGTCTGGTGCCATTTTAAAATTCGTTTTACGGACTGTTCTGTTTTGACAGATTCTGCCTTTTATTTCGCATTGCCTCTTTTGTTATGTGGGATGGATTCCTTTGTTCCATTGACTTCCAGTAGCTTTGGGCAATGTCCAGAAGTGTTAAGAATGATTGTGTCACCTCTGAATGATATGTCTCCAACGTATCCATAATTTCTGATGTTCCATGCTTGTTTTATGACAATACTTACATGTTTTGCTTGCACTTTATAATGTTTTCATGCATTTTCTGGAACTAACCTATTAACAAGATGCCACAGTGCCAGTTCCTGTTTTCTGCTGTTTTGGTTCCAGAAAGGCTGTTCGGGCAATATTCTCGGAATCGGACGAAATCAACGCCAAACATCTTATTTTTCTCGGAAGCATCCAGAACACCGAAGGAGAGTCGGAGAGGGGCCAGGGGGCCACCACACAACATGGCGGCGCGGCCCCAGGCCTGGCCGCGCCGGCCTACTGTGAGGGGGGCCCAGGCACCCTCCGACTCTGTCTCTTCGCCTATAAGCCCTTTCGACCTAAAAACGCGATACCAATTGACGAAACTCCAGAAAGACTCCGGGCGCCGCCGCCGCGCGAAACTCAATTCGGGGACAGTCTGTCGGCACCTGCCGGGACAGTGCCCGGAAGCCATCTCCATCGACGCCATCGCCTCCATCATGCTCCGTGAGTAGTTCCCCCATGGACTACGGGTTCTAGCTAGCTAGTGGTACTCTCTATCCCATGTACTTCAATACAATGATCTCATGAGCTGCCTTACATGATTGAGATCCATCTGATGTAATCGGTGTTGTGTTTGTTGGGATCCGATGGATGATACATTATGATTAGTCTATCTATAAAGTTTGTGAAGTTATTGTTGCTGCAATCTTGTTATGCTTAATGCTTGTCACTAGGGCCCGAGTGGCATGATCTTAGATTTAAGCTCTATACTTATTGCTTAGATTGTATCTACAAGTTGTATGCACATGTCACTGTCCGGAACCAAAGGCCCCGTGTGAGAAATCGGGACAACCGGAGGGGATGGCGGTGATGTGAGGATCACATGTTTTCACCAAGTGTTAATGCTTTGCTCCGGTACTCTATTAAAAGGAGTACCTTAATATCCAGTAGATTCCCTTGAGGCCCGGCTGCCACCGGCTGGTAGGACAAAAGATGTTGTGCAAGTTTCTCATTGCGAGCATGTACGACTATATATGGAAAACATGCCTACATGATTAATGATCTTGATGTTCTAACTTAATGCTTTGATTCCTATCAATTGCCCAACTGTAATTTGTTCACCCGACACTTGTTATTGGAGAGTTACCACTAGTGTAGATCGCTGGGAACCCCGGTCCATCTCTCATCATCATATACTTGTTCTACATGTCATTGGAAGTAGTATCAACTATTTTCTGGTGCCATTGCTCTCATATTTCTATTACTGTATATTCTGTTACTCTGCTCTCATATTACTGCACTTTCATATCACCCCTGTTACTAGTGCTTTTCAGGTGCAATTGACAACTCAGTTGTTAAGGCTTATAAGTATTCTTTACCTCCCTTGTGTCGAATCAATAAATTTGGGTTTTACTTCCCTCGAAGGCGATCCCCTATACTTGTGGGTTATCAAGACTGTTTCTGGCGCCGTTGCCGGGGAGGCATAGCTCTACTCATAAGTTCACTGGGAGTACACTCTACCTCTCTCTCTATTTTATTTTATTTTGTTTTGCTTAGTTTACTTTTGTCTAGTTTATTTGTGCTTAGTTTATTTTTGTCTAGTATTATTTTGCTTAGTTTACTTCTGTCTAGTTTGTTTTTGTCTTGTTTTATTTTCCCTATATACCCGAAAATCCATAAAAATTTGAAAAACCTAAAAATTAAAAACTGCTATTATGGGAGAACCTACAACCTACTTGGAGCTTATAGAATATTATAATAATTATAGAGAATCAAGAGCGGGAAAAGTTATGAGTGCTGTGATAGAAAAATTGAATACAATTGCTAAAATCTTGCTTAAACGCCATGATATAAACTGTTGCTCTCAACAGGACACTAAACATCTTAAATTTCAATGTGGCTTTAGTGAGGAATTTTTAATTAAGAACTATAATCAGAATAGCTATATTCATTTTGGGTTTGAAGAGGTAGAACAATTTGTCATATTTATGGGAGCCTCTGAGATAGAATCCTTCATGGTTAAAAATTATGAAACTTGTGTTGTTTGTAAGGACCTTAAAGATTATGTCTCTTCTATCCTTAATTTTTGCAATGAAAGTTACACTGATAATCCTTATATCATTGATTATAAAGAGAGACTCATTAATGCACAAGAATGCACTCACAATTTGCAGGGACCTGTGGAAGAAGAAATTGATGAACCTGAAAGCTCATTGGATGAAAAAGAGGAGGAAATTGATGAACCTGAAAGCTCATTGGATGAAAAAGAAGATGAGAGTGATGAACAAAAGGAGGAAGAATGGATTAGCTACCCATGCCAACCTTCTAATGAGAGTAACTCTTTATCTCTTACACTATTTGATTGTCCTCCATGCTTACCGAAAGAGGTTGAATGTTATGTTCCTGTGGATTCTCTTGAAATATTTCCTATGAGTAAAACTTGTGAGAATAATTATGCTCCTGTTATCTATGATAATCCATACTATTTTGATAAATCTTATGATAATGCTTTGTTTGTGCCTGATGTCGAAATGCATGGTACTAAAGAATTTTGCGTAGCAAATGTTTATGATAAAGCTCTTGATGATGGTCCTATGTTACTTGATAATATTAATTGTACTACTAATGAAAATGGGATTGGAGAGGTCTTGACATTATATATGAGTCCCATATCTCTTGAGATTGATCAACCATCTTGTTATATTATTGATAAAAGTGTGTTTGAAAGTTTTAATCCCACTATTTTTGAGCTTGATAAAAATTATGTGTTTTTGAATCATGAAAAGTATGCTGCATGTGATAGTTATATTGTTGAGTTTATCTATGAAGCTACTGAAAATTATTATGAGAGAGGAAAATATGGTTGTAGAAATTTGCATGGTACTAAAACACCTCTCTATATGCTGAAACTTTTGAAGTTACTCTTGTTTTATCTTCTTATGCTTGTCACTTTGTTCTTCATGAATTTATTTGTGTACAAGATTCCTATGCATAGGAAGTGGGTTAGACTTAAATTTGTTTTGAATTTGCTTCTTGATGCTTTTATTTGCTTCAACTCTTATTTCTTGCGAGTGCATCATTAAAATTTGCTGAGCCCATCTTAATGGCTATAAAGAAAGCACTTCTTAGGAGATAACCCATGTGTTTATTTTGCTACTGTTTTGTTGAGTCTTGGAAGTTATTACTACTGTAGCAACCTCTCCTTATCTTTATTTTATTGCAATGTTGTGCCAAGTAAAGTCTCTAATAGAAGGTTGATGCTAGATTTGGATTTCTGCGCAGAAACAGATTTCTATCTGTCACGAATCTGGGCTGTTTTCTCTGTATGTTACTCAGAAAAATATGACAATTTACGTGCGTGTTCCTCAGATATGTACGCAACTTTCATTAGTTTTGAGTTTTCTGATTTGAGCAACGGAAGTACCTGTTTAAAATTCGTCTTACTGGCTGTTCTTTTGGTAGATTCTGTCTCTGTTTTTTGCATTGTCTCTTGCGGACTTTAAGTGAGGCTTTCTAGACGTGGAGAGCTGTAGCTAATGTTTTATTGAGTTCTTGCAATGTGTCACTACAGGACCAAGGTGGATTCAAGTTTTTTAAGTACTAACCCCTCTAATGAAGTTTATGAAAAGTTTGGTGTGAAGGAAGTTTTCAAGGGTCAAGAGAGGAGGATGATATATGATCAAGAAGAGTGAAAAGCCTAAGCTTGGGGATGCCCCGTGGTTCATCCCTGCATATTTCAAGAAGACTCAAGCGTTAAGCTTGGGGATGCCCAAGGCATCCCCTTCTTCATCAACTTATCAGGTTTCTTCTATTGAAACTATATTTTTATTCGGTCACATCTTATGTGCTTTACTTGGAGCGTCTGTGTGCTTTTATTTTTGTTTTTGTTTGAATAAGATCGGATCCTAGCAATCCTTGTTTGGGAGAGAGACACGCTCCGCTTTTTCATATGAACACTTGTTCTTCGTTTTACTTTTAATGTTCAATGATAAAAGTTGGAAGCTACATCACTTATGGTTATTTGGTTGGAAACAGAAAATGCCTCATATTGTCTTGAATAATTTGACACTTGGCAATTGTTTTGAGCTCTCAAGTAGATTATGATTAAGTTTTTTCATGTAGTTTAAACCTATTAGTGGAGAACTACTGTAGAGCTTGTTGAAATTGGTTTGCATGATTGGTCTCTCTTAAGGTCTAGATATTTTCTGTAAAAGTGTTTGAGCAACAAGGAAGACAGTGTAGAGAGTATTATAATGCTTGCAATATGTTCTTATGTAAGTTTTGTGTACCGGTTCATACTTGTGTTTGCTTCAAATAACCTTGCTAGCCCAAAGCCTTGTACTGAGAGGGAATGCTTCTCGTGCATCCAAAACCTTCACCAACCACTATGCCATTTGTGTCCACCATACCTACCTACTACATGGTATTTCTCCGCCATTCCAAAGTAAATTGCTTGAGTGCTACCTTTAAACAATTCAAAATTTATCACCTCTGATTTGTGTCAATGTTTAATAGCTCATGAGGAAGTATGTGGTGTTTATCTTTCAATCTTGTTGGGCAACTTTCACCAATGGACTAGTGGCTTCATCCGCTTATCCAATAACTTTGCAAAAAGAGCTGGCAATGGGATTCCCAGTCCCAAATTAATTAACAAAAATAGACACTCCTCCATGGTATGTGATTGTTGGACGGCACCCGAAGGATTCGGTTAGCCATGGCTTGAGAAAGCAAAGGTGGGGAGGAGTGTCATCATAATAAAACTAAAATAAAAAGGCACTCCTTCATGGTATGAGATTGTTGGCAGGCACCCGAGGATTCGGTTAGCCATGGTTTGTGAAAGAAAGGTTGGAAGGAGTGCCACACAAAAATAAAAATAAAATGGGAGCCGCTCTTTGAAGGTTTGTCTGGCAAGGGGGTTAGAGTGCCCACTACCATTCGTTGACAACAACAAACACCTCTCAAAACTTTACTTTTATGTTCTCTTTATGTTTTCAAAACCAAAGCTCTAGCACAAATATAGCAATCAATGCTTCCCTCTGCGAAGGGCCATTCTTTTACTTTATGTTGAGTCAGTTTACCTACTTCCTTCCATCTTAGAAGCAAACACTTGTGTCAACTGTGCATTGATTCTTACATACTTGCTTATTTGCACTTATTATATTACTTTATGTTGACAATTATCCATGAGATATGCATGTTGAAAGTTGAAAGCAACTGCTGAAACTTAAATCTTCCTTTGTGTTGCTTCGATGCCTTTACTTTGAATCTATTGCTTTATGAGTTAACTCTTGTGCAAGACTTTTGATGCTTGTCTTGAAAGTACTCTTCATGAAAAGTTTTGCTATATGTTATCTATTTGTTAGCAACTATAGATTATTGCCTTGAGTCGCTTCATTCATCTCATGTGCTTTGTAATAGTATGATCAAGGTTATGTAAGTAGCATGTCACTACAGAAATTACTCTTTTTATCGTTTACCTACTCGAGGGCGAGCAGGAACTAAGCTTGGGGATGCTGATACGTCTCCAACGTATCCATAATTTCTGATGTTCCATGCTTGTTTTATGACAATACTTACATGTTTTGCTTGCACTTTATAATGTTTTCATGCATTTTGGAACTAACCTATTAACAAGATGCCACGTGCAGTTCCTGTTTTCTGCTGTTTTTGGTTCCAGAAAGGCTGTTCGGGCAATATTCTCGGAATCGGACGAAATCAACGCCAAACATCTTATTTTTCCCGGAAGCATCCAGAACACCGAAGGAGAGTCGGAGAGGGGCCAGGGGCCACCACACAACATGGCGGCGCCGCCCCGGGCCGCCGCGCCGGCCTACGTGAGGGGGCCCAGGCACCCTCCGACTCTCTTCGCCTATATAGCCCTTTCGACCTAAAAACGCGATACCAATTGACGAAACTCCAGAAAGACTCCGGGGCGCCACCGCCATCGCGAAACTCCAATTCGGGGACAGAAGTCTGTTCCGGCACTTGGGATAGGGAAGTGCCCCGAAGCCATCTCCATCGACGCCATCGCCTCCATCATGCTCCGTGAGTAGTTCCCCCATGGACTACGGGTTCTAGCGTAGCTAGTTGGTACTCTCTATCCCATGTACTTCAATACAATGATCTCATGAGCTGCCTTACATGATTGAGATCCATCGATGTAATCGGTGTTGTGTTTGTTGGGATCCGATGGATGATACATTATGATTAGTCTATCTATAAAGTTTGTGAAGTTATTGTTGCTGAAATCTTGTTATGCTTAATGCTTGTCACTAGGGCCCGAGTGGCATGATCTTAGATTTAAGCTCTATACTTATTGCTTAGATTGTATCTACAAGTTGTATGCACATGTCACTGTCCGGAACCAAAGGCCCCGAAGTGACAGAAATCGGGACAACCGGAGGGGATGGCGGTGATGTGAGGATCACATGTTTTCACCAAGTGTTAATGCTTTGCTCCGGTACTCTATTAAAAGGAGTACCTTAATATCCAGTAGATTCCCCTGAGGCCCGGCTGCCAGCCTGGTAGGACAAAAGATGTTGTGCAAGTTTCTCATTGCGAGCACGTACGACTATATATGGAAAACATGCCTACATGATTAATGATCTTGATGTTCTAACTTAATGCTTTGATTCCTATCAATTGCCCAACTGTATTTTGTTCACCCGACACTTGTTATTGGAGAGTTACCACTAGTGTAGATCGCTGGGAACCCCGGTCCATCTCTCATCATCATATACTTGTTCTACATGTCATTGGAAGTAGTATCAACTATTTTCTCGTGCCATTGCTCTCATATTTCTATTACTGCTGTGTATTCTTATTACTCTTGCTCTCATATTCTGCTACTTTCATATCACCCCTGTTACTAGTGCTTTTCCAGTGCAGCTGAATTGACAACTCTTGTTAAGGCTTATAAGTATTCTTTACCTCCCCTTGTGTCGAATCAATAAATTTGGGTTTTACTTCCCTCGAAGACTACCGCGATCCCCTATACTTGTGGGTTATCACTGAACATGTGAATTTTTGATTATACACTAACCCTCTAATGAGTTTGTTTCGAGTTTGGAGTGGAGGAAGTTTTCAAGGGTCAAGAGAGGAGGATGATATAATATGATCAAGAAGAGTGAAAAGTCTAAGCTTGGGGATGCCCCGTGGTTCATCCTGCATATTTCAAGAAGACTCAAGCATCTAAGCTTGGGGATGCCCAAGGCATCCCCTTCTTCATCGACAAATTTATCAGTTCCTCCCTTGAAACTATATTTTTATTTGGTCACATCTTATGTACTTTACTTGGAGCGTCTGTGTGCTTTTATTTTTGTTTTTTGTTTGAATAAGATCTGATCCATCATGCTTGTGTGGGAGAGAGACACGCTCCGTTTTCGTATGAACAAATATGTTCTTAGCTTTATCTTTAATGTTCATTGCGAAAGTTGAACTATTTCATTCATTGTTATATGGTTGGAAACGGAAAATACCACATGTGGTAAACGGTTTAATGTCTTGAATAATGTGATACTTGGCAATTGTTGTGCTCATATAGATCATGTTTAAGCTCTTGCATCATGTACCTTGTACTCATTAATGAATAACTACATAGAGCTTGTTAAAATTTGGTTTGCATGATTGCTCTCTAGAGTCTAGATATTTTCTGGTTGAGGTGTTTGAACAACAAGGAGGCAATGTAAAGTCTTATAATAGCTACAATATGTTCATATGTGAGCTGCACCTTTTATACTTGAGTTTGCTTCAAACAACCTTGCTAGCCTAGCCTTGTATTGAGAGGAATTCTTCTCGTGCATCCAAATCCTTGAGCCAACTACTATGCCATTTGTGTCCACCATACCTACCTACCACATGGTATTTCTCCGCCATTCCAAAGTACATTACTTGAGTGCTACCTTTAAAATTTCTATTCTTTACCTTTGCAATATATAGCTCATGGGACAAAATAGCCTTAAAAACTATCGTGGTGAAGAATATGTACTTATGTGTCTTATTTCTTAGTAAGTTGCTTGTTGAGCGGTAACCATGTTTTCGGGGACGCCATCAACTCTTTTACCTTTGTTGAATATCATGTGAGTTGCTATGCATGTTCGTCTGAAGTAAGGGCGGTTTTCACAATCAAATGGTTTGAGTATGCATACTGTTAGAGAAGAACATTGGGCCGCTAACTAAAGCCATGATTCATGGTGGAAGTTTCAGTTTGGACAATCAATCCTCAATCTCTTATGAGAAAATTAATTTTTGGTAAATGCTTATGCATTAAAGAGGAGTCCATTATCTGTTGTCTATGTTGTCCCGGTATGGATGTCTAAGTTGAGAATAATCAAAAGCGAGAAATCCAATGCGAGCTTTCTCCTTAGACCTTTGTACAGGCGGCATAGAGGTACCCCTTTGTGACACTTGGTTGAAACATATGCTATGCAATGATAATCCATGTTAACCCAAGCTAATTAGGACAAGGTGCGAGCACTATTAGTATACTATGCATGAGGCTTGCAACTTATAAGATGTCTTATACATAACACATATGCTTTATTACTACCGTTGACAAAATTGTTTCTTGTTTTCAAAATGAAAAGCTCTAGCACAAATATAGTAATCAATGCTTCCCTCTGCGAAGGGCCTATCTTTTACTTTATTGTTGAGTCAGTTTGCCTATTCTTTCTATCCTGAAGCAAACACTTGTGTCAACTGTGTGCATTGATCCTTACATGTTTACCTATTGCACTTGTTATATTACTTTGTGTTGACAATTATCCATGAGATATATATGTTGAAGTTGAAAGCAACCACTGAAACTTTATCTTCCTTTGTGTTGCTTCAATGCCTTTACTTTGAATTTATTGCTTTATGAGTAACTCTTATGCAAGTCTTATTGATGCTTGTCTTGAAAGTATTATTCATGAAAAGTCTTTGCATATGATTCATTTGTTTACTCATTATCTTCATCATTGCTTTGAATCGCTGCATTCATCTCATATACTTTACAATTGTATTGATCAAGATTATGATAGCATGTCACTTAAGAAATTATCTTTGTTATCGTTTACCTACTCGGGGCGAGTAACTAAGCTTGGGGATGCTTGATACGTCTCAAACGTATCTATAATTTCTTATGTTCCATGCTACTTTTATGATGATACTCACATGTTTTATACACATTATATGTCATATTTATGCGTTTTCCTAACTAACCTATTGACGAGATGCCGAAGGGCCATTGCTGTTCTTTGTTTTGGTTTCGAAATCCTAGAAAGGAAATATTCTCGGAATCGACGAAATCAACACCCAACATCCTATTTTTCCTAAGCTTCCCAGAAAGGGGGGGCCAGGGGCCCCACAGGGGCGGCGCGGCCAAGGGGCGCCCCCTAGTGTGTGGGCCCCCGTGGCCCTCCGACTCCGCCTCTTCGCCTATTTAGTCGTCCCGACCTAAATCCTCGACCACGTTCGACGAAACCAGAAAACCTTCCGGAGCCGCCGCCATCGCGAAACTCCAATTCGGGGACAGAAGTCTGTTCCGGCGCCCGCGGACGGGGAATTGCCCAGTCATCTCCGCCGTCTCCACCGCCATCTTCACCGCCATCGCTGTCTCCATGATGAGGAGGTAATTCACCCTGAGGGCTCCGCTGCCTATGTGGTTCATCTCTCTCTTTATGTGATCTAGTTGAATATCATCTATGTGCTACTCTAGTGATGTTATTAAAGTACTCTATTCCTCCTCCACGGTGTAATGGTGACAGTGTGTGCATCGTGTAGTACTTGGCGTAGTCTATGATCATAATCTCTTGTAGGTTATGGAGTTAATTATTACTATGATAGTATTGATGTGATCTATGCCTCCTTCATAGTGTGATGGTGACAGTGTGCATGCTATGTTAGTTCTCGGTGTAATTGTGTTGATCTATCTTGCACTCTAAGATTATTTAAACATGAATATCGAATATTGTGGAGCTTGTTAACTCCGGCATTGAGGGTTCGTGTAATCCTACAGTTAGTGGTGTTCATCATCCAACAAGAGGGTGTAGAGTGGCTCTATTATGTGATCATTGTTGAGAGTGTCCACTAGTGAAAGCAGGATCCCTGGGCCTTGCTTCCAAGCATCGAATCTCCGTTTGTTTACTGTTTTGTTGCATGTTTACTCGCTGACATATTTTATTCAGATTGCTATTACCACTCATACTCATCCATATTACTTGCATCTCACTATCTCTTCACCGAACTAGTGCACCTATACATCTGACAAGTGTATTAGGTGTGTTGGGGACACAAGAGACTTCTTGCATTGTGATCGCAGGGTTGCATGAGAGGGATATCTTTGACCTCTTCCTCCCGAGTTCGATAAACCTTGGGTGATCCACTTAAGGGAAACTTGCTGCTGTTCTACAAACCTCTGCTCTTGGAGGCCCAACACTATCTACAAGAATAGAAGCACCCGTAGACATCACTATTCACATGCTCTCATATGGAATGGCTGCGGATATATTCGATGAGTATCTTCGAATGGGTGAGAGCACCTGCCTTGAGGCCATGTACATGTTTTGCCGAGCCGTGATTGCCGTGTTCGGAGAGTATTACTGTAGGGAGCCAACTCTTGAGGATACAAGGCGGCTCTTGTCTATCAACGAGTCTAGAGGGTTCCCAGGAATGATTGGCAGCATATATTGCATGCAGGAGTGGAAAACTCCATTTGGATGGCAGGGGTGCGTAACGAGCATGAGGAGGGACGTACTGTCATTCTTGAAGCTGTCATATCTCAAGATTTATGGATTTGGCATTCATTCTTTGGTATGGCCGGTTCCAACAATGACATCAATGTGTTGCACCGATCCCCAGTGTTCAACAGGCTCATGCAAGGCAAAGCTCCCCGGGTGACCTACGAGATCAATGGAAATGAATACGACAAGCCATATTATCTTGGATGGCATCTACCCTGACTGGCCACACGAAGACTGTTCGTAATCCAAACTCCAAGAAGACGAGGAGGTTTGCCAAGATGCAAGAGGCTTGGAAAGATGTGGAGTGCGATTTGGTGTGCTCAAGCTCGGTGGGCAATTGTCAGACAAGAACATGGTCGTTGAAGACCATGCATGAGGTGATGACATGCTGCGTGATCATGCACAACATGATCGTCGAGAAATCGATGGCCGCAATGAGAACCACTGGGAATTCCAAGGTGAGCTGGTTGCGCCACTTCATCTTGAGAGGACTATCTACATATGAATGTAGAAGTCACTAACGAGAACGTCGCAAACAACAACGGATCTGATTGAGCATCAGTGGACATTGGCTGGCCATGAAGATCATGCCTAGAGGAATACTATCTTATTTTCATGTAAACTTTTAAAAATTTGAATGTAATAACTATGACTTCGTTAAATTCTTTATTTTGTTGTTTGGAACGCGGAAATGCGTCGGGCCGCTGGAGCCACCCCCAGACGCAAACGGACACGCGGACAAAAACGGTCTGTCTCGCATCCGCCACGCGACGCAAACGGACGCTAGCGAACAGCGAAATGCTTCGCGTCGCTGGAGATACCCTTAATTACGAGTACAGTGGCATCCGTGAAAACACCTTGCGCGCAAAGCCAATTATTTTCGTCCGCGACATATCGATCCGGGGGTGGAAAGCGACCACTGACAAAATTAGGTGGACCGTGGACTGTGCTTTGATTTGGAGCTAAGCTAATCAATCAATGATTATTGTCGCTATCATTCCCTGATTACAAAAGTTTCATGGCGGTGTGGTGTGTGTCGCTGCCATTGGATCGAAACATAAGCTATAGAGAAGTTTGAGGCTGACCAGTCCGGCCGCCAGGCCCACCGATGTGTGGCATCCAATGCGCGGTTGTTCGCCGTCGGGGCGTGAGCAGCCCATTCCGCCTCCACCATACACCATATTACTCCGTATATTAGAGGAATCTACAATATAACAATGTATTGTCTAAAATATTGTGATCATGTTTAGGTGGTCACTAGACGAGGTTGAGCGATATGTAATTACCCATTTGATAACACCCTAACAAGACTTCCTTGGTGGTTTCATCCAAAAAAGAAAAAAAAAGTATTACATATCAGTGTTGCGCGGTTCATTGAGCGTTTCTTATTGCTAATTGATAAATCATTTGCACGGCCATATTTACAGTGAAGGAATAGCACTGTTCAAAAACTAGACCGAATCAGTAATTAATAAGCCAATTAATCGCTACTAGGGGCCTGATCGTGTTGATTATCTCGAAACTTTTGTATTAATTCTTTAACCTGATTAATTGCTTTGACATCTCGATTACTAGGAATTTCGCAAAAAAAATCTCGATTACTAGGAATGTTCCCAATTAATTAGTCCACGTTGATCAGAAAATTTGCAAAATTTTCAACGCAGATCGTCCGTCCAGCTGTTAGCTCGTCCAAATCAAGTAGGCTTGTGAAGCTTCAAATTGATTCTCGCCTCGAGGAGCTCGATTACAGTCGTCGCTGAAAAATTGCTTATCGTTACTTACCAGGCCTTGGATACAAGATCTCAACCGCCTTGAGGAGCTTGTCGAAGAGTTCCATGACGCATTCAAATAGGGTAGGTGGTTGAGGTGAAAAAGGGACAGTACCTTGAATAGGTGGTGGGAGAAGAGAAACTTCGAAGGGAAAAGGAGGAGAAGAGAAACGAAGGAACATGATGGCGACTAGTGGCTCCCTTGTCACTCTCATGACCTAAAAGTTTACGTCATATAGGAGAAACGTACATGTTTTAATGGAATTTTGGGCTCTACAAAGTAAGAAAGGCATTCAGAGACCCAGGGGCGGAGCTCCCAGTAGGGCAAGGTAGGGCAGCCGCCCTACCTTGATTTTTGGTGAATACGCTTAGATGCGCGTGTTTTTTCTGAAAATTTTGAGTGGTCATAGATCGAAAACGGACTCCGTATGAGAAAGTTATGCGTGTTTTAGTGAAAACACTGCACAAAATCGATTACAGACCAAAAACATAGACTATTTTTACCTCCAAATATAAACTCGTATTCTAGATTCAATGTGAATAATATTGCTTGCATTACAGAGATTTATCATTGAATGTACCCTAGTATATACAAGATAAGCTCGAGTTATTCATTATACATACTTGTAGAATTGAAGATTTTTAGATATTTTAAAGACACGTAATACTCTCGACGACATCAATAATTGAAAGAAATTTTGTAGCAACAAAAATAATCAAAATCGGGTTGCGCATCGAACAAGGGATAATCAAACGTCTTGATTATTTGAATTACATCATTTTCTTTAAGAAGATGTAAAGCTTTATCGTTGAGTTAGCATTATTGGTATGTTTTTTTAGGTTATACTTATAATAAAATATTTTTATTTTTATTGTATTGAGATATTACTACTCTTTTAGGACTATTTGGTATTTGCACAAAGTTCGCCCTACCTTAGATTTTTTTCGTCCTTCGCCACTGCAGAGACCCATATACTATTTCTCTCTTTATTATATAGACGTGTTTTAGGTGCTAATTTGTGTAGGTTGCACCGATTAATAGTCAACCAACTAAATCATTAATCGTCCGATTTCTAATTATTCACTACTCCTAGACCGACCGAGCAGTTAATGATTACCGATTTTTTTACCATTGCGGAATACACATAACCTGGTTTTTCTGAAGAATGTGTGTCACCGGGAGGGTTGCACATGCATTGTTTCGGATGCTACTACCATATTGAGATTGTCACTGGTATATGGCAACCAATCAAGATGATGCGATATATTATATGGTGTACCACATTGGATCTGAAAAACAGGAGCCATGCAAATAATTGCACTGGACGTGACATTGCATCTGAGAATAAATAAACAATAATACAGGGGCACATGAGTTGTACCACTGCCGGCAGTACATGTCTAGCACTATAAAGCATGAACTATAACTAGAAATTTCTTGTGTTGGTTGCACTTATGATCACCTGTTTTCTATGTTTGTGCTCGTGTCTTGCGTTTCGATGCACCTTTCTCATAGTATAATCTAAATAAAGTTGGATTTCATGTTTTTGCCATATTTGTGAAGTTAATTGCTGGACTTGGCATAAGTTTTGGGGACAATGTTGCACTCATGCTTCTTGCTTAACTCCTTGTGTTGACTGCAATTGTGGTCACCTGTTTCTTGTGCTCGCGCTTTGCATTGTTTTACACCCTTT
This sequence comes from Lolium multiflorum, assembly GCA_030979885.1. Taxonomy (NCBI): domain Eukaryota; kingdom Viridiplantae; phylum Streptophyta; class Magnoliopsida; order Poales; family Poaceae; genus Lolium; species Lolium multiflorum. The sequence continues at coordinate 86,727,751 of CM061753.1, read as the reverse complement.
ATCAATGTAAAACGAAGGTGAACTTTATATTTGCCATATTTGTGAAGTTGACTATTGGACTCGGTGAAACTATTGGTTATACACGGTAACATAAATTGTTGCCCAAAACTGGACGAACGTTGGACTGAAGGACGAAAGTTCTCAGCTCGATGTATACTCGCATCGATATGGTTAAATGTCTATGCTAGCATGTAAATTAAAATACTCCCTCTGATCCATATTAGTTGCTACTAATATAGATGTATCTATACATATTTTAATTCTAGATATATCCATACTAGTGGCAAGTAATATGAATCGGAGGGTCCTTGTGAATTGCTTGATGTACTATATGTAGCAGATATAATCTATCTACCATCTCCATCGGACTAATATAACACACCAACGCTACAATACAATACAATACATGAATAGTAAGTCAAAACGCTTGAGGGGGAAGGGGAGTTAGAGAGTAGGAACTTCCTTATCATAATTTTAGTCATCTAGCTTGGTGTACTAAGTTTGAGAGACGTGAGACATACTAGGGCTTCAAGAAAAACTCGAGACTCGTGAGCGGCTCGAGATCGATTCGAAATGAAATAAGTTGAGTATGGGTGTCTTACTTATATAGCTCGATTGGAATATGTGTTGATCTCGAGCCAACACTAGCTCGGCACTCTCAAAAAATAAAATTTGTATGATAGTTATGCTACATGATAATATAAAATATGACAATTTGTTATCTTTTTATTTTGTGTATGAGATATATTCCTTGCGATGTGTATGAGATTTAATTAGCCAAATACGAAAGATTAATATATTACACTTGCATGATGTGGATGGGATTTTTCTTCCATATTTACACAATATAGAAAAATTAGTTTTTTTTCTGAGATCAAAATCGGTTTGAGATCGTTAGAAGCTAAGCATGAACCGAATTTTACGTCTCCATATTTAACTCGATTCGGTCTGAGCTCGCTTAGATTTCAGTATGAGCTGAGTTAAGCCATATCTGACTCCCTCGAATTCAACTCTACTACCTCCGTCCCAGTTTAACAGGCACACACGTAGTTTAAGAAATTGCTTTAACCATTATTTTGGTTAATAAAATATAAAATATATGTCACAAAAATTATATTATTGGAAAGCTTTTTTGCTTACGAATCTAATGATATAAATTTTGTAGAAATAAAATTTATATTTTATTAACTAAATCTATGGTCAAAGTTTGTCTTAAAATACGTGCGTGTCTGTTAATCTGAGATGGAGGGAGTACTAAATATATGTGTGTGGAACCGTGGGTGTGTGTATCCATTGGCAATAAATGTGGGTTTGGACGAGTACAAAGCCTAACCAAAGTTTGGTGGCTGAAGCAAAAGAAAAGGAAAAATAGTGGCAATGATCCAAACACGTCCCTTTTTCCCCCGCAAATTCGAGCCAAAAATGTAAGCCAAATTAAAACACGCCCTTCACATCATGGTCCATGGTCCATGCTTGGTTCATGGCTCCATGCATGCGCGCGGCTATCTCGCTATGTCTGAACGTGTACGACCGAGCATGAGGCTACGCACGAGCCAGCGCGCGTGGGACGAGCGAAGCAGGGCCACTGCCATGTCATCCTCTCCTCTCTAGCTAGCGATCAGACAGGCATGAACCCGAAACGTGAGGCCGAAGGAAATGCTTGGCGGCGCGCTGTACTAATTATGAGCAAGAGATATACTACTACGATACGAGCGTCGCCGTCGACGATCGAGGAGCTGGACGACCGGAAGCCTGCCGGAACTTGCTTGCTCGCTTCTGGTTTTGTCTCGTGTTTTCTCCAGAGGACGGAGTTGCTTGCGTGTGCATGGTGCAGCTGGCAAGTGCCCACTGTTTCCGATGGTTATTGCCAGACGACCCGGTGGCTGAGATCCGGTGACTTGAGTGTGCGTGCGTTGGCACGTCCAGGTCAAAGCTAGCATAATTTGGATCACAAGCTGGACAAAAAATATCGCATGAGCATAGTCCGGCTGGGTTTCTGCAGATGCAAGCACATGCTGACATGCACATGCTCTTGCTATTTCTATCTTCGTCTGGTCTGACCACTTTCGTTTTGATCTTGCTTCTCATGTCGTGGACCTTGATATGATAATCTCTCCGCTCCATAATTCGTGTCACTAACCCAAATTAATGGTAATCAATAGCGGCTGCTTAGCTTGATGGCATTCGTCAGATGCATCTTTCATTCTCGATCTCGATCGGCCTGTCGTTGATTTAACCGTTTCAATTAACATGTCAGTGTCACCTGTCACGAAGAGGTAAATGCACGGCAACACAACTCTAGGAACCTAGCGTCTGCACCACGCGACATTCCAGCCCTTGGCTAATCTACTATACCCTTATACCCTTCGATTCAAGGAGGGAGTATATATTTAGTCAGTTTGACTTTGAAAAATCATACACGCATTACAATTTTTTTGGAGAAACGCCGGAAGCACTGCCTATTCATTGAGCAAAAGAGAAATCTCCAACACCAAGGAGGGCATGTTTAGATTAAGGTGGGAACATGCCAGAAAACCACCAAGGAAAAACACAAAAGCCTAGTTTGGATCGGTTGGGATTGGCGTCACGAAGATGTGTAAAGCGCGCTCGCGCTGACGAATGTCTTCTCTGGCAATATTAGCAACCTCGATATAGGTTAGTCTACGCCCCGTGAAGATCTGGTTGTTTCTCTCCTCCTAGGCATTCCAAAGAATGTAGAGCATCCGTTCACTGGTGCGTCATTGCTCGTGCTTGGTCTTGCTCGTGATGAGTTCATCCCACCGGGCAGAGATGGATTGGTGGCTCTACGCAACAGGCCTAGTCGTGTTGTTGTCCTAGTGCCGCACATGATTCCAGATCGCCGTGGTGAAGGGGCAATCTTTGCACATATGGTTTGTCGTTTCTGGCTCGATGAGGCTACGGGGGCAGGTGGGGGTCGTGGGGCCAACCCTGATGGTGAGCATGTTCGCAGTCAGAACATGGGCTTCCCAAATTTTCTTTACGGTGAACTTCCGATGACTTCCGAGGAACTGCGTGTGGTACGCACTGTATAATCGATCATTGGTTAAAGTCTAAGTGATGGAGTCTGGTTGTTTAGGCGATAGCTGCATGTACGCGACAATTGCCTAGAGCTCAATGTATGCATTACATTTTGGCATAGCTAGAGGGAGTTGTCGATATTAAGAAGTTGAGCCATGCATACCTTAGTCCTTGTAACACTACTCAAACCATGCAAGCAAGCATCAGTGGATGACACGAGATTTTGTTTCCCCGCAAAAAAATGGATGACACGAGATGTGGAACTGGCTGCATTTCCCTTCAACTTCTCTTTTATTATGAAAAATAATTGTTTCTATTACTAGGATTAGCTGTGTTTTATGTTATTCTTGCACCCTCTCATCTGGGCTTCAACAAAACATAAATGATGATGCGGTCATCGCCTTCCGCCGTGATTGACATTTCCGGGCTAATAAACATCGTTTGAAACACGATGAATGCTAAAGCTAACTGATTGGAAATGCTACACAAATGTAAATGAGCGATGAGCAAAGAGGCGGTGACGGGCTCATACAATCGGTCGTAATACTTGTAAGGGGTTCTCCTATTATTGTTTAATTTAACATCACCAAAATAGACTAAGAAACCGTTGATAGCAACAACATAATCATTACTATCATCCATAAATGCCCCCTTCATATTTAGACACACACACACACACAAAGAAAGAAAACGCTTCATCCAAAATTATATAAACATATTCTAAAAGAACTCATACATAAAGTATTCACAAAATATAAATAAAGAGAAGAAGCCAGTAAGCCTAGCCACCTTGCCAATCATCGCCATCCATCATCTCTGTCTTACCAACTTCTTCTACTGCCAATAGAGAACAACATGCAACCGCCTTCAAAGTCCAGGCGACTGAGGCGAAAAGTCTGGTCCATGTATGCAGGGCATGAGGCCCATCCGCCCATGCACGTCCAGTCGTACAGCTTCGCTCCGGCGTGGCTATTTGACAAAGTACTTTTCTCAACAAAAAAAAAAGACAAAGTACTAACTAATTAAGCAGCGCCATGTCTTCTCCTCACGAAAAGTATTTGGGACACGAAAATTATTGCTTCATATATACATGTGTACTCAAATTGATAAAATTAATGATTAACCAAGCACATGATTTAAGTGTACGTGCACGTCACGGTCAAGTGAGCTGGAGCAGAAAACGTGCCATGTTCCTGCTCTTCATTTCTCGAACTCTTGCTGCTGGTTTTGTCTCACCGTCCTCAGTTCCTTAGAATAGTTCTACCATCAATAAATTTAAAATTGGTGAAATAATTTTATTGCTTAAGACTAATGAAGCAGAGAGAGGATCCATTTTGTCTTCTTAATGTTAATTTTAAAATTTTCACTAAAGTTGTTACGATCAGGCTGAACTCGATGACTGACCATGCATTTCGTCGTTCTCAGACTACTTTTATGCAATGGTGTAACATTCTTGATGGAGTGGTTACCTTCATGAAACGGTTCACGAACTACATCGAAAAAACTTGAATGAGATGATAGTAAAATTTAACTTGAAAAAGCCTATGATAAGGTTAAATGATCTTTCCTTCACTAAACTCTCATAATGAAAGATTTTTCTGATCAGCGACGAGCTTTAATTCATAGCTTTATTTCGAGAGAAAGTGTTGTCATTAAATTCAATTATGATGTTGGCAATTACTTTTAGACCAAAAAGGGGCCTAGGCAAGGCAATCAATTATCACCTATGTTATTTAACATAGTGTCTGATATGCTCATCGTCATGATTAAACGTGTAAAGTCTGATGGACAAATTGATGGTGTCATTCCTCATTTGGTTGATGGTGGTTTATCCATTCTTCAATATACTAACGATACAGTTCTTTTATAAAACATGCCATCAAAAAAGCAAGGAACCTGAAATTAATTATTTCATCATTTGAGCAATTATCGGACTGAAGATAAACTTCCATAAGAGTGAGTTGTTTGGTTTCGGCAAGGCTGAGGCAGATTTTGACCTATATGCTGAATTATTTGGCTGCGGGCAAGGTCAATTTCCTATTATGTACTTGGGTCTTCCTATTCATTATCGGAGACTTACAAACGCCAAATGAAAAGTGGTGGAGGAACGACTACAATTTACATTAAGTAGTTGAAAAGGAAAATTGCTATCCTTGGAAGGAAGATTGATTCTCATGAATTTAGTATTAACCAATATGGTGTTGTATATGATATCATTTTTCCAACTTACAAAATGAGTCTTAAAAAATTGGTTTATCTCCGATGAAGATTCTTCTGGAAAGGTGATAGTGAGAAAAACAAATATCTATAGGCTAAATGGAGTGTGGTCTGTCGCTCGAAAGATCTGGGAGGTTTTGTCATTCAAGACCTCGAGGTCAAACATAGGGCCCGCCTCGGCAAATGGTTATCCAAGCTACTTTCGAAGGATGGTATTTGGCAGTCACTCGTTATGAGAAAGTATGTTGCCCAGAATGTGTTGTCTCGAGTTTCTTGGGAACTTGGGGATTCATATTTCTAGGCTGACAAATTATGGCAATGAAGAAATACTTTTTCCATATGGGTCTTTCTATGTTAGGAATGGATCAGAGATTAAATTCTATAAGGATAAGTGGCTTGGCAATACCACACTCCCAGAATATTATCCGGCATTGTATAATATTGTGCGACACAAAGAGTGTTATACACTCGCTAAGGTGCTAGAAACTTAGCCACCAAATATGTCGTTCAGGCGGAGTCTTATTGGCCCTAGACAAGCACCGTGGAATGCTTTGTTACAGCGTCTGGATTCGGTCCATTTGACGCAGGGATCCAATGTATTTTGTTGGAATCTTACTGAGAATCGCATTTTCTTGGTGGTTCGTATAATGCTTTAATACAACTTGATGCTCTAGTTGATAGTAATAAGAAAATTTGGAAGATGAAGATCCCGCTTAAAACTAAGGTGTTTGTATGGTATCTTTGTCAAGGGACAATTCTTACCAAAGGTAATCTTGCAAAATGCAATTGGCATGGAAGCAAAACGTGTGTCTTTTATCACCATGACGAGACTATAAAACACTTATTCTTTCAATGTAAATTTATATGGTCAGCCATCCAGATAGGTTCAACCTTATACCCACTATGTAGCATTGCGGATATATTCAGCAACTCGATTAATGGGTGGATCATAGGTATAAGCTACTTATTATGGTGGGAGCGATTGTCAATATTTGATCGCTTTGGCTATGCATATTTAACAAGATTTTTAACAATAAAAATGCTTCCGTTTGTAGGTCGCCTCTACAGAGTCTAGAGCAGATCACGACCTTTTTATGGGGTGACTACACGATTGGAGGATGTGGTGAGGATATTTTCCCCCAAATGGATGGCAGCGTGATATGCAGATTGGCCCCCCTTCGCCTTAGGTTTTTTTTTTTACTTTCTTGCTTCTTTTTTCTCTAGAACTTCACTTTTTTGGTTGTAACTTGTGAATTGGTACGGCTGTGTGCATCTCAGTTATGTAAATATCAGGTTTAATGCTTAAACTTTAAATAATAAAGCGCTCGTTTTAAAAAACAGTTTTAAAATATCATATAATTTGATACTATGTTAGAATAGTTCAACCACACAACTATTTCATAAACCGATCTGTTAGAAAGTGGTGGTATAATTAACGTAGTTTTTATCCTGTATTTGAGAAATAATTGTGAAATACATATAGTAGAAGAAGATCCTCTACGGTATTCTAGTCCTAGCAGCACCAATACATCCGACAACACCTAAACTCCAGGTTGTCTAAAAGCGACGTCTTTAAAAAGAAAACAGTGCAGAATCACCGATGGCAAACCTAATCTCCCCGTGCATGTACGCATGGCTATGGAGGCTCTATTCTTCCTTATCCTGCTTAAAAACAAGAAATAATGGCTGAGGAACAGCATCCCCTCAAATTATATTATTTGTTGCTTTCCTGCACTCCAGCACACAAATATATCCGTACATTTCAGATGACGTGAAAATGAAATATTTAATTTGGAGATCACTTATTAGAGAATATTAATTCTGCTATGATTAGAGATCCGGCCATGAGACGAACAGATCGCATCTAGTAGGTTAGTTTTGGCCTTACTCAATTGAAGCCTCATTTTTTTATTAATTAACGGGCAAAGATATATGGTTGAGAGGGTATCTCCGGCTCCACTATTAAGCAGTAGTCCAATCAAATCCAAATGGAGGTGGGGTGGGGTGGTGGTGCTGAGAATTATTTTGTCCAGAGATTGGCTTTCATTTTGTCTGCGATTCAAAATTGATTCAAAATTTAATTGATCATGAGTTGCCAATATGGAGATAACTTGTACCACTTAAGCTGTAGCTACTTCATCCTCCAACATAGTAGTAATGCAACACCTGGTACTAGTATATAACAAATCTTATGCATGATGTCTCAACGCACCGTACACTCTAAATAAATCTCAGGTTTCTGAAAAAATGTTAGTTAACCCGAATTCTACTTGATTGGATACCCCACATAAGAAACCAATGGAAGAACAAAGTTATATGCATAGATAAACTCAAATTTCCAAATATGCTTAAATGTGTAGTTTTGTTTAGCTCTCGAAATAAAACGTGGTGTCGAGATAAATTGTGACATGGTGTCGCCGTCGTCACAGTCTCCTTGTTGTCGCGGGCTATTCCAGCGGGCGAAGCCCGAGAAGCGACATCGGTGGTGGCATTCTGCTCGGGCGGTGGTAGTCCATGGCTTGGCGGCGATGTTGCGGCGAAGAGTCGCGAGATCTGGGCGGTGAGCGCCAATCGACGGTGACGGAGATGGCTCAGCGTTGTCACGATGAAGGTTCCCCTGCAGTGGTAGATATGAGCTAAGAGCTAGTACGGGCCACATGGGCTTGGGAGGGCTTGTGGCTCTGGCCCAACAGCAGGCAAGTGTATGGTGGCGCCGGCTGTTGCACACCATAGCGTTGTCGGCGGCAAGGATCCCCTCCGTCTAGCCCCTGTTTTGGGTGATCGAGGTGGGATGGTGGTTGGCGCCTCCTCCTCCACTGCCGACAAGATCTAATGCGCCTCTCATTGCCGGTGAGGCCATAAGGAAACTTCGTTACGTGTGTTTGTTTGTCCTTGGGGTCGACTGTAGGGTTGGGGAGAAAGCCCTGCTTGACAACGACGTATGGGGGCGCCATCACCTCCTTGGAGGCGTCGTCATGGAACTACCTATGCTTTCCCGCCTCGAGCATCGAGGGAAAACCCTTGATCCGGTCATCGGAGCAGGCAGCATCGACATAGTTGTGTCGTTCCCCTCCTCAGAGGCGCCATCTAAGTTGTTTGTGGAGGGAGTCATTGGTCCGCAGACGGTCGCTCCGACTGTGGGATTCTGGGGCGCTATATATACCGTTGCCTGCACTTCTTGTACGACACCTCCTCCGGCCTAGTTAGTTCTTGTGGTTCACTCACTGACTCCTAGGCACTCATGGGCGGGGTAAGGCATTGTTGTCTTGTGCCATCCTAGAGTTTGAGTCGCTCTCCCGAAGTTCCCTTGTTTGATCGTGACGTGGCCTACAATGTTAGTTCATCACCTCCTCGGACCTCGGCATTCATGGGTGGGCTGTGAGTTGTCTTGTGTCGTCCTAGAATTGGAGTTGGTCTCCCGAAGTTCCCTTCTTCAGACGTGACGCAGCCTAGAACCGTATTGCCTCCTCGGCATTCGTGGCAGGAGGGTGGTGCGCAAGGCAAGTCCTTGTTAGCTGGTTGTCGTGGGTTGCGTTATAAACCATTTACCGCCATGCCTGTATCGTGTAGCCTTCAAGCGAAGCCAGAAAAGGAAAATCTTGTATGCTTGCTCCGCCGTGTATTATTATAGAAAAGGATAAATAGGAGATGCTACATCGCTAACTAATCCAAGGCTTTTTTTTAAACTTATTCCACAAGAAAAAAGCAACCACCAGATATTTCGCTTCTTTGTTATTGTGAGGTGTACAATTGCATTCGTGAAAAGACCTTGCGCGCGATCTCCATGATTTCCGCGACATTTCGATCCGGTGGCAGAAAACGACCGCTGGCAGAAATAAGAGGAGCGTGGACTGTGCGTCCATTTGGAACTAAGCTAATCAAACAATGATTATTGTCGACATTGTTCCCTGATTAAAAAACACCATTGGATCGGAACATAAGCTAGCAAAGTCTGAGGCCGACCTGACTTGTCTGGGCCCAGCGATGTGTGCTTGGCATCCAATGAGCGGCTGCTCGCTGTCAGGCTCCCCTTACCACCCCGCCACCGACTATGTTTTTTTTTTAGAAATCTACAATATGATAATGTATTTCAAGAGTTCTATCGTAGAAATCTACAATATTGTAGCCATGTTTAGGTGGTCACTAGAGCAGGTTGTACTTAGATATGTAATACAGTAATGGTGCCAATGCACATTTGCATCCTGTTGAGTATATTTTATTTTAAAAAAAATGATGAATCATTTGTATATGGCCATACATACAGCAAAAAAATTCACATAGTTTAGCTTGTATGGAGATTGAAGAACGTCTAATGCGGAGATCGTTTGCACATGCATGGTTTGAGATGCTACCACATTGGGAGTATCATTGAAATATCGCAACCAATCATTAATGATGACCCCGTCTATTGCCCCCAATTGCGACCCGTCGATGATGTTACCCCTCCTCGCCCTGCTATGGCGCCGATTCTCGGTCATCCCGATTCGCCCTGCCTTGCACCTTCTATTGGGGCTGGTCTCCATGGGCGTGGTAGGGTTTCAGCCTCCCTCGCCCCTCGGGGTTGGGGACGGGAGTTGTGGCTGGCGGTGGCGGGATCGGGTTGGCTCCATGTTTGTTGTTTTGGTTGGCAAGGATGATGGTGACTAATATGTTTGGTATGCGACTGCCAGCCATGGCGACGTCCATTGACATTGTTTTTCCCCTTGGAGATGTGGCCTTGATGACTATCATTTTGTTGATTGCTTGCTACATGTATGTACATTGTATGTTGCCTATTGACGTGCGCCATATCCAAGTTACCCCTTGGACTCCCTCTTGGTGATGCCTTGCGTCAAGTTGTCTTGGCTTGTTCTAAACAGTGCCCTTCCCGGTTTGCGTGGCTGCTTTTGAGCCTCTGGGTAATCAGAGTTGGTGCCATGCCACGTGGAGATATCGATGTTTTCCCTAGCCGGTGGCTACCTTGGTTACACCGGCAAAGCTATAAGCATTGCTTGAAGTGGGTGCTGGAGCATCTGCGAAAGCATTGCATGGCCATGTGTTGTGCTGGTAACGACGTTGCTCCGGAGAACCGCTTTGCGTTTTGATGCACACACACATTTTTCATGTTATAATTAAAACAAATTTGTACGGAATACTTTATACATGTTTGCTCTGTTTGTGAAGTCAATTAAACTATTGTTTGTACTCGCGAAATCAATCGATCGTTGCCCAAAGCTGAGCGCCCGCTGGAATTGCCGCGGAAAGCTCTCTACTCGATGAATGATGAATCTACTCCGGTCGATATGGGTTAAATGGTCAAGGAACCCTACACGTTTCCAAATAGTCAGTGCTAGAGCTGCCCCATGAATGATGACATATGATGGAAATTGAAATAAGATCCTTGCGGAATGCTTGATGTACTCCACGAGCATATCTCTAGCACATGTACAATCTCACTTAAATCTCACTTACAGTATTTTTAGCTTTTCTAGTGGTCCATGCGTTCCAAAAATAAGTTGCTCAAATTTTTCTAAACACGATTATATCTAGACATGTTTTTGGTGTGTTGGTACGTACATATAGAAAAAAAAGAAGGTGGACCAAGTTATTTTGGAACAGAGGGAGGGAGTACAAAATTTGGTATCAAAAATTGCACTACAAGAAACCAAAATAAACTGTAAGTGGGATTTATGTGGATCCCGCTTGACACCTTATTTGGCGAGCACGTCCTTCAATTTTTCCAAGCCAAATTAAACACGCCCAGCCTGCCATAAAATGCATGGTTTCCATGGAGGCGTGCGTGCAACACATGTACTGGTCCACGCCTGCATGCATGACAGCATGAGGCTACGCAGGAGCCAGCGTGCAGCGAGCGAAGCAGGGCCACCGCCATGTCATCCTCTTCTCTCTAGCTGGATCAGACAGGTAGCCCAAACGTGAGGCCGAAGAAAAATGCTTCGCGCGCGCTCTCGATGGAACAGTGCAAATTATGAGAAATACTCCGGGTACGACCGTCGCCGTCGCGATCGACGACGTACGACCGGAAACCTGCCGGAACTTGCTTGCTTGCGAGAGGGGATATTCCGCAACTAGTTGCGCCCGCACCCCATTTTTGTTGTGACACTTCCAAGTTTCCAAAAAATGCAAACTAAAATTCTAGACATACATTATGTTGTGTCTTGTGTATCTGTGAAGTTTCATCCAAAAATATGTCAAAATGTGGCCTAGACGTACGTAAATAGTACAGATCATTTGTTCTTTTTGTGTAGGCCACATTTTGACACATTTTTGGATGAAACTTCACAGATGCACAAGACACAACATAATATATGTCTAGAATTTTAGTTTGCATTTTTTGGACACTTAGAAGTGTCACAACAAAATATGGGGTGCGGGCGCAACTAGTTGCAAATGAGAGTTTCCCCTTGCTTGCTTCCAATTTTGTCTCGTCTTCTTTCTCTCGAGAGGATGCATGGGTGGATAGATGTGGCTGGCTCATGTCCTGCGGTCTTGATGACGGAGCTGCTTGCGTGTGCATGGTACAGCTGGCAAGCGCCTACTGTTTCCGATCGATCAGCTGGTTATTGCCAGGCAATCGTGTGCCTTTGCAGATCCAGGTCAAATACTCAAAGCTACCAGCGAGCTAGCACAATTTGGATCACTAGCAGGACCAAAATATCCCTCACGACTCGTACCTAGGTGACGTAAGACTCGGCTGAGCATATTCGGGCCGGGTTTCCGCCGATGCCCGAGCATGCTGACATGTTCTCATTTCTTTCTTGATCTTGGTTCTCATGAGTCACCGCGAGCCTTGAAATGCCAGTAACCCGTCCGGTCTTCTCTCCGCCGCCGCCACGTAATGCAAATAGCAACATAAATAAACGCCAATCAATAGCGCGCGGCTGCTTAGCGTGACGGCATCCATCAGATCGATGCATATTTCATTCTCTATCTCGATCGGCCGGCCGGTCGTTGATTTAACCGTTTCAATTAGCCTGTCGCTGTCACGAAGAGGCAAACGCACGGCAGGGCAGCTCATGGAATTGGCTGATCCCAACCAAGCAAGCTTTGGATGGATGGATGGATGATGCAAGACGGAATTGGTTACGTTTCATGGCAACTTCTATTTCGTTAATTATGAAAACAGTTGTTTCCAGCTACCGATAAAGGTAAGTAGCAATTTTTCTTTTTAATTTTTTGGGTAGCAAATTTATTTACACTATGTGTATATATAACATAAAGCTCGTCCAAAAAAGGATGGTCCTATGGATTTCCTTCTGCATTATAGAAGCAACCTAACAACCTATTAATTCCACAAGATGGCACTTCCATTATGAACACCAAATCCAGTCGACGTGACATAAAGCATGGTTCGGATATTTTTTTCTTCGAGGCCCGGCCAAGGGGAGAGGGGTTCAGTAACATTCTGCCAAGGCACGCTGAGTTCCGCCCCGTACGTCGGTCGTCAAGGATATAATTTTTTTGCCTTCACACATCTCCTTTTGCCCCCTTCTACTCAACTTTCGCGCCATCCTCACACCCTCTTATCATGTCGGCCGCCTCGCTACCACACCCCACCACCAGCTGCACTACACTAGATCACCTGTCGTCAACTCTTTAGGTTAACATTGCCCTAACTAACCTAGCATTATCTTATTCTTCCCATTTTCTCGTTTGGGCTTCAGCAAACAACTGATGACGTAACGGTCATTGTCTTCCACCACGATTGGTATTTGCGGGCTAGTAAACATCATGGTTGAAAGATGCAGTAAATGAGAGACGAGCAAAGAGGCGGTAACAACATATACAATCGACCGTAGTACTTGTAAGGGGGTTCTCCTTCAATTATTTAACCGTTCCACCAAAGTAGACCACAAACCACTGATAGCAACAACATCATCCTTACTCTCATCCATCCATACCCCCCCCCCTTCACATTTCGACACACACACAAGCATCCAAATCTATGAAGATGCTTCATCGAAAATTACATGAACCTATTCTAGAAGAACTCATACATAATAATAATATTCACAAAAATAAATAAAGAGAAGAAGCCAATAAGCCTAGCCACCTTGCCAATCACCACTCTCCTAGTCATCGCCATCATCCCATCATCTCTCTCTTACCAACTGCTCTACTGCCAATAGAGAACAAAATCCTCAACCTCTTCTGGATTCTCTCTCCTATTAAACAGAAAACTAAAAACTATAAACGAGAAAATAATAAGAGGGAGGCCCTCCCCTTCCTCTCCGGCCTAACCAATCCCCCCTCTCTCTCCCTCCCTCTTCCCGGCCAAATCAGACCCCTCCCCCCAGCTAAAGCAAGAACGCCATTCTCGCAGCTACAGAAGAGAGGAGCGGAGAAATCATCTCCCCCTTACCTCCCTATTCCCCAAATCCCCGATAAACCGAATCTGCTCTGGAAAGATCCTCCTTTTCTTGGTTTCCACTTCCACCTACAGATAAACAAAAGCTATTTTTAGCGTTCTGGGCCACGTTTCTTGGCTTCCGTTGTGGTTGTTGTTTAATCCGAGGGAGTCCAATTCGCCTGCGACTGAAGGGGCCCGGCCATGGCGGAGGAGGAGGAGAGGCGGCGGTTCTCAAGTCTGCGCAGCGTCCGGTGGCGTGTCGATCTCGGCATACTGCCGGCGTCGCAGGAGGCGTCCGTCGAGGAGCACCGCCGCGCCGCCGCTGATTCGCGACGGAGGTGAGGCTCCCATCTTTTATATTCTTGGGCGTTTGGTTGTTGGCGCGTTGTTCTTTTGCGGTAGGAATCTGTTCTGTTTTTCTTGCTTAGCTGATGTTGTTATTGTTATATTATATGCCTTTCGTTTGATTCTTGTGTGGTCCGGTTTTGTTTTCGTTCAGATGGTTATGATGAGTAATTGGTTTGTGTTTTTTTAGAAAATTAATGCAACTACCAAGAGCTAATGCCTGTGATTTGGTTATGTTCATATGAATAGATTGCTAGATTTCAGATTGTATCGGTTCTTATCGTGCACGTGTAATATATCATAGTAAGTGTTTCATGAGATGAAATTTTGGTGACAGAGATTGGTGCTGACTGCTAGTGTTGTTCTATAAATGATTGGAGCAATGATTTTTTGCAACTTGTTGCTCTTATTTCTGTGTGTGCTTGTGAGCCATATGTTCTTTCCACTCTCGGAAAGAAAGCTATATGTTCTTTCTACTTAAGAAATTTAATGTTCAAATCGTTTCATGTTTGTTTTAGGTATGTTAGTTTGAGGCGCCGTCTTCTGGTAGACCCTCATCTTCCAAAGGAGGAGGCTAGATCATCTAACCTTATTGTGGACAACCCGCTCTCTCAAAACCCAGGTATTTGATCCTAAACACGATCTTATAAAGTATGATGATGACATGGTAAAAAATTACGATGAGGATATCTTTCAACATGGATGGCTTGCTTTCTACCTCAAACACCTGCATGAATGATCTCTAATAACCGGTTTTCCACTTGTGCACTTACCAAAGTGGTTCCTGAATTTTCATGAATTGTTGGGCATATAATTTATCAGACGATGATTGGTGCTTGTCTAGTGGTATTTAGCACAATGAGGTAGAAATGTGTACTACTTCTTTATACTGATGTAATTACTGGTGTAGTTATGTTAGAGCCTAAGAGCAATGATGAAGCATATCAATCATAGTGTGAATAGCTTGCTCACACAAAGCCGTATTTTTTTATGGTGATATGTAAGAGAGTCTTCAAGTTATGCTTTGTGCGACAGATCTGATTCCATGTTCTCCATATTGATATTTTTATTTAACTTTTTTCTACAGAAAGTAGCTGGGGCCGTTTTTTCAGAGGGGCAGAGTTGGAGAAAACTGTTGACCAAGATTTGTCTCGATTATATCCCGAAGATGGTAGTTACTTTCAGACGCCTACTTGTCAGGCCATGCTGCGTAGGATACTCTTGATGTGGTGTCTCCAACACCCAGAGTATGGGTACCGCCAAGGTAAGAAAATCCTTTTGCTTGTACATTCCTATGTTGTTGTGAGGAATCTGTCTGGCTTTGCCCTTCGCTGAAAACTAAATGTGGCGAAATCTTCTAGGGCCGCGTATCTTTGGATGCCACTAAATTGGTAAAATTTACCATTTGATAAACAAGAGTTCATATTAATTAGCTCTGATATCTTCTAAAAAGCAATGTCGGGTAGCACCGAAGTATCTACATTAAGTATTTGACTAATTAGGACGGCCATTTCGGTATATTTTTGCATTTATGTTTTCTTGTTTTTTGCTGACTATGTTGTGACATATATATTATCTTTTCACAGGAATGCATGAGCTATTGGCTCCTCTAGTGTATGTTCTTCAGGTCGACATTGATAAACTGTCTCAAGTACGAAAACTCCATGAAGACTGCTTCAGTGATGATTTTGATGGAGTACCTTTCCCAGACACCGATATGGTTTTCAGTTATAAACCTAGAAAGGACCCAAAGTGGAGTTCAGAAGCTGACAATGAAAATGATTCTGAAAGTACTTCCAAAGTTAGCAGTCTTGACGAGCTTGACCTAGATACAAAAGAAATAATATTACTTAGTGATGCATATGGAGCGGAAGGTGAACTGGGCATTGTATTATCTGAGAGGTTCATGGAGCATGATGCCTATGCTATTTTTGATGGTTTGATGGATGGAGGTGGTGGAGTGGTTCGCATGGCTGAATTTTACTCTCCATCCAGTATTGGATCCAGCTCAAGCCTACCACCTGCTATTGAAGCCTCGTCAGCGTTATATCATTTGCTTTCCATCGTTGAGCCATCTCTTCATAACCATTTCATTGAGCTGAAAGTGGAACCACAGTGGTTCGCACTCCGTTGGCTGAGGGTCTTGTTTGGACGAGAATTCTGCCTCAATGATCTTTTAGTAGTATGGGACAAAGTCTTTGCCTGTTCCAATAATATGCTGCTGAATAATGATGAGGAATATAGCTTTCGGATCTTTTGTTCAGCTAGAGGGGCATTCATTGCAGCCATGGCAGTCTCAATGCTTCTTCATGTTAGATCGTCTCTGTTGGCTACGGAGGTTAATGTCTCTTGCCTCCAGAGACTATTGAATTATCCAACGAATGTTGATGTACAGAAGCTAATTGAGAAGGCCAAATCACTGCAGTCTATTGCCATTGATGCGAACACTCCATCTCCAACTTTCCTATTAAAGAGGGATATCTGTGAGTATGACAGAGTTAAAAGTAACCTCGCTATTTCAACTCCTCCAAGAACCCCATTGCATCCTGTATCCGAGAGTTACTGGGAAAAGCAGTGGAGAAATTTGCACAATGATGGAACATCTCCTAAGGAGACTGAGAAGGTTAATTCTTCCAGCAGTGAAATAAAGAAATCTTGGAGGCAGAAGCTTGGTCTATCTAGGACAGAGTCACTTCCTTCTCCAGTGACGAAGTTAATCAGTGTGGGAAGTGATGCTCGAAATTCGGCAAGGCGGTGCCTTCTGAATACTTTGTCAGATAGTGTGGAAAGATCTCATGAAATTGCAGGGAAAATTCAAGAAGATGAATTCCCTGTTGTCTCAGTTCACAAGGAGCCTCCTGTGAGTTCTGCAGAGTCCTCTCCGTTACGAGCAACTGGCGAGAGTGTAACTGTAAGCCCACCATGTCTGGCAAAAGTTAGCCCACTGGAAAGTTCACCGGTTGTGCCAGCTGATGAGAGTGAAACAAGAACACAATGTGCAACAGAAGCTTGTTCTAGTGGCGAGAACTCTCCAGTGTTTTATGCAGCCATTGCTGGCAGTGAACATGAGAACGTTCAAGATAACGATTCTGAGAGAAGCAGTATCACTTCTAACTCATGTGCTGGTGACGATGATAGAGATGAAATCCTTCAAGACGAGCCATCCAGCTCTAATTGTGATGGCAAAACTGTTCAAGATTCAGAAGCGGCAACTTCTGATAAAACTGCAGATCCAGATGGATCCTCTGAGAGAGCCGTAGTATCTAATGAAAGGAAGCCATTTATTAGTAAATTTCAGTGGCTGTTGAAGCTAGGCAAACCCTCAGGTGAAGGCAGCATCGAGAAGGGTAGCGGTGAGACATCGGCTGGTAAAGGCGGCGTTGATGCATCCTGCTCTGATGCGAACTCAAACAACTCGCGTGGTAGCACGAAGTTAGCTGCTGGTGATAAGAAGGTCGTGGGCACATTTAAGAATCTTGGACAAAGCATGCTTGAAAATATCCAGGTATCATAAGCAACATCCTTTATTTTCTTGTGGCATTAGTTCAGTGTTTTATTGATTTCTGTGCCATGGATACTTTTTGGTAGCCTCTGTATCCTGATAAAGATATTCGAATAACCTCTACATTGAATTTTAGTGTCTTACCATGTAGTTTACAAATGCATGGCTTGAGTTCTTTGTTAACTACTTGTTTATGTGCGTATAAATGAGAACTTTTTGTATCTTTAGTTGCCAAACATGTAGTATGATGTAACTTCCTATCTATGCACCAATAACAATAGTTACAATTTTGATCTGTAGGTGATTGAGTCGGCGTTTCAGCAAGATCGCAGCCAGCCGGGCCCCATGGAGAACTTCTCGAACAACATCCTGGGCGGCAAAGGACAGGTCACTGCAACGGCGGCTCTGACCGAGCTCCGAAAGATCAGCAACTTGCTCAGCGAGATGTAGCCATGTAGAGTCAATGGCCTAGTGATAACAAGAAAGTCAGGTGCCTAGGCCATCTTGTTCACCAGTGCTCCTGCACTGCTCCACCCATATGTAAATATAGGTTTCATTCGATTATTCCATTTGAGTCCAATATGTAACTAATTAAGCACTGTTGTACCCAAGGAACTCCTATCAATCTAGGTTTCGCGACGATGAGGAAGTAGTTTTCGTCAAGGGGTAGGGAGCTATTTTTGATGGAAGAATTTTGTAAGAGTCACTGGTCAAGGATGAATAAATGGAAGAATAAGTTCAAGTATATCAGTCCCGGTTCATTTCTTTCATGCAGATTTGTTCAAAGGCTCTTATCAGAAATTTCCTTGCTGCACTGTATATGCAATGTATGAAACCACTGAACAGGGAAGTGCTCTACTTTTGTTCTGAGCGTTTCGTATAACTCGTTTCAAGTGAACACAGAATAGAATTTCCATCACAAAAGCAACTCTTTCCAAAATGACCCATATAAATATTGCGTTTTCAACGGTGTGAGATCCCATGGTAAACATCAGACTCCCGAATCTATACTTCTTGGCTAAATAGTTTCACTTCATGATAACTATCACCAGGGTCCTCAAGGACATGACCCTGCCGCTCTTGCTGAATCTCACCGTGCCGTTGTCGGGGCATTATCATGAACGCGTGGTCCACAACAACCACTGGCTCAGGAGGAATTTACACAGCGATCTCCAGGTAGCACTGAGTCAGCAATCCTATCCACACCCACCTCCCCAGCGATTGACTTTGACTGAATAACATAGATATAACAATTCAGTTCGGTGCTCAGATACCATAGACATCTGAATGAATTCACTCAACCCCATAGCAAGGTTCACTTCAGAGGTATGTTCAACATAATGATTGTGCAGTCTCCAAATCTGTAACATCATGCAATTCCTGAGTGTGAAACAAGAATATAAATTTGTCATACAAAATGATGCAAATGCAAAGAAAATTATCCAAGAATATGATACCTGAGAACTCTACGAAGGAAAAAAAATCTGTTCACAAAAATGGTCATAAAATGCGTGCAGCTACACAACTCTTATAATCGTCTTTCTGTACAGCACACAAATGGGAACACTTACATGTTTACTTATGCAAATGTCAGTGGCCTACATGGCTACATCCACGAAATAGGTACATTTTCTCCAAATGTGTTTAAACGGAGTATCTCTGTTTCTAAAAAATAAAGATGTGTTAACAGCATTGGCGGGCAAACTAAAAGCAATGGATCTTTTTCTTCCTCGAAATGCATTCTGCCTCTGCATTATTCGTTCTCCCCAGAACCCCTTCATGCATACCAGCTGTACCTACCAAGGAGCCATTTCCAAAGATACAAATAACAAACTGAAAGCAACAAGTCTCATGAAAATATCTTTTAAACTTGGTACATATGAGACTGAAGCATTTATAATATTTCTCCGAGCTGACCAAACTCTAATGTGTCAAAGTTTTCATAGCATGATCCAAAAGTTCAATGCAGAGGTTTGCTAAATCTTCTGCCTGGAACAATCACCAGCACAGGCTAACCAGTTCAATCTGCAGGATAGCAAAAACACCATCCACATGACCAAAAAAATCTATCAAACAACCGGATGCTAATCATCCGAAGTAGAAGGCTTGCTTCTGGCTTTAGCTACTTCCCTCTTGAAGTTTTCCCAAACTTCAGGGCCCATGGGATGCTTTTTCACAAAGTATCTCACGAAACATTTCTCTGAGCAAGCTAGGATCGTGCTTAGAGCTAGCTGAGGAGTAACCACCCCCTTTTCTAACAGCCAGTTGTACATGAAAATCCTCACTTTGGATCGTTCTATGGTAAACGACAGGAACGCAGGGAAAACAACCAGATCACTCAGAGGATACCCTGAATCGTTTACAAGGAAGGATAGCTTTGACTCGACGACATGGATCTTCTGATTCAGAATCTGTGGAGCCACCTTGATCATTTGTACTACATCTTTTGGGTCGAGCCCAGCACTCACCAAGAAGTTGTAGCGATCTTGTAGCTCGTCACCTTTACCACGGAAAGCTTTGAATGCCTTCTTCATGTCTTCAGAGCCTTCAACAAATCCTATGCTTTTCAAGAATTTTGTTTTCTCATTGAACGAATCTTCAAAGGGGTCACATTTTGGCAGCTTGCTGAGCTTTGACCCCAACGTGTAATTCATCAACAGTTCTGGGTCCTCCAATATAATCTTGCGCACGCGCTTCTTCCCCGCATTGAGATGTGTGAGAATGCTGTTTGGCTTCTTCACCGGCGCAGATCCGAGCATTGATCCATGAGAAACAATGAACTTGTTAATAGCTTCATTGTTCAAGCCAATCTCAGCTA